>JAOUZG010009953.1:1843429-1876854 GCA_026289955.1 Argiope argentata
CTATCGGTGTTAATAATATTTTTTTAAGTTTCTTTCCATTTAAATTAAACATTGTGTTATTTACGAATTTCAGTATCTAATATATACATAAAACGCTGATGTACGCAGAAATCGTTCTTTTTACAATTATCGAATGGCAACAGTCGATTGTAAACACATCATTACAAATGTTTCCGAGCACTTAACATTTTTTCAGCTGCATTCAGCGCTTTTTTATCAATGAATATAAAAATTGTCAGAAATGCTCCAGATCAGACTCGAATCACTCAGTGGAACGAATATGCGAAAGAAATCAAGAAACAAGTGTCAAAGTTCAACCTGTGGCGAAAATTAATTAAATTATTGGCTTATAGGTAAACGCTATGTTTTAACTAATGATATTCATGATTATATCTTCCAAAAAAGCTATCAACTCATAAAAATGGTTTTTATATATCAAAACTCAAAATTTACCTTTTTCAAGATATCCATTTCATTTCTGTAATATGTATTCTCTATTTTATTAATAATTTTTATTTAATATGATGCACAATTTGTAACAATTTTTAATCTTATGAAATTCAGTCTCATTCACTAAAGCACCGCGCTTTAATCAATGTTAAAATGAAGATTTTCTTAAATGTTTGTTTTTTAGATATTTATTCCGAATTAGAATTTTCACTTGCGTTTTTATTCCAATAAGAATTCCGATGTATACATTTTTAAATCTGCACGAGTTATAATTTGCTTTGACTTGTTCAATGAACCCTTTGCAGTCCGAAAAATAATTAGATGCAAGATTATTCATCTAATACAAAGATTTGTTTATTGCTATAAAAAATAAATAGACAAAATTCTTTTAAGTCGAATTTCTTTGAAAAATGAATCTACATCTCTTAACCATTATGTAGGCATTTTTAGCAATTTAATTTGAAATAAATAAATAAATATAGCGTCAAAATGACGCACAGTCTTGAATGTTGAATCAGTGGCACTATCGGAGTACAAAGGATTAAAATCATGTTTTTCGGTCTTATCAAATAAGTTTTTTTTTCCACAATAATAATTAACGGACCAAAAAATTCATATTCTGGAAGAATAACATGGTCAGAAAAGGCGATAATGATAAATAATATCCAATTAAATCTACGTGCTTTACATGGATAAAATAGTGCATTTTTGCTTCAGACGGCAGAAAATCAAAAGTACCTTCTTTTCATAATGACTTTCCCGACATATCCGTTTTATTTGCAAAAGGCGTATTTTTGCCTTTCCGGTGTTTTCACTACAGAGTCAAAATCAGTGCCATTATTAGACTATAATCCTGGACTTAATCGCGCCCATTATCCGTACTAGAAGGGAAATTGCGGTTACGATTCAGGTGGCGGGCAGAGATACTTACATCCGAGTCGAGAAAAATGCCGGCTATCAGAGGAGACAAGAATCCGGTTGTTCCAGCGAGACCATTAGCCAATCCGAATATTGTTCCTAGAACATGAAAAAAAATATCGATGAGTATATAAAAAAAAATCTTGAATGTGGTTGGGAGTTTCGGTAGAACACAGAAAATTCCGTTTGATTATAGCTAGTATATCCGGTGAGGTTTAGAGTTTGCTAATGATAAAAATTAACCATGATGAAATGACATGTGAAGTTCAAAATAATAATAATAATCCCGTCCAGTTTTTTCTTTCAAAAATAACGAGTGTGGTTAATAGAATTCTCATCCTGTTTCGATAGTCAAATGAATTTAAAAAAAAAATTCGTAAAACAGATGAAATAAAATTGTTTTCGTCATTTTTGATTCCGCGACATTACTTAAATAAGTTAGATAAAAATTATAATTTTTAAAAAATCATTCGTGAATAATATATTTTAAGATTGTTAGTTTATTATACGTTTAATATTAATATTTCTTTCTCGTTAGCATAGGCAATGGCTCCTTATTATTCTATAACGGCTCAGGAAGTTAAGAAACATTATAATTGAATGTATTGTAAAATACTGTCTTTTCCAAGATCTTTCTTTTAATTATGAAAATATATTCTTTTTTTTTATTTTAAATGATTTCTGTAATGAAAGTTTATATATAAAGGGAAAAAAACGTAAATATTTAATTGATTTTTGTAATATTAACCCTTTACACTCGGAAAAGTAATTCGATGCATAATTTATTTAATAGAAGGCCTTGTTTCTTGCTCCGAAAAATACATTTAATGTTTTAATTTGAAATCTAACTTAATCTGCATCTTTTTACTACTCTGTAGGTATTTTTAACAATAAGATTCAAATAGATAAGTAAATAAAATGTCAAAATGATGCACTTTCTTGAATGGTGGCATAGAGGCACCATCTGAATACAAAGGGTTAAATAAAATAATTCAATTCTTGAATTTTGACAGGAAATGAAATTTCTCGTTGTTGAAGAGCCATTCTCAAACTGTCAATTAGATAAGTAATTTAATTTCATTCGATTGGTTTGGTTTGATCTTATTATACTCAAGCCCCTTTTAGCGAAGCGACAATCATTCGCATCTGTGAGCGGTGTGAGGATTATCTTACGGCGGCCCCATTCATTTTGAGCGGTCATCAGACGATGGAATCCCACCTGCAAGCCGTTCCTCTTCCCCAATTTCCAGGTAGTACAGCGATTGTGTTCTTAAAAGCTCTACCTTCTGTACGCATAAAATCAAATGTGTTTCGCATACTAACCGGCCAGTTCGGGAGCAATATCCACGAAAGCAGGTATATCACCACCTCCAACCATACCATAGAAGAACATGGACATGACGATCAGAGTGACCACTGGCCAGTGGGAGCAGCCCATGACGGGTACAAGGACGAGACAAAAAGTGGGGCCCAGAAGAGCTGTATAAAAAAAACACCCTATTAAGCATAAAGACAAGAGCAGATTAATTTTATTCACTACAGATTAAATGAACAGATGAATTGCATTACATTCCTGTTATATTTTTTTCAGAAAATTTTATGCACCTGATGCTTAATGGAGAGGTATTCATTCACGTGTTTTCATAAATTTATGAGTACGAGTATCATTCAAAAGATTATTTCTAGACGTTCAGCCATTCACATCGTCCGTTAAGAATCATTGATCCCCCCCAAAAAAAATCTATTCTAAAAAATCTAATTCTAAATTTCATCCAAAAGGGGTGAAAAATATCTCTGGTTCCCACCTTTAGAGGACAAAAGATGCGCTGAAAGCGAAAAAAATTATTTCTGGAAAGCTGTTTTCTTAAAATTATAAATTTCGAAACTCCGTCCCTATGATTTTCTATAAGTAAGCTTGTCCGAGAGTGATGGGAGGTAACCATTCATCTCCAAAATGGGAGGGAAGGGTCATTAAGGGAGTGTAGACCAGCATACAACTGAGGGTTGCATTTCAGTGTGACGTAGTGACATCAGGCAACGTGAAATGGCTCTCTATGGCAAAGGCGAAAATCAGTCAGAAAATTTCCCACAAAATTACAAATGATACAATTTTCATTGAAAACTAATGAATTCTCTGGGTTTTAGGGAGGTCGAGAGTGCATGAGAGTAAGCTTTTTCACGGTGCAAAATTGTGTGAGGCAATGTTAAACTGCGTCTTATTTTGGCAATCTTGAGAATTATTCGCACTCCTGGGTACCATTGATACCTAAAAAGCATTTTATATTTTTCTGTCTTCACTAAAATAAAAATTCAAGAATTTGATATTTGAAGTTATTTTACCCCCCCCCCCTCCTCTACTTCGCCAATTTTTGTTGTTGAGTTTCAACAAATTAGATGCATACAAAAACTTTTACAAATATATTGCACTTCGAATTTCACTCATTTCCAAAAGAACATTCAACATTCCCAGCATAACACATCTATAAATCACTACTCATTACAGTGATTAAACTAGCTGATCTATAAAAAAAACAATGGCGAAAGAATATAATGCAGATCGATCATAATTGCATTTCCATTTGTTGGACGATTTTCTTTTTTGTATATATACTTTCGCATATATATAAAATAGTATAGAGAAAAAATTGTAGTCGTCCAAAAATTCGAATTCGAGACACTGGCGAATCGGTACTTACGTATTAGACCGTCGATCCACCAACAACGCGCCAACCCGATCAAATTTCATTTTCGTGGCCAAAATTCTTTAATGCTTTTTTGAATACGTGGCAAACCAATTTTGGCGCGTAGGTGATCTATTGGCGACCGTTTTTTTTATTTGGCGAAAATGATCGACGGCTTAATACGAAAGTATCGGTGAATCACCGCGTTTCAGGCCTTCCCGAGTTCGAAAAACCAACTGCTGACATCATGCCCATCTGCTTATTTGATTAACAAAGATAATTAAAAAATTATTTGAGTTAAAGGTACAGTTTGGTATAGGGTCTTTGCAAAAAAAATTTGTACATTTCGATTAAATGTTGAACAAAATCCGATCGGAGGAAATATGCCTGTCTAGGTAGTCGAATATAAATTAACACCATAACTAAAACAAATAAAATAAAATAACTATTTTTTTAAAATCAATTCCTATTTAGGTTAACAAAGAAAATTTTTATTTTAGTTAATGTTTATTAAATAATTACATTTAATATAAATATGTGTAGAAATATGAATCACAATATTAAGCGGTAAAATAGAAAACGAATTTCCCATTCTCCTTTCTATACATAGTGTTCGATCTCGTAGTAAAAGGGTTGGGAATCCAACACCATGCTAACCAGACTATCCCGGACTAACGATTGCAATTACTATAAATAATTGTTCAAAAAATTATACTAGCGTTGAATTTTCACCGCCAATCGAGGATTTAAAGCCAATTGTGGCACCGCAAAATGCGTGATTTTTCTGCATAAGTTGGGGTACGCAATACAGATAAGAAATTTCTATTTTTTTTTTATTCTGTATTATTTTAATTCGAAAGTACTTCTAAGTGAATCGGAAAAATCGGTTAATTACCAGTGTTTGATTTTAAATGCGTCAAACACTAAGAAAATAAACAGAATTATTTGAAATAATCGATCGAAAACATGTTAAGCTTAACCTCATTAGCGAAGGAGAGAAAAAAAACCTGAAGCCTTACTCATTTGGCGGAGAGAAAATGATTTTTGGCGGAAAAATTAGTTTTTAATTAATAAAAAAATAACCAAATTAATGAATTAATATTTAAAAAAAAACTGTATTAACGTCAAGTGACATCCACTACGAATTAAAAAAATATATACTTGAACTTGAGTGGGTGAATAAAAAGTATTTTATGAACGATTAAAATTTGAACCAATATATATATATATAGGGTAAGTGTCAACCAATAGTAGGAATTGAATAAAGCAAATCTTTGGATGTTGAAAAGAAATAATTGCTAGAAGAAGAAAAAATAGGAATTAAAAAAAAAGAACTTAAAGGCAAACAAACAAAACTATATTTGAAACCAGAAAGAAAAATGTGGAATAATTTGAATGGTTAATAGAAGCTAATTCAAAAAAAAAGTAACCTATTAATTAAGTTGTATTTTTTTAGTAAGTGGAAAAATGTATTTCTGAAAAGCAAAAGCCAAAAAGAAAGATTCGTTGTAACTGTCAAGTAAAGTTTTTTAAAGTTATAATATTGATTTATATAAGCAAAATGTTACTTCTTTTAAAATTCGTCTTGTTCAAAAAAAAAATGGTAATTAAGAAAAAAAAAATGTTTTGGCCTTACAGAATTACAGTGATTTAAAATGAACTAAATATAATGAATAAAATTTTTAAAAAATGAGCCATTTTTTAAGGGACTGATTCGCAGAATTATCTAGAATTATATGTTTAGTCTTAAATAAAATGTCTCTGATAATTCCCGATATTACTTACAAATAATAAGCTCATAAAAAATGTAACAGTCGTTAATGTTACGTAAGCACATTGTCCCGCCTCTCTCTTGCAACGCCCTCAAGTGGTATTAGTAAGAATCTATCAGTCCTACAAAAGGATCGACGTAGCAGCAATGCCGAAAGGCAAAGCTCAAAGGAACTCCCGAATGCGGGGGAAAAAATAATAAAGTTCAAAAAAGGACCGTCATTGTTGTTGAACCTCTCCAGTTAATTCGAAAAAAAAAAAAAAAAAAAAAATGTGGAATTCATTTTTTTTTTTTAAAATCTTGTGTAGAATATGCTAACCCTCAAATAAGGGATACCAAAGACATAATTGCAGGGGGAAGGGGGACAATATTGTTTTCGATTTCAAATGATACTATGTATTCATGCTTTCTTTTTTGCAATTGTTTATATTAATTGTAATTATTTAATAAAAAGTAACTAACATAAAAATTTTCTTTGTTGACCTAAGTAAGCATAGATTTTAAAAAACATTTTAATAATGACTTGTTTGTTTTTATTTTCCAGTTAATGTCCAATAAAATTTCCCAACTTCCAATCTTTTTTTCGATCTATCCATGGTCCGATAAAAGTAAAAATAGAGCACAGTGCGTCTTAAATTTTAATGCCCTGGATTACGTTAGTGCATCACTAGGAATCCGAGCGCAAACGGTCCGAAGAAAGTATCTACCTAATCAAAATATAGAGGGATACACTTAAGAAAAATCACTTATTTTTTTATTAACGCCTGAAAATTTTGCAATGTTGGCGCGTGTCTAATATAGAATTTTGGAATTCAGCTACCACGCTCGTCGATTGTATACATAATCAACATTGACGGTGGCATATTTAAATATATTTTTCTCATCTACTGAACACATTTATTTAATAAAATTTAATATTTAAAAATAATATCTAAATAGGTGTTATGAAACATAAAAAAATCATATAATCAATATCACATATTTAAAATTATAATTATTTTTGTTCATAATGAAAATTAAACCAATTAAAGAAATTTTATGACTTCCCAGGATCTTAGACGCCCCTGGGCTAAAGATCTTTTAGCCCATTAGTAAGACGGCCCTGATTGAGTAACTACGCTCATTGCATGTCAAGGAAGGGCCCTGACAAGGAGTGTTGACGAGAATTTTTTCATCCTACGTCAGTCCTTCCGTAGCAAACGATTTCGCCCGAACCAAAAGGAGTCGCCGAGAGTTGGAATGGGAATTCCGGAGGATCCACCCTGCCCTTTTAGGACAGAAACAAAAGACCGCACTGTGTAGCTTTCTCAATTAACGAGCCTCTCCCATTGTTTGGGGGGAGAAGGCGCTGACGTCCCGGAAGTGCGTCCTGAGGGAGGGGAGTGAGAAGGACGTTGGAAGCAACGGCAGCTGGATTCCAGTCATGTCACGTGACCCAGATTCTTGGCATTGGGAAAAAAGAATGATCCACTTTCTTCGCATGGAAAATCGAAGTCTTAAGGACGCTGAGGGGAGAGTTCCTTGAAAACGTGGAGTGGGCAAGACGGAACGGAGGGTTTCGGAGCGAGTTAGAATGAGAGAATAAATAAAAAGAGGATGTGATTTTTTTTTCTTTTCTCCCTTCTGCCATTTGCTTCTTCATTAGTTGATGATTTATCCGGTTGAAGATATTTAGAAACAGGAACCGAGTTTCGTGATTCATTTCAAGGAACTACGAAGATCTGAACAGAAAAAAAATATTTTAAACTATAAACAAACCTCCTTTTTTTCATTATAAAATACTGTGTTTGATAATAAGTGAGCCGAATACTAATTAAATTTAACTAGTAATCAGTAATCATTTAAAAAAAATAGCGCGTACGTATGAATGACAAGAACATCTTTTTTCTTCATTCCCTTATTGTACTCACGATACTGTTACAAAACTTATTCCGTGGTCACATCTGAGTACACTTTTTTTTTTTTTTGCAGTTCAAAGTGTACATTTAAGAAGTAGTTTCTTATGGTAAGGACCTCTGAGCATCAAAGTTTGACTTCTAGCTCACAAGAAGACGACACACATTTATCTCATTCGCTTGCACAGCCCCTTTTTACAGGGGCACATTCAATCACCTCACAAAAAGAGGAATAACCATGCCCTGACCGGGATTCGAACCCGGGATGCTCAGATCACTAGGAAGACGCGCTACGTCTATACCAGGACGCTGACCCTTTTGTGCATGATTCTTTAAATGAACAAGCACCGCCGTCCAGGAATTCAGTTTAATCCAGACCTTTCATATGGTTCCCAAAGTAAAATGATTTACTTCCCCTAAATTATTTTAGCTTATACGGAGGCTTTTCGTGATTTTAAATACCTTTTATCTATAAAGTTATTAAAAGCATTTCCATGCCAATCGTGGTCTCTGGTCATATCGGAATAAAATCGTGAGATACCTGCACCCTCCCTACCGGAATAGTGAGTTTCATTAGAGACCTCAACAGGATGTGCGCATCTCGTGTTGCTGATGGCAAAAAGCAAGAAAACCTATTTCGTCAGAGAAAAATGACATCATTTATCATCGTTTACAGCAAACATTTGTAATTGTGCCTCATCTGCTGCTCTGATGTAATGATTTCAAAATGAATTCATCCAAGTGTTACGGATTGGATATACTTTTTATAATTGTTGATATTCTTTTTATCATGTCAGAATATGATGTTGCTTTTGGGATGAGGTTTGTGGCGTCAACAAAAATCTGTAGGCAAAAAATAAAAATTTTATTATCTGCACGAGCATTTCAAAAAAAAAATAACCTTTTAATAACATATTGCCATTGTATTTACAAAAGCCCTGATTAAGAAAAATAAATTAATGACTACGGTAAATAAAACCTAGAAAAACGTCATTTTGAGCACGTGATTATGTGAAATGAAATAAGTAGAAAATGGGATATTTTTTTAAAAACAATAACTGCGATACAAAGTTTTTTGGATCGTTTGCAATACCAAAGTGGCTTATTCGATGAAACAGTTAAAATGAATAAAAATATGATTTAACTTGCGCGAACACGTGGTATTTGGCAGTTCGAGAAATGATGTTCCGGCATGATACACTGAAATATGCATAACAGATTTCATTTTAATCTTTCATTAAATATTTTGCCCACTTTTTTAGCTCAAAAAATACAGTAAGAGATAGTAAATTTAAAGAAAATAAATACGCCTTGGAGGTATGGAATATATCTGATAGACGTCACGTGTGTTTTAGTTTATTCCTTTAGTCTCCAACCTGTTGGTAATCGATTTTTCTTCGCATGTTATAACAATTCTTTCACAAACCCTTTCAGTACTCACAAAATCCAGATTACAGCCCCAAGTCTATTTTAAAATCGATATGACAGTGCAGACTTGGATTATTCGAGGCAATTTTTAGTACATTTCCTCCAAACCAGATGGCGTTGTTTATTGGCAAATTAAATTGAAGTTCATTCACCGAAATTGATGAGAATACGCTTATGGAAATATTGAGGAAATCGAAAAAATATTTCTCAGTGCGATTAATGTTACAATAATAATAAAAAAAAAAGGTTCTATGCATTATTGATGGAACATTTTGAAGAATTATAATATAACCTTGACATAAATGACCTGCTTGTACTAATTACTTTAACTTTTTAAAATTAAAATTTTAGAAATCTAAGAAATAAATATTTTATTTTTCACTTAAAGCTATTAAAAGAAGTACTATTTAGCCATTTTAAGGGGTTGAATGATAGAAGATAAACTTAGTTGTCATAGAAGAAGAAGATATAGTAAATAAAAAATTAGTTATCCTTCGTGAACAATACGTCTTTGACATGCACATTGCAAAAGATTTCTAACAAGCCAATATTTTAAGTTTAAAATGAATTTTAATGAATTCAGCTGCGTCTTGAGAATTAATAGATATTGCTATTTTTAAACTTAAGTATTTAAAATGGAAACAATTTCAACTAAACTAGCTTTCCCAGAGAAACAAAAAAAATTATTAAAAATTCACTAATTTATCCCCTGTCGGTACTTTATTTGCAGCATCGTGGTTATAATATTTTAAAACAATGTTGTGATTGAATTGTAAAAAAGTGAGATTTTGGTGTTTTTGATACCTTTTCCCCTAACATTTAAAACAAAAATCTGACACAGAACTACAACTGAAGTTCCAAAATCAAATTCCAAATTTGATAAATTTGCCATTGCGTTTTTAAGTTATCGGATTTGCACGCTTCTGAAAATACAGATCTATACAGGGTCAACCCTTGATGGATTAGCACAAAATTAGATAGATATATAGTTTAATATCTATATTGTAGACATTATATATGATTTATATCGACACAATAAGTGATAATCATACATTACTTATGATTTTTATAGATATTACTCTGTACCGAAATTTATCCATATAACTTATTTCGTTTCAGGGTTATCGTGCTAACTTATACTCGAAAATCCGGACAGACATACTTCCTCTGAATAGATTTTGATCAAAATTTGAAAAAAAAATCTACAAATTTGGTGTTGTTATTTATGGCATTTGCCTATTGACAAGCCCCCCGCTGAAACAGCAGTAGATCTAAGCCGAAAGTAGCGCCAACCAGGGCCAAGAGTACGACTTAGTTACACACTCACCACATTTGCTTGCCCATTCCCTTTTTACAGGGGGGGCACAGTCACACATCTCACCGATAGCACACAGAAGAACAACCATACCGGAACCGGGACCCCCAGAACACGAGGAAGACGCGCTTCTGTGTGCCAGGGAGCCGGCGCGAATTTGTTGTGAAGACCATAAATAAAATTTTATCCGCGTAGCTCAAAGAGTTTTGATTTATCTTTGTCAAAGGCAGATGGATGGACAGACATAATGCTAAATATATGTTTTCAAACCCAGGGAGGTTTAAAAGAATAAAAATTCATCACTCGAATTCTTTGACTTATTCAGGGAAGCAGGAATGGGAATGAAAGGTGACTCACCGAAGGTCTCGAAGAGTTTCCTGATGTTGGTGTTCGAGAGCCAGTTCTTCTTTCTCAGGTAGTCCGACGAGCAGCCAGACATGAACATGGCCAGGATCTCAGCTGTGTACACAGATGCGTTGATCAAACCATTCTAGGAAAAGATTTTTAAAAAATGAGCATCCTTTGGAAAATTAATAAAATCATTTCTTAAAAACAGACTTTTGACAAGGGGAGTTTTTTTATTTTAACTAATTTCTATTATTGAATCTTTAATTTTTTAAATTATCTTTAAAAATAATATGGAATCTTAAAATCAATTTTCTTGAAATTCGCCACTTGGCGTCACAAACAAGAAATTAAAATTAAATTAAATGAATTTACTAATACTTTTAATCTGGAAATGCAAATCAAGGGCATTGCATACAGATTCTAACCCTTTGTTTCCAGAAAAGTAATCCGATCCAAAATGATTCACCTAATACAAGGGCTTGTTTATCATTGCGAAAAACAAACACGTATATGATTGTTTCATATCCATTTACAGATTCCTTTTTGCCATTCTTCAGAATAATGCCCCGTCTTGAGTGGGGCCTGACGGACACCATCCGAACGCAAAGGGTTAAAATTAAGGAATATTATAAATAAAAAGATATTATCAGACAAAATCCTTGTAGGGACATATGGCATTTTACAAGCCTGCTAAAATTTGTCAGCGATTTAAGCCGAGTGAGCGTCTTTCGGAATGTATGCAAGGTTGACTGATTCCCCCCCCCCCGTATGTATATTTATTAAATGTTGGAAATAGGATTAATGCATTTTTTTTATCAGCAAAATGTTTACAAAATGCTTACTGAATATTCATAAATTAGTAGCGAAACAGATTCGATTTTAAATTGCTGTAATCATATAAGCACAAGTTTATTTTTTTACATAGTTAATTTTTCTGATTTGTGAATATAGTGTTTACTTCTATACTTTATATTGTTTTTTTCATTCCATTCAATTTTGTAATATTGAAACAGTTTGTCGATACAAAAAAAATATATCAAGAATTTAAGCAAAATTTACTTTAAAATAACTCCTTCGTATCATAGTTCGTATTAATAATGTTTAAACGCATTTTTGAAACACACACACACACACAATAATGATCGGATGAAATTTCATGAAAATAGTTATAAATTGTTTCCTTTGCTTTTTCTAAACTTTATTGAATTTATGAGAGTTTAAATTGGCTTTGAAGATATTATACTTATTTCTTTATTGACAATTATTTGCTCTCAATAAAATTTAAATTTTTCAATTTTTTTCTTTAAATAATGCAATTTCAAATTTTTTTCTTTAATAAACAATTTCTAAAATCCTCCTGTGGGAACAAGAACACAACACACATTTCTGAAAATATCCATTCAGCTCCAATAAGCTCAAGTATTCAGATAATTTTGAGGGAAAAAAAATACTTTCGTGAGGTCACTTGAAGCACGCGGTCATTTGCATAGAACAACAAGCAGTGGAGCGCGACAGTTACGGTCAACCTTTATGCGCCCGAATAATTTATGCCGCCGATTGTTTAGACGTTTTTCCGCTTAGTAAACATGTTTAAGATCGCTCTTCCGGTTCACCATTTAAAAATGCAGCAGAGGACGTTATTTGAAAATTCGTCTTCATCCTTGAAGGATGCGGCACTTCAGAAATGCAAGGTGGTTCGTGTCAGTGTGTTTCTTGACAAAGAGGAAATGCAAAGCCTTTGTTGAATTCCTTTCTTGAAAAGACCTTTGTTTCTGGAAAGAAATTGTTCCAAAATGTCCAAGGAAAAAAATAAATGATTCGGGGCATTTGTGGCTTGGTTTCAGAGGGTTTTTTTATATAAACTTTTTTATGAAATTTATCATGGCTGTAACCAAAAAATTATCTTTATTAATTTTTTTCCTTGATTAATGTTGAAGTTTAAAAATTTGAATTAATGTTTCTTTTTTTTAAGGAAACATTAATTTTTTTCTCAGGAAAGAATTAATTTCTGTCTTGAAAGAAACATTAAATGATAAATGAATGTATATATAATATTTATTTGCAAAAATAATAAGAAAATTTTAAAATAAAATACTTTTATTCCCCTCTTCGATATTTTGACGCACTATTTTAAAATCAGATGTAGTTTTTTTTCTGACCCTAATACATAATTTTGAATAAGCCAAACAATATCTAAAATTTGTAATCTGAATGGAAGATTGAAAACAGAAAGAGAATCAAACAGATTTAATTAACATCAGAAACAAAGTTATCAATAGTAACAAATTAAAAATACTATAAATATTTATTGTAATTATACTTCAATAGATATTTATTTAAAAAATGAAACATTTTCAAAAAAAAGTCAGATAATGCGTAATTTTAAGGATTGTTCTATGATTAATTTTAAAAATTGGTATTCCAAATTGTCATAAAAATGTTTTTTTATTGTTCTAAAATACAAATTGAAAAATATAAATTGAAATTCGTATTCTAAAAATATTTTTTGTACGGTGCTTTGGATTAATTTTTAGAAACACTTAGTTGCTCTTGTAATGATTTAATAAATTTAAAAATTATTGAATATCATGAAGTGAGAAATTTTCTAATTTCTATATGGAATTATATTCACTAATAAATGTTTTTTTTTAGCTTTTCAAAAATTTATCATAATTTTTCTATTTTTACTCAGAGTAATATTTTGGCGATATCTTTAAGAAAGAAAACTAAATTTCTTCTTTAATTCTATGTAAATAAATGTGAGATATAATTTCTGCAAATATTTTTAAAATTATTTTTGCCCTCCAAATAATAATTAAAAAAAAACACGTAAAATTATATGAACACACATGAAAAAAAAGGGATAAAAATCCTTTTAATTAATAAAAGTTTGCTTTTTTTTTCGGTAACATATTTCTAAATAATTTTAAAATGAGAGTTTTGAATTTTTTTCAAATTAAGTTGCGTTTTTTTGTATAGCAAAAATCGCAGACGGTGTGAAAATACAAAAAAAGTACTCCATAAATTAAGTATTTTAGAGTATTTAGATTTTTAACGGAATACGATGACTTTTATTTTAGTATTTTTCCCTAGCATCTGATGTTTTTGATGCTTCGAAAATATGCAAAATACATCCTTCACATTTAAACTCCATCTGAATTTTAATCTCTGATTCCTTCGGCAAACAAATAAGCAGAGCAAGGAGGACTATTTAACAAAACTTTTGGTTTGAAATTTTGTCGCAAAACAAATGAAAAGCACGTGAAAACAAACCTTTTATATCAAATTTTACACATCCGTGCTGATTCGTATTCATTTATAGCAGTGCTGCTCTCACCATTTGAATAATGGATTCTAATTTTTCGTTGAGTAATTAAGAAAAAAAAAAAACCTTAAATTTTTTTTTCAACGTATGCGTATCGAATTTTAAAAAAACAATCTACGTATTTTAGATAAAGAAATTATAGTACTTTCATTTTACTCGAAAAGGAATAGAAAAAGGGCTGGAAAAATAACCTTTTCTCTTCAATTAAGTGATGACGAAATGTCTGGAGATATTTACGATAGAACACATCTCTTTCAATAGAAACACCTGTATCAAAATCGTGCAATGTTGCGTCATTGGACAATTACAGTCCATCTTTGTGTAAAGAGCCATTACTACGCCTTTGCAACACACCAGCAATGGCGGTAACGTTTTCGTTTTTGAACACGCTGTTGATTCAGGGATGCAATTTATGCAAAAGGTATTTAGCAATTTATAATTCGCAAATAAAAAAAAGTTATGCAATTGAAAAATCATTGTAAGATAGCTTCGTAAGTTTTATTTTTGAAAATATGAATTAAAAAAAAAACCTGATCTTACAATATAACTGTGAAAATCATATTCCTAAATATTTTAAAACACAAAAACACGATCGAATTTTAATTGATTTTAACTTTTTCGAATACGAAATATTCAATATTAAAATTTTCAATAACTTCCACATTTTAGCTCTTCGACAAATAGGTAGGCACAATTCGATAAAAAAAGGATTTGCAATATATTTTTTTCCGTCCTGTATATAAAATCCATTACACAGAACTGGAACAAGTAAGCCAGGCGAAATTTGCTGTGTAGTCTTTTGGACCAATATTGTAAATCTTCATTACTTTTTAGAACTCATTAGCTAAGAACAACTTTCATGCTATTCCTTCCCATACAATATACTTGCATTTTCGTATTGTATTTAATATAAAACAATTTAACTTTAACCGAAAAGCAAATATTAATGGAGGGTCAGAATTCATGAAAAGACATAGGGCTCGTTGGCCTAGAGGAGGTTTCAATTCGAGACCTGATTCCACTGAAGAACCGTCGTGTAAACGTTCTGGTGTCCGTTAAATCCGCTGGGACAAAACCTCCTCTCGCTGATGTGGTGTGGAAGTTTGGAGAAAGTGGTGCCTGCTCAAGTGTCTGCCTTGTTATCACTTTCAAAATTAGGATATATGTCCCCAAATACCTCAAGTGTTACTTTAAGACGTAACGTTAATATAACTAAATTTAAAAAAAACGTATAAAGGCAATCAAATTTTAAGAATTTTGAAGAGTCTTAATAAATAAAAAAAATTGTTAATAATTCAATAATTCTAATTTAGGTGAAGTCTGTGTTTTTGCTTTTGATAGATATTGGGATTGGATAACTGTAAACCCTTTGAATTTCAGTTCGTATTTCACTCCTCTTTTGCTAAGAGAAAGATTCTTTTAACTTAATCTTTTAATTGTGATTCCATTATATTATATTGAAAACAAAAATGAATAAATAAAAACATGGAAAAATCGTTTACAGTCGTTATTTGAGGATCAGAATTCATATAACGGCATTCAAGTTTTGAGAATTCTGAAGAATAGAAATTCTATTTAATAAACTGAAAATGAATTAAATAAAATTCTACTGGTCGTTTAATCATATTAAAATGCTTGAAATTTATGTTGGTTATGTATTTTTGCTTTTGACACATGTTCGAATTGGATAATCACTAACCATTCGTATTTCATTTCTGTTTTAGAAACAAAAAGACAATTTTTCTGGCCTAGATCTTTTATCTGTTATTCTATTATATTATAGTTAAAACAATGACGAAAAAATCCTTTTTCTTTTTTTAACTTGAATAATTTTCTCAAAGAAGTTAAGTATTTATCCCTTCTTTAAATGAAATGATTAAAATTAATTCAAAATAAATTTGCAAAACCGATGCTCGTCATTAAACAGTTGTGTTCTCTGGCAGCTCCAATGAAAAATGAAAAAGAAAAAAATTAGAAAGATATGTTATTAAGGGAAATTATTTTTACGCACTTCTGTTTTCGCATTTCAATACTGGAATATCAGCAGACTCATGGATATGTCTGTCATTTTTTAATAAAAGTACCCTTACTGAATATTTGACTTTGATGTGAAAATCAAATAGCCAATTGCGAAACTCCATCCGATATCAAAATATTGTGTCATAATGTTTTGCGCAATAAGTAAAAGGCCTTCATCTCATATTCAATATTTTCCTATTACTTCTAGACACATCATATCCTAGTGACAATAAAATTTCAATGGCTTGTATTGGGAAAAGCAGACTGAAGAAATCGCATTCATTTCAAATGTTTCGTAACTTAAGTCAACATTTTCTTGACCTTTAAAGCTACAAAAAAAAAAAAAAAAGAAATGCTACGGACAGTTAACAGAAAGTCCTTTTAGCGTTAATATTAAATTAATATCTTGAAAACATCTACGCATTTCCTTATTGATTTTAGAAACGTTTATGTATGCGTAAAATTTAATACAGATTTATCGTTGTAATTCCATTTTAAATGTCTAAAAAAACAGGTGGGTGTGTGGTTTCCCTAAAACTTTTTCGCATACCCTTTAATAAAGGAAAATCCGTTTTTAAAAGCGTTTTTTCAAAACCGATTTAACTTCAAAGTTGACAATGAAATACAATTAGAGCCACAAAATCATATACCAAATTTGACACATTTAACTCATTGCTTTTTTAACGTTTTCAAATTTCTAAGCTTCTAAAAGTACAGAACGGCAGACTTTCAACCCTTTTTTTCATTCAAGTCTTTTAATACATAGGCATACGCACTATACATGTTAGATATATGTTCCGAGTTATTTATCTATCTCTCTTCACTTTGTAATTAATGTGCTAGCTTATATTCGAACAGCTTGATAAACAGACTTCCTTCGAATAGATCTTTTCAAACAACTTCCACATTTGGTGTAAAGAGCATTACCAAATGTCATTCATCTAGCTCAAAGGGTTTTTGATTTTTCCCAAACAAATTTATTGTCAAAAATATGATTTTCCATACTCAGGCAGATTTAAAACGTGGAAATGTTTCAAAATTTTGAGTTCGAATTTTTTAATGATTACTCTACTTTCACTATAATTCGTAATGGGAAAAAACCCAGAAATGGATTTCATCCACAAAAGATATTCTATTTAAATTTTCGATAAATTCCTTCATTTATACAAGAAGTGTCGATTCATGATTAGTTAGAGCACGTTGAATACATCATACTAATCCCGAAATTCTGCATTTTGTATTTTCTAATTGTAGTCACATGAACATTCTGCTTTCAAGGAATTAATATATTAAATGATACAAATTCAAAGTGAATAATTAATTAAAAATTAAATTTTTATTTTAAAATCAAAACTAAAATATTTTTTATTTGTTCATTGTTAAATATACATTTAAATAAAAAATTAGTTCATATGAAATAAACTTTGGATTCTGTTTCAATATTTTTGATGTAAAAAAATGAATTTTAGGTTTATATTTTCCACCTTCATGGGAAATGTAAGCGTGATAAATGAATAAAGGTGCTGTTTTTCTCTCTCTTTTTTAAAATAAAGTCTGAAATTCTAAAAACAATACAGAAATTTAAGACACAACAAATATGATAAAAAGCGAAACCCTAATCATTTATTTAAAAAAATTAATATTTTATCAGCACCTTTCATATGTCTTTATTCTGATATTCAAATTTTTGATTAAAAAATAACATATTATTTTCAGTACACTAGTAAAAGAGTATTTTTAAAAATGTTATTATTTTATTCAAAAGTATTCGGCTTCATTTTTATTGTTCGTTTGATTACATAATTGCAATTATTTTATTCTTGTAAATTTTTATTATTCTTTTTATTATACTGTGGCTGTTTCATTTTTGTTTTTATTTATTTTTTTTATTAAAAAATTATGACTCCATTTTTTTATTCAACCTTTTTCTACTTTTAATTAATTGCAAATTACTCTGCTTTCACAAAAGGAAATGCATAATTTATGTGAGGTTTTTGCCAACTTACAAAAATATATTAATAATAATATAACGCATTATTAAAGTATATTAATTAAACTTTTTCTTCAAAATAGTTCATGATAAACACATCGGTCTAGTAATTATCTGTAAGTTTCCATTCTTTTTACGCAAGGAAAAGTGCATTAAATTAGTTTTAGCCTACTGACATACGAAATCAATTTGCCATTAATTGGTTTTAAAAGCTCTTGGATATTTTTACATCCCTCCAATGATATATTTCATATTTTGATGTATATAATGAACATTTTTTTAAAAAATTACTGTGTATGTAATCTTTTTGGAGTTTGGAAATTCTTGTCCCAATAGCAGAAAGGAAAACATTTTTCGATATAAATTTGTACCGGTGAAGTCTTCTATAAGTGGTTTGGCGAGAGATAGTTCTGGATGCCTCCAAGACAAACCACAAAATATCTTCGGGGATTTTTGTTGACGGGTTCTAAATCCTGCTTCCAGCTGAAGAGGAGACTGCGAAGTAAAAAGGAGAGTGTCTGGGCTGCTTACCTTCTGTATGGGGAAGTGCAGGACGTCGGCCAGGTAGGCGGGCAGCTTGGTGAGGAGGCAGGTGAAGCCCCAGGTGCCGGCGAACTTGGCCACGGTCACCGCCCACACGGCTCTGGAGCGAACAATCTTGCCCCACGGGATGGGACGGCTCTGCGAAAGAGAAGTCATTCCATTTTTTACTCGTGTCATCGCCATAAATTGAGCAAAGTTGCAATGGCTGCCATTCATATAACTAGCCGCCTTTGGCGACCATTTTGTTTGGCCAGGTTATTGGGTTTTTAAGCAGAAAAAGGATAAATATAAAATGTATTTCTAAAATAAAATAATTTTTTTATTTGATACAATCGAGAAACAGGAATTTTATTGAAACAGTATACTACATATTGGTAAAATTCAATTTCAAAAAAAAAAAAAAAAATGCAATGTTATGAAATAAAAAGCAAAAGTTTAAACCCCACTTCGGATGTGATATCCAAAGAATGTTTTCCATGTAAATTTTAATGGCAAAAGCACCTTAACAAGAATTTAATGGATGTTTGCATTTCCTTATAAGATTATTTCAAATCAAAACAAAAGTTTATATATATATATATATATATATATATATATTTGCGTCCCACAATTGTCTTCGAAACCTCAATTAGCGCCGAAAATTAAACGCTAGAATAGTTTTTTGATCATTTATTGATAGTTACTGCAGTTGTTGGGATGGATACCCTGGTTGCTAAGGAGCTGAATTCGCTTACCTTGGGCTACGAGTTCGAACCGGCCAGCCGAAGATTCTCCGTGTGTGGTAGACGTTAAATCTGCCTTGGCCACCGCGTTCTTCATATGGGGAGTAATACCAATGGGGGTATTGGATCAAATGGGATCATTCTCTGTTACAGATCTTTAAGTTACGATCTGTGGATGGATGGATGGATGAACGAAATGCATGAATGTAGTCCGCCCCGTAAAAGGTTTTTGTGTCATCTGCGAGAAGTCAGACTGCCCTAGGGTGCTCAGGGGTCCATACCCTCAGAATCTACTGCACCCTTCCTGCCGTTGTAAAGCGGAACACGAGATCAACAGCAAAAATTGTAATTATTTAATAAAAAGTAACTAAAATAAAAAATTTCTTTGTTAACCTAAGTAAGAATAGATTTTTTAAAAAATTGTTTTTTTTATCTTACTTATTTATACCCATTTAAAAAATATTTTTAATTACTTATTTATACCCCTTTTAAAGCAAAATGCTTCATACTTCTATTTATATATTTTTATTTGCTTTCCCACTTATGAATCCATCTTCCTCTCATCTGCTCCATGCACTATTCACATATTTCGGTATTCCTGTCGCATCCCTCTCTGTTCTAGATTATGCCTTATTTTGTGTGCGATTTACATTCGTGTATTTGGTTTTTACCACATTTGGGAAGTTCTAATGCCTTTCTATCCATTCAAAATCGATTTAATTACTAAGCATTAGTGCCTTCTGTAAACATTCCTCCCACAAAGCGTTTAAATGAGCGTCTACTTAGTTTGGATATTCGTTCAGAAAACTTCTCTTTGCCCTTTCTGTATTGAAATAACAAACGCCTACCCTTTACAATTCACGAATAAAGTATCCACACATGAAGGGAGTTTATGGTGGCCTGGTGGTCAGGTCACGGCTCATGAGCCGTAGGGTTTCATGCTCGAGTCCCAATTCCACCGAAAAACCGTCGTGTAAGGGGGTCTGTTGCACGTTAAATCCCATCAGGGCCTAATGTCTTCCCGCTGGTGTGATGGTACCAGCTCCAATTTCGTCCTCGTCATCTGACCGCACTTAAAAATGCCCAAACTAACCATAGTGCTGCTTTACAACGGGACGTTAAGGTAACTAAACTAAACCTCAAATTAAGGAGCAAAACAGATATCCATTTAACCTTTATTTCCAAAGTTACTATCACGTTATTTGGCCTAAAATTAAAAAAATAATTGTCAGTGTAGGAGGTTGTGGGCTAAGCGTTCAGGTACTCTCGTACATTTTGTCCTCGTTGTCTTATCCAAAGCCTTCGCCTTTGGTCAAAATGCACGCAAGAACTACTAATTAAGAAAATGTATCTAAATCTTTTAAGAGAACTGGAAGACAATGGTAAAACTTCTAGAAAATGAAGATCTAGAAAAGAAACTTTTCTAGACAATGAAAACTGTTCTAGACAATGAATATATGTTAGAAAATTTAGAGCGCATAGAACGGAAGATATATTTGAATTGTAAAACAGCAGCTAAAAATTTATTTCTTAAAGTATTTGTTTTAAATGGCAAATCGAATATATGCTGTTATTCTTCGTAAAATCCTTTCAAAACTAATAAAATACATGAGTAGGGTATTGATGTTCATAATAAACTTATTTCCTTTTAAATCAACTAATAATATTTTTTTTTTTTGGAAAAAAAAATATGAATAGCGGGTCATTTGAAATATATTTTGCATAGCGGAGCTTGCATAGCTTTCTTTTACATCAACTAATAAGTGCATATGAATAGCGGGTAATTTGTATAATATTTTGCATGATAAACAGTTTCTGATAGTTAATACTATTATTCAGAAAAAAAGTAAAAATATGTTTAATAGATGCATAATGTTAGTAAATATTGTTTTATAAAATTTCATACGTTTGTAGTGTACAGAATGCTTTTCATGTGTACCGAAATTCTAGGAAAACGTGTTTCGAGATAAAGTTAAAACTCCCACCTTTCCGTCATGCGAGTGCCTATTAGATTCATTGTTGAAAGATATTTTATAAACATTCGATTTTCCCAAACCTCACCAATGATACATTTCTGTAATCAGTGAAATGTCTCCAATTTTATTAGACCTAAAATTTAAAAAATTAATATTTTGAAGATAAAAATGTGTTTCCAGATCTCTTTTATTGAGCTGTAAATCATGCCAGCAAATTTTCCAGGCGTTTTAATCATTACGGGGCAAGCACTCATGATAACTCTTGCTATCTTATCCATAGATATTTTTTTCTTCAAAAAAATTTTTTTTACACCAAACTGCCATTTTTTAATTTAAAAATTTGTATTGGTATTCAGTTGAATTTCAAAATAATTTACATTTTCTCCAACAATGATTTTTTTAAAAATGCTGTTTGTTATGTTTATACTCAGATTTTATACACGCTTCATATTTTTCCTGGGTGGAGTCGAATTTTGCAAGAAAATAATTGTAACCGCTTAAAATGTTTACATTCTTTCAGCCGGCGTCCTGACATAGGGGTGGCGCGTCTTCCCCTTGATGGGGGTCGAGCGTGGTTGTTCTTCTGTGTTCTATCTACAAGGTATGTGAATGTGTCCCCCAGTAAAGAGGGGTTATGCAAGCGAATGTGATGAGTCAGTAGCAAAAGTAGTAGTTTTGGCCCTAGTTGCCGCTATTACAAAACTAGAGACGCTGATTAAGCTTAAATCGCTGACTACCTCAGCGAACTAGTCCAAGGCAAGTGCCATGAGAAAGAACAACATACTTCCATGTAACATAAATGGAAATGCGTATATTTTGCGCAAATTTACAGCCTTACAAACATGAGACAAATGAAACTAAACGATGAAACGTTTTTAAAAAATAAAATAAAATAATCTTTGTTCCCTTAGTTAAGTCAGGTTAAGGATCGAGATACACTCTGTGACGATTAAATGCTTCACCCCAAATAACAACTACAGATTTCCCCCTGAATAACAGGTGGCACAAAGTGTATAAAATGAAAACGCGATCACGCTGTTCACAATTTTTTTTTTCAGCACGCACGCGAATTCCTTTTAGCACACATTTTTCCCGACATCACGCGGCAAGGTTTTCGACCCTCCGTGTCAACCATTCGAAGAAATGAGCCAACCTGGATTTTTCAGGAATCAGACAGGTCTACAAACCCGCTCGGACCCGCGTCTGTTGTGGGGGATGATGTCACATCGCCATGCCGTCATTCAACTTTATCTGGGAAGCCGACCGGGGTTGTGTCATGCGTTCCATTCTGATGTCATAACGGTTGCGTCAGCGTGTCATCAAGCACTTTATTTTCTCTTTTTTTGGTGGCACCGTTGGTCGAAGGGAGAAGAAAGGTTATTGAAATGCGGTTTTGCGTTGTTTTATTCTCAAAAAGAGCAATGGAACATTTTAAGAGTTTTTCTCGATAGGTGGAAGACCCTTTCCGTTTCAAGGTTAAGGGAGTTTTTTTTGCCCATTATGGTGATGGTGTGCCGTTCGAAGAAAGTGAGCCGGTGGTTGAGTAAGATGACAGTTCTGGTTCTGAGAGGTGTGTGAGCAGTTATGTCAATTTCCGCCGCGTAATTTGCATACTGACGCAAGTGTTTGTGATGTCATCGACTAACTGTCCTAGTTTTTGATTTTAATAACTAGTTTTGAAGAGCAGTTGGACGACTTTCGTTTTCTTTTTTGTAAAAACCGGTAATACCCTAATAATACCCACATTAGCAACATAAGTTATTCTATAATACTGCTGCGGTATCATTACAATATTGTATAGTATTAAAAAGTGTAATATTGTGAGAAAATAGGACGATTTGTGTTAATAAGGATATATCAGAGTTCTTATAAATGCTATTGTTCCTTACATAAACGCAATTGTTAAAAAAACAATCTTTCCAGTGGGTTTAAATAAAACTGGATATAGATTTTTTTAGAATTTCTTTTAGAAAAACATGTCACAAAGAAGAGAATATGAAAAATTTGAATTATCAGCGCATATTTTCTAATAATTTTTGTGCGATTAAGCAGATACACATATAAGATATTACAATTATTATTGTTTCATTTAGCATCTTGTGATGGTAGAGACATGTTCTATTCTATTTCATTCTACGAGATTTTTGTGATATCCTGAAACAGATTTAATGTAATTTAAAATAAAAAATTTGAAAAAATTTTTTTACCCTGTCGAACTTTTTGCCTAAGTGAAAATTGTTTTATTGCTTGTGTCAGGTTAATGCAATTAAAAATCTGAAATCAATAGCAAATAGGCAATCAAAATATTTTAATCGTCATTATTTAGAATCATAATAAGGATGATGTCGGAAAAATTAAATCAGTAATAAACATTATTGATGAAAGCAGATAATTTTTATAAAAATATTTATATATTTCTACAGATAAATTTGTGTTATTCTTATAGAAAAGAATGCATATTCCTTTTCGATTTTTCGTTGATTTCTTTTCAATGCAGTTTGGTGCTACATAATGTCTTGTATAACATTTTGAATTCCGGAGGCATTTGTGAACAATTATCGAATAGTATCCGCAGTAATAGTTTTGTTAGGGATTAAATAATTTAATTCAACCGAATAAAAAGGACAAAAAATATATGTAAAAATAGATGATTTTTGTGCTATAAAAATAAAGGAAGAAATTATCTAAAGGGAAAATTTGTCACGTGGTCACAGGGTTAATAAATTGAAATTGAAATAGAAATTAAGTAAAAAATATGACATCTATTATTTATGTTGTTTTATAGAAACCAAATACATTCCATTATTTTTTCATCAAACACAAAAACAAATAAAGATTTCTCATTAAAAATTTTTTAGTGTGTCTTTACTACATTCAAACTATATGGGCGAAAGCGGATAATTCGGCTCACAGCTGCTTACATTCATGGAAGACACACGGTGTGTTAGAAGATACACGGTGGAAGGTATGACCGTTAGAATTTCTC
Organism: Argiope argentata; assembly: GCA_026289955.1. NCBI lineage: Eukaryota > Metazoa > Arthropoda > Arachnida > Araneae > Araneidae > Argiope > Argiope argentata. Next base: position 1,867,797 of record JAOUZG010009953.1, read on the forward strand.
CTTTTATCAGAGCATTTACGGATATTGAAAAAGCCGAAGAATTCCTTATAATTTTGAACCAGTAGGTTTTAAGGTTTCATAGAAATAAAAACTACTTGCGTCTGCAGATACTGTAAGACTTTGCATATTTTTTTTCTCAATATATCATTCTTAAGCCAGTTTCTCCATTTTTTTTATCGAAATAAGATCTTTTGAATGAATTAATTCTGAGCATGGGAATTAGTGTGCAAAATTATTCAGAAAATAAAAAGAATCACTATCTAATGGTTTTTTTTATAGATTTTACAAATGTCTCAAAATTATATGCATTGTATTTTAAAAGAAGTTTTCATAAGAGGAATACTTTATTTCGATACTTTAAAAAGTTATACGAATAATTTTTTAAAGTACGAGTTAATTCGAAAAAAAAAAAAGAGTTATAGTTTAAAAGAAGCTGCTAAACATGTTTCACAAGCCTGCATATAATTACGTGCCGCCAAAAAATACTTTTTAGAAAACTGTTTATTCTGGAAAAAAAAGTTAAAAGTTAATTGCTCTCATTTCGCACTTATTGTAAGCGCTTAAAGAAATTGAAAATTGATCAATGAAAAACCATCAATGAAACTTTCTATTACAAAACTCGCGTAAGTGTATGGAATTTCCTTAAAAATTAATTATTAAAAAAAAAAAACTTACTTTCCGATCCGCCGACGTCTGAGGCAAATGCTGCTGTATATATACAAGCTCAGCTTTGGAGATTCGAGGGTGCTCAGCAGGCGTGTTGTACACCAAAAATACCCAAAATACGAACCACAGACAGCCGATCAACCCTGGAAGGGAAAGAAACTATTTAATAACGCAGGCGACGATATAAGCGTAAAATGTAAAAACAGGCTTCGTAAATTACTGAAAAATATTATCATGTCAGAACATGATGTTGTTTTCCGGATGAGGTTTTTGGCGTCAACAAAAATCCGTAGGCAAAAAATAAAAATTTTATTATCAACACGAGGACCTCAAAAAAAATAATCAGATTTTAATAATGTGTTGCCATAGTATTTACAAAAGCTCTGATTAAAAGAAAAATAATTTAATGACTACAGCAAATAAAACCTACAAAAATGTCATTTTGAGCACGTGATTATACGAAATGAAATAAATTGGGAATGTGATAATATTTTTAAACAATCAATGCGAGACAATTTTTTTTGGATCGTTTGCAATACTAAAGCGACTCATTCAATGAAACGATTAAAATGAATAAAAACATAATTTAGCTCGCACGAGCACGTGGAGCTTGGCCGTTCAAGAAATGATGTTCTAACTTGATACATTGAAATAGGCATAGCAGATTTCATTTCAATCTTTATCATAAATGATTTTTTTGATGGGTTTTGGTTATTTTAGGTGAACTTTTGTATACTTAATCATTTTTAATGTATTGAATTGCATTAAAAAATTATAATTTTAGCTTTATATTTTAAATTACATTGGTTTAAAATAGTATATCAATATAATAGGAGAAAATAACTCATTTCGAATAATGCTAATATTTTGAAAGAGAAGAACATAAATTTACATGATATCAATCAATATAAAGCCTATTGTTTTGAGAAATATTTACTATTTTATTAAATAACGAATAAAATCTATTAATGCTTACATTTTATTTGTGATTTAATCAATTTCTTTAAAGTACAAGGATCAGTAATTCTATTTAAGCCTAAAATATCGATCAATAATAATTTCCAAACAAGTTAGCTAAATATCTTAATTACTTGTTATTTATCAAGTTACATAATCTTGATGAGTTTTTGAATAATGATGATTATGAAACATGTGTTTAATACGTGAATATAATAATGTATGCGAGAAACATGATTGCCAGAATGTAATATACATTCGATAAACACTTACTTGATCTCAAGATCTTTAAATATTGGAATTGTTGATAGATTCATTTTTGGTTGCATTTAATATTTTAACAGATTTCAATATATTAGACGCAATACTCGTTATATTACAAATAAATAATTTATATTAATGGATCCTTCATTCAATTTTATTTCGTCAAAGAAATATTCTATTAGAGTAAAATTTCATAAGCTTTAAAAGTATATTTTTCAAAGGAAACAACGCATGAGTATAATATTTTATTTAATTTTTCTTCTTTTTCAAGATAAGGCTATACATGTTCTGTATAATGACAGTTTTATGAAAGCTTACTTTATTATAATTATATCCTCAAACTGACAGAACACTAGCACTATATTTCTTGATATGCTATTTAAAGTCATTTGAGCATTTCTAATTTAAAATTTCCTAACTCGGGGATTTTTTCAAGAAGCGTGCAATTTTCATTGATTTCTTTTATTAAAAATGCTACAAATTCTAAAGCATAAAATATAAATAGATACAAAGATAAATTCAATAACTTTAAGAAATTATTCAATATTCTAAACACTGTACAATATGGTGAAAATATTGCAGATATTTTTCTAAAATTAAGAGAAGAAATCTAAATTAAACAAATATTTAGAATAAAATCTCAGTAGTTTTTTGAAAAAAGACCTCATTTCTTTAAATATATATATATTGGTCAATTAATATACATTTAGCTCCCAATAATCTTTTACAATTGAAATAAGTAAATTATATGTTAACAACTGAAAAATAATTTTTTCTCTCAAGCATGAGACTTTCAATGCTTTTAAAGTGGCAACAGTGTACACAGCAATTTTTCATTATTTTATTGCTTGCGATATTTAGATGTATAAATTATCTGAAATGATTTTTAAAAACCTGGAATAATTTATTTTTGAATCTATTTTGCTTCCTGAAATATTATTATTTTAATATCGTAAAAAATAGCTCCTACTCTACATTATATTAATGTAGATTCTTTTGAGGTTTTAAGAGAATGGTGCTGCCATCTGTTGATTACATTAGAAACGATCAATGGACTTGATATGAATTCATTTTCATATCTATACATTATAGGTGCTCAACATTAGATTATATTACAAGTTATTAAATATATTTACAATAGGCAATCCTTATTTTATAGCGAAATATGAAGAAAATGCAAGACTTAACTAACAATAAAACTGAAGCCAATTAGTAGCATTTTTAATTTGAAAATTTTCAAATGTATCGAGTAATCTACATTTAAACTCAACAATTATAGTTTTTCGAGATGTTAGTATCAATATTTTTTTCATTCATAAAAACATTATGCTCTCAAGGAAATATGGATTTTATTAATCTCCATGTAACTATTATTGATAACATATTGCGTATAATTTAAAAATGATATTTTAAAATTAATTCGATTTTATTTGTTTTGAAGCTTTCATTAAAATTGTATTTAGAAAATTTATCACTTCTTTACTGTTTTAAAACTTAACTTGCAGTAACAAACTGTTCTTATTAAACACTACATAGCAAATATTATAATCATTTATTATTAATAATCATTGAGTATAAATTTAAAGATAACAGATCTCAACTGTATTTGAGGCACTGAATTTCAAGAACATTTCTTTTACGTTTTCATTTATGTTTTTGAGGTAATAACAAAATCTGTCATTCAATCGATAACTCAAAAAAAGAAAAGAAATATTCTTGTAAAATATGTTATTTGAGTACAAAGGATGGTCCCTTATGTCTTAGAAAAATAAAAATAAAATAAAAATAGAATTTTCCTGATCTATTGTTTTTATAAACAACTTTTATAGCAGGTTTTTAACACCAATGGTTTTCTTTCTTTTTCCACCACTGGCAATTAATATCTCTAAATTAAACATCTTTATCATTCTTTTTTTCTTTTAGTGTTGGTTTCTTTCTTCTAACTGCTGGTTCATATTTTTAAAAAATTCTTTGTTGAAAAATAAAGTAGAGAAAAAGTGCAAGCGGTGATTTACCGAACAAATAGAACACGGACGGCCACCCTCCCCCCACATTGTACTGTATGAGAAAGCCGCTGGTCGGCATGGTGATGATGGTGCCCACGTGCTGGCCGATGGTGCAGATGGACAGCAGACGACTTCTTTCGTGGGTGGGAGCCCACCTGGAGAACATGGCGTACATTGAGGCAGAATTCACGCCCTGGAAACGGAATAATTAACAACAGATTTAACAGGATATAACACATCGATAACAACATCAAATCTACAAACAGCTACATAATGAATTTTCGAACAGAATTCCCTATTTATCGAGTCCTTACAAAATATATTGAAATGGTGATATTGAAATACAAGTATTAAGAATAGGTCTTATTATCATGTCAGAACATTATAGTGCTTTGGGACGAGGTTTTTGGAGTCAACAAAAATCCATAGGCAAAAAATAAAAATTATAATACTTAGGAGAAAAATAAATTTTATTATCTGCTCGAGCATCTAAAAAAATCAGCTTTCAATAACTTGTTGCCATAACATTCACAAAACCTCTGATTAAAAGAAAAATAATTTAATGGCTACAGCAAATAAAACTTAGAAAAATGCTATTTTGAGTACGCGATTATATGTAATGAATATAAAATGTTATATATTTTTTAAACAATCAATGAGAGACTAAGTTTTTTTTTGTTATCATTTGCAATATTAAAGTGACTCATTCGATGAAACGATTAAAATGAATAAAAATATAATTTAACTTGCGCGACTACGTGGTGCTTGGCCGTTCAAGAAATGATGTTCTGACATGATGCATTGAAATATGCTTCATTTAATCTTTAATAAGACTTCATTTTAATCTTTTTTATTTCTGTTTATGATAAAAAAGATAATACATTAATCCATTTCCTATTTTATTAATAATATTAGATGTAAGCTAAAAAAATTTTCATAAAAATATTCCGCTATGAAAAAAAAATCCTTTTTAAAATTGGTTAAATATTCAAATTTATTTTTATACTTTTATTTTTGGCAACATTCATGAACATTTATAACATAGTTTTGCTCGTGAGTTTGCGTCTCATTTAGCTCGATTATTGAATACGGATTTCTGTAGCATAGAATTTTACTGTACAAAGTATCTTTATTCAATTAGAAATTAATCAAAATGTTAACTTCTATTTCAATAATTTCAGAATACATTATATCTGAAAGGAATCTTTACACTATTTAAAATAATAATAATAATAATAGGCTTTAGAGATGCCAATTATATTGGTTTCCATGTTATTATTTCCTTTTTTTGATAAAAATCTTAAATATAGTTAAAAATGGAATGAATTTTTTTAAATTTTATATAAGCATGCTCTACAAAACGCAAGTCAATCAGATTATATTTTAATAATTCCCTTGCAACTAAGTAAAAACAAAATAAGGAACGTTTCAATTTATACCTAATTATTTTTTTAAATAATACGTTTTTTGAAACTATACCATGCTTTTTTTCAGCCTTATAATGTTTTTGACAGTCATTTGTACGGCAAATAGCAGGACGAGAAATTGCTATACATGGAATGCAAAAACTGATAAAATCAAGACGGGCGAATCAAGCATATAATATTTTTGGTGTAATTTTTTTACCTATAAGACTTAAACCTATAATATTACAATGGTGCTCAGGAATAGAATTCTTATTTCTCTCTATTTTCTGTTTTCTCATATGCGAAGTATAGACAAAATAACATAATACTTAAAAAGTTAGTAATCGAGATTTTGAAAATTATCCACATTTCAGACTTCCATTAGTTCTAAAAATGCAAATTTGGCATTTTGTCTGTCTGTTTGTATGTAATAAAGAAACCTTAAAAATGCTTTCGACTGTGCGAGTGAAATTTGGTAGTGAAATCTGAACCTCAATTTTTGTGTATTTCTATCGAATTTAGAATAAAATCCATTCAGAGGATCTCTGTTTGTCAGGCTGTTCGAAATGAAGACAATAGGGAAGTCCAAACGAAGGCAGCAGATTCGATGCACAGATTTAATATCTATAGAGTAGACACTTATTAAGTTTCCAGAAAACCCGAGCAAAAGTCCGACTGTCGATCGGTACGTACGCAAAAAAACATGTGATAACTGAAAAATAATATTAATAACTGAAAAATGCAATGACTTAAATATATCAAATTTGGTTTGTGATTTTGTGACAACAAATGCCAGTTAGTTTGTTATGGTCGGATGGGAAAACGGTCCCAAAACACAACTTCAATGTTTGGGTACTATTAATTGTATATCATTGATTAATCACCAAATATTTTGCTAAGGATCCTATGATAGATTCGGTAAAGGTTGATACTTCGCAATTATTTATGCCAATCTCTCTCCCTGTATATATATATATATATATATATATATAGGTAGATAGATAGATAGATAGATAGAGAGAGAGAGAGAGAGAGAGAGAGAGAGCTAACCAACGTAGCACCAAAATCATGCCTATTACTTATAATAGAATGGCAACATTGAAATATCGACAAACCATCAGACGAACTTCAGATTGCTTCCCTCATAGAATATTTTTACAGGTCCATTAAATCCAAGAAACTAATGAAGATTATTTTGTTGGAATTGTTTAATTAATGGCTGAACTAATTAATGAGGCTTCAAATATCATTAAAAATATTCTAAAGATGTTTCACCGTCTCACCAAAAAATGCATTCAGTGAGAGGGAAGATAATAAAAAAAGGAAAGAAATAGACTTTAAACAAGAAGATTGATCGATATAAGTAGATAATTTCGAGATAAGTAGTCGTGGTAAGGTTCCCGATTAATTATCGATTGCACAAGCAAATCAAAATCGTTCTAATAATCCAACAAATCGAATAAAAACTACTATTCTGGATGGATATCAAAAATGGTTATAAATAGCTTTTAGAAATTTATATTAAAAAAATTGGCTACAAATCGCCAAAAAATAATGTAATTTTTGCAAACGATCATTTAAGTCCAGCCATATCGATATGATTCTTATGAAAATCGATATTCATGTTTTCTAAAACAATTAACATAAATTATCTTAAGTCCCACACAATTATCGTTTTAATGATATGAATTTCATTTCTGCGCCATTTCCTCTTTAAAAGAAATCATATTTTTTTATTTGATTTGATACATCATCTGAAAATGTTTTCAAATGCTCTAATCATTAATTCAGTAAAATAGGATTTTCACTTTCGCTTTTAATTCGTAATGTATACACTAATTGATATGCAAATATACTGATTAAATTCATGCTTCTCAGACGTATCAAATAAAAAAGTAATCATGTAATAACCTGAAAAGTCGATAAATTGGGCGAATGAAATGGCCGCCAAAAGCGGTTGGCATTAAGTAATTTCGTAATTGCTTTATACCAATATAAAATTATCCACAGCTAATAATGCAGATAATTTTAAAGGAATAGTCACAAATAAGCGATTCCCTCTTTCTTCAAAGTTAACTTTCATGTTCCGGTGATAAGCTGAAACCAATTTATTCTAGGATGTTCCGTTCACATTCTTTTTTTTTTCCCTTCAGAAGATAAAGGTTGGGGAATGCGAATTCTACGACATTCCCTTTCACAATTCAAATAGCAAACGGAAAAAGGAAATCATACTTGTCGGCTTAATTGAAAGAGAGTTCGAAACCACTCGGTTGATAGCCTATCGAGCAGATATCGTTTTAGACATTTATCTGATAGTTATTTTGTATCTTAAAAACCGATAAATAATTTATTCGCCCTCTTAAATAAGTCTAAGATCCTTAATACCGTTCTATTATCTCTAAAAGCAGGGACAGCGATGCATCATGTGGAACACCTAGTCATCGGAGTTTCAGAGAGGAGTTCGAGTAGGTTTTTATCTTTCCTTCAGAAGGGGGGAAAAAAACTGCAATTCGATTACAAAATGTATTTTCATGTATTCCATGTAAGGAAAGGAAATGAAAGCTGATAATTATAATAAGAAATCATTTAGGACATGCCTTTAAAATTACTTTCATCAGCTGACTGCATTTATGTTTAAAGCAGTTGATGGACAAAATGTGAATTCGCCATTAATTAAAATAAAAACATTCTTTCTTAATTTATAAATCATTTACTGTTCATTAACTTTCCCATTAATCAGTTTTTAACCAATAAACTGTCACATCCATTATCTTGTTAATTAGCTTCGAAAATCAATATGAAACGAAGGTGTTAGCGACATTTTGGAAAATGGCCTCTAGTCAGTTCACTAGTCGTCTGACTCCTGCTCTGCTATAAGCAGGTTATACGTTAAAAGTCACCTCTGTTAAATTAGCCCAAATGATAGAATTTTTAGGCGATTAAATAATTTTTACGGAATGTGTCTTTAATAAAAAAATATTTTACCTTTGCTTTATGTGATGAAAAAAAAATTCAATCGAATTTTTTAAAAAAAAAAACTATATAAAAGTTTATTATATATTAAGAAATAAAAATGGAAGTGAAAATCTTATTATGGTATTCATTATTGGCTAAAGTACATGATTAAATATTTTGACAGACGATTTTGAATTCCATTATAATATTTAAAAGACATAATAGCTATAGTTTTAATAGCATTAAATTATACTTATCAAAAATCTATTAAAATACATTAAATTATGCCTATTAAAAACAATTTTAATAACATTAAATATTATATTTCCACTCTAATATTTAATTAAAGAAAAAATTGTAAGAAAATGAAAAATGTGTTTTTTTGTTTTTATTCTTAAGATAAAACAAAAACTATTTTTGTGAGATAATTGTTTTGAAAGATATGAAATCAGTTTTCGTAGGAAAGCCATTACTGTTACTCATCTGGCGATAGTGAAGTGTATTTTTTACGCTCGATTAAACTTTCTATTTGAAACCTGTTTCTTTATTTATTTTATATCTTCTCTCTAATTAAGTATATTTTTTGGCAATACTGAAAACCATTTCTAGAATATTTATAATAATAACTTGCAGTTCCTTTAATTAGCTAAGTGAAACATTGATTACAATGTAATTAGAAAATTCGTTTGCTTATTTGTTGTTGCTTTGTATCTGATTGTTGCCATCCGACAATAAATAATAAGAGCGAGTTCTGTACCAAGTACGTTAGCATTATATATATATATATATATATATATATATATA
>JAOUZG010009953.1:1887270-1918407 GCA_026289955.1 Argiope argentata
AATCAGACTCGAATCTGAAACCCTTAAGCTCACAAGCCGTGACCTTACTACCGGACCAGATTAAGAAATTCAATGTAATAAGTATTCAGCATATAAACATGCATAAAGTAGCATTTCATGAAGACTCCTTTTATTATAAATCTTTGGTTAAAATATTAATATGTAAGATTTTCTTAATACAAAGCCAGAAATCGCTTTATAATATCTTCTGAATTAAAACTTTAGAAATAACACAACTGAGAAAGCTTTGCACTAGTTAATAAAAATTGTATTCAGTTGGCAATAATTCTTTATTTAACGAGATGAAATAATTTTTTAAAAAAGGTTAGTTTCTTAACAAAATTTTACTCATAAACATTGAATAATCTGTAAGAAAGCCCGTGAAAATTCTCACAACCCCCTGATATTTTATAAATTGTCAGAGCTTAATTTTCGATTCATGAAATAATAAAGAGGATATCATTGTTTCTTAGACGCTAAAAACATTTTTGGAATGAAAGATGTAATGATATGAAAAAAAATAATAATAATTTGCAAATAACAAATGAACTACGAGGCCAAACAAAGTAAAAATTTGTTTTCAAATTGAAAATTCTTTATTTGAAAGGGAAAAAAATCTGAAATTTTGCTTTATGTTAGATATTTTTCTTAATAGGCAGCGACAAAAAGGCACGAAATCAAGATTCACTCTCATAATCTAATAACAGGGAATGCTGTTTACAACTCACAGTTTCCAAAGTACTACTCATTTATTGATTTGGCAGCATGATCATGCTGCCAGAATTGGCCGTGAGCAAAGTAACTCTTCTAAGAAGGACAGGGTGGTAAATTTAACATAGAGAGAGTCCTTGCTATGGACGAGAGTGGAATTCTTAGTTATTTTGAAGGCTCCAGGTAAACACTATTGTATAGAAGGTGGGTACAAAATTCAAAAAAAAAAAAAAAAAAAAGAAGAAGAAGAAGAAGAAGAAGACTCTTCTAGCACATTCGTAATCAAGGTCTTCCGGTTTTACATAAAACTCCACGTGGAGACAGCTGCCGTGCTGAATAATAAGAGGTGGGATTGAAATTTGGAGAAATCGACTTTTATAGGTAAATTAGAGGCAGAATAAGATCATTACTTTATCTCTATGTATGATCTAACGAGAGTTGCATAAAAATCGTTCTTAAAGGGGTTTTCCCCCCAAATGTAAGAGTCATACGAAAAAAAAATCATAGCTAGAATTTCAGACAGCCTCAATGAACTTTTAAGAACGGCCATGAAATACAACACCCCCTGACTCCGCTTAGTTAAATGCCACTGTTATGAAATATTATTAAGAAGTTCACCGTGTCGTCAAAAAAAGTCCATTCGATCAGAAGACTGAAGATATAAAAGGAATTAAAAAAATATTCAAATAAAATGTTTATTCGGGAACAAAAATAGGCTTATCGATAAACTAGAAATGAAACGTCAACGGAAAAGGATTTTCTTATATTCTAAAATTGGACTTTGCATTATCTTAAAACTCGTAAATTTGCCTACTTAACAATATTAATTTCATTTCCTTTCAATATTATACTTTAATTTTAACAACATTTTAAATTCAATTTGATACACTATTCATAACGATATTTTCAGATATGATGATGAAATTCTAAACATCCTGTTACGTACTTTTCCTGAGCATTAATACCACAGTAAGATTTTCAAGTTGGCTTTTATGTCATTATATATTATTTTAATTAATTAAAAACTAACTTTCTCGCCAAAATTCTTCAATTCTCCGCCGCCAAATAAGTAACGAATCCAGTTTGTTTTTTCCGCTCACTAATAAGGTTAGGTTTAGCGTGCATCCGGCCAATTATTTTAAGCGATTCTGTTTATTTTTATAACGTTTGATGCATTTAAAACTAAACATTGTTAATTAATAGATTTTTCCGGCTCATTTTGAAGTATTTTCAAATCAAAATAATACAGAATAAAGAAAATTAAAAATTTCTTTTCTATATTGCTTACGCCAACTGGTGTAGAAAAATCGCGCATTTGGAGTTGTTAAAATTGGCAAAATCCTCAATTGTCGCTGAAAATTCAACGCTAGTATAATTTTTTGATCAATTATTTATAGTAAATGTAATCGTTAGGCCGGAATAGTCTGGTTGGCAAGGTGGTGGATTCGCATCCCTTGGGCTGCGAATTCGAACACCATGTATGGAAAGGAGAATAAAAATTGCCAGAAAATTATCATTTTATTTTGCCGATTAATTTCGGGATTCTATCATATTTATGTACATAATTATATTAATTGTAATTATTTAATAAAAAGTAACTAAAGTAAAATGTTTGTTTGTTAACCTAAGTGGGAATTGATTTAAAAAAAAATTGTTTTTTATATGAATTGTTTATTTGTCATTCCAGATAACAATAACTGGTATAAAACTTAAAAATAGAATATAGGTTACTTTTTTTCTTTAAAAAAATGCAGGGACAACTTCTGAGTTCTCCATGATAACATCATTTCAAGTAAGTTGAGTAAAAATCAAAACCTCAATGAAAATCCTAGTGATGAGGGTCATTTGTAAATTGGGTGCCCCACGCTGTTAATTTTACTGTTGCATGGCATTTTACTCATACGCGAACAATTTACTGCATGCCCTTTTAGCAGCTTAAATTTCTTGATTTAAAATTTATACAAAAGTTCATGAAAGTTTATCTTCTTTTACCCAACCAGTTCGAAAATAATAATACTAATCGATCATATTAACTCTAGTGGATTAAACAGTTTGGCTATTCTACTAAAAAAATATGCCGCCTTCCTGGCACAGAGGCAGCGCGTCTTCCCCGTGTTCTGATCTCCCCGGATTCGAGTCCCGGTTAGGGCATGGCTGCTCTTCTGTGTGCTATCTGTGAGGTGCGTGATTGTGCCCCCCAGTAAAATGGGGTTGTGCAAGCGAGTGTGTGTGCGTCAGGCTCATATGAGATATAAGTCAAACTTCTGCCCTCGGGTGCTCAGGGGTCCATAGCCTTTAGAAGCTATTGCACCCCTTCTTTCCGTTATAAATGCAGACACGTCATCATCACTAGAAAAATACGACTGGCTATCCTCTGCGCACAGTGGTTGGAAGTTTGCTGACTCCCTGTGAAAAATGTTAAAATTCCATATGCTCGAATTTTCTGGGAACTTTCTGAACGTCACAGAATGTTACTTTACACTCCAAGTTAAGAAACGGTCAACCGAAAAACGACATGCTCTGCTGTAACTGAATGCTGAAATCCATCGCGCACCTTGTAGCAATTAATAAAAGCGAAATCGCAGAGCAATGCAAACAGACAATGCGCTACGGGCATGGATGCATAATTTTGTTGCATATGGCAGGAAACGGACTCACTTTCATTGCTTTTCTATAAGACGTGCTTTATTTCAGATTTCGATACGATTTTGCTATTTCTTTGACACAATTCTCTTTCTTTACTTTCAATATGAGGAAAAATAAAAGTCTCATTCGAATTTATAAATATGTATTTTTGAAATATCTTATTCAACATCTGTGCTCTAAGAAGGCGAACTTTAAAGCAGCAAGAATTTCGAAAAGTTCTCTTATTACCTCTCTGCCTCAGAGTAACCAACTCAAAACTTGCCTACGAATGTCTTCTTTTTAAAATAACTAAATCCGTTACTGAAAAATATTAAAATACATTCTTCTGTAAAGATGAGAGAAAAGTCTTACTTGGAGAGGGGTAATAAATTCTATAACTAAGATTTAAATGGAAAATTATTTTACGGAGAGACTATTGAAAAAATCAAATGAGAGGAATTTATATTCCGGATCTCAAAGCATCAAATGGGAATTTCATTTGGGAAATAGATTCTAATTTTGATAAAAATAAACTTATTCTAAATTAAAATGCAAACAAAATATTCAAAATGAATCTACTTCCAATTTTATAGGAAGTATAGGGAATGCGTTACAATATCTTTTGAATAAGGTCTTCCTTTAAAAAATTTCATTAGGAAAGAAAATTGGGGAAAAAAAAAGATATATTCCAAAAATAATTGGAAATATGTCGGTTTTTGTAAGAAATGATAAAAATTAAAAAAAGAAAAATGGTTGTGGAAATAATGATTTAGTTAAATTAGAAATAATAATACCAATTTAGTTTTAGGTAATCGTCAAATCGTCATAAGAATCGTTACAATAAAGCTTTATTAGTATAAAGATTTACTATAAAAATAATTTTAGAATTTTTTTTTTTATTTTTTTCAGTAATTCAAAACCTTATTTAAAAAAAATCAACTGCATTTTTACATACACACACACACAATATTACTGTTAAAAATGTAGTAAATACATTGAAAATATCGCTATACATTATAAACATAATAAATGCTTAAACAAAAAAACTTCGGGTTTGTTTATTAGATAAAAATGTTTGACTTTCCATATGTTATTTATTTATTTTCTAAACTACCGAAACTCGTGAAACAAAACCATTCTGGCCATTTTTTACGTTAACAACAAACAACATAAATTCAACAAATACAACATTTCTTTTAGGTCACTATTTTGTTATCAGTTCATGGTCATCAGTAGTATCAGTCGCCTCGTGCCCTGCGTTCACACGAAAACGCTTAGTATTTTTCATGACAGCGATTGATGTGTGTTTAATGCCGTAAATCCGATAGTGAATCGTCTATCCTTCGACCTGTGCTTACAGAAAGGGCTTCACTTAAAAAGTAAATCATTTCCATGTTCGTCACGCGGATTTGAACGTGCCTTTTCACGTTGGACCCGTTACCTCCGAGATTAGGTCTGGAAATATTCATATTTTCGGACTAGAAATCACATGGCTTTCGTTTTCGGCATCCGCAATGACGCTCTCATTGACATTAATTAATTCTGGAAGTTTCTTCCATCTCAAGTTCGTAGATCATCGCTATCAGTGGATGAAATTGGATATTAACCGATACATATTTTATCTAGAATTCTTTTGAAATTTAATCAGCAAAAAATAGTGAAGTGGTTTCGGTTTGTATTAGTAAGGAGTATATCGCGCACTGTTCGCCACTTCTAAAAAGCTACGTCATCTTTAGATAGGGCTACATAATCCCCGTTTGGTTTCTTACTTTAAATCAACTAAGATTTCAAGATGGTGTAAATAATCTATCGTTTCGTTATTTATTCTTAATTAATTAAAACTTTATGAATGCGCAAATAATTTATCGCTTGTTTTTTTTAGAAAATCATGTCAGATGTTGTTGATGTTATTTTCGGGATGAGGTTTTTGGCATCAACAAAAATCCGTAGACGAAAAATAATATTTTTTTAACTGCAAGAGCATCTAGAAAAATCAGCTTTTAATAACTCGTTTTCATTGCATTTACAAAAGCTCTGATTTTTTAAAAAAAATTAATTAATCACTACAGCAAATAAAACCTAGAAGACTGACATTTTGGGCGCGTGATTATATGAAATGAAATAAATAGGAAATGGGATATTCTTTTAAACAACAAATGCGAGACAAAGTTTTTTGGATCGTTTGCAATGCTAAAGTGACTCATCCAATGAAACAATTAAAATGAATAAAAATATAATTTAACTTGCACGAGCACGTGCTGTTTGGCCGTTCAAGAAATGGTGTTCTGATATGATACATTGAAATATGCATAGCATATTTCATTTTAGTATATTTTTTTTCAATTATTGCCTTCGCAATCTTTTTGGAGTTTGGAATCCCTCCCCCGGCAAGGGGTACAGCAAAATGAAGATGAGATACGTCCGGCATGGTAGTTGGATCTCGCCACCTTGGGGGTACACAAAAAGGTGGGGGTCTGGCTCCTCGCATTGTTCAAGGGGCATACTTCCTTAGGGAAGGTTTGTACCGTAGTCGGTGGCGGCCCTTAGGACTTAACCGCAGTTCTCATCAGTGTTGTTGCTGCGAAGGTCCGGTTATTCTATATTTATTACCCGTGTGCCTTCGGATGAGTTGGAGTCAGTGATGTGATTTAAATACGCACTAACGATAAACCAATATATAAAATATGTATTGCCATGAACAACAATCTGTTACAAGCGAACGAACGCCTCTGAGAACGGTGGGGAGAGTGATTGGCGACGGCGTCAAAGAGCTTGGCGCCAGCTGGGTTGGTTTGGCGAAAGGAATAGTCTGGCAGCCGCTGGATATCTCTCGGTGATTTCCGAAGCCTCGCGGCTCTTTCACCCGGCTATATAAGGGACGGGCTACCGCATTCGGCAGTTTTTCCCTTCTCGGAAGAGAAGCGTCTCGCTAGACTAGCGGATTAGTGAGCTGTGTTTGCGTTTACTATTAACGTTGTGTTATTGAGCTCGCTGTGATTTACTGTTTGCTGTGCTATACTATATATGTTTTGCAGTCCGTGTTTATTGTGCGTAAAGCTTATATTTATGCTGTTAGTGGCTGTTGGATTGTGTTTTCTGAAGTTTTACTTTATCAAGTCATCCTGTAAATAGCTGTAAATAAATTTGTTTGTGCTGTCCTCAAATAAAGTCCATTCAATCCGAACCCGCTACGCTAAAAACGTAACAAATCAAATTAAATCAATTCAAATGCCATCACATCCGTTTTCGCCATGTAAGAAATTTAAAGAACTTTAACTATCTCGGCGTAGTTAATGTGTATTTTACAACTATGACATGATTCTTTTCAGTTAATTAATGTTCCGTTTTAAAGCGACACTATTAGTATTTTGAGATGAATATTGTAATTATAAGTTGCTATCAGATAATGAGGATGACACTTGAGCTCAACTCTAATGTGTAAACTTCTATACCATGCTAACAGAAGAAGGAATTGAACATGTTAACAATGCATACAAAAAATGAAAAATTAATAATTGCATTAAATCAGAATTCATTATGATATTATCATTTAAATATACGAAAATCAACTACTCTTAACAACGTAATCAATGAAATAGATTATAACTCTTAATTTGACAAATACTCGAAATGTCAAAAAAAGTATTAATTAATTTTAAGTACAAATATCTAACCGTGTACTTAGAAATGAACTAATAAAAAAGGAGAATAGATTAATGTAATCAAATGTAGCACATAATTAAAAATTTAAAAACTTATCTTGAAAGAAACTATTCTTGACGATTTCTTCATGAATATTTTAAAACTCAGTCTTTATTAACTAAGAATTTTATTAAGAAGATAATGTTGCTATTTTGGCAACATTTATTCTTTGTTTCTGGAGTATTATTTACAACTTATGAGTAAAAATAAAGCAATAAAGAGCAGAGTTTATTGCCAGAAAAATCTTCACAAAGCTTGTTTGCGGAATTGGACAGAGTTTAGTAATATGAAAAAGCAGGCTTTTGTTCTGTTTTTTCAGTATGAGGGTTAATAATAAATTTTCGCTTGACTGATGCATAAATAAAAATACTGATATTTTTAAAACTAGAAATAAATAATTTCTATGAATAGTAAGAACTTATCACAAAAATTTCGAAATATTTATTCAGCTTATAAATTTAGATTTTCAGAAATTTTTCAAAATTATGTACTACTTACTGCGTTTTTAAAACTTTTACGGTAAGATAATGACTTTATTTTAGTTTTATATTCAATAGAGACTTTTCATATTAAATCCAATAGTTTTTTTATTATTGTTTTATAAGATTACAACTCACATTAAGCAACGAAAAAAAAATGTAACATTTCTTACTCACGATCAGTAAAAAATGAATAACAAAGCAGAAATTCAACTTAGTATGCTAAGCAAATAATCTGTGTCGCGATCAAAATGCGAATGGTTTGCTTTGTTTCTAAAACTTGCACCGCTTTTTTAATTCCTTTTTTTTACTTTCTCATATGAGAAATATAAAAAAAGTATTGCCATCGTCAAAAAAGAGAAAAAAATGTGATTAAGATTTTTGACGAATTTTTTCGAATTCAGATTTTTCAGAGTCCTGAGAACGCCTTTTTAGCCTTCTATTTGTCAACGAATGAGATAACTTTAAAACGCTCAGAGATAGACAGATGAAATTTGGTATAATGAATCGCGCGAAATTAACAAATTTCTGTCAAAATTAGGACTAAAACCATTGACAAATAATGTGTACGTCTGGTTATTTGTGTATAAGTGAACTCGATAATTATAAAGAGCATAGAGGTCGGCAGATAAAATTTTATGCACAGATTTACAATCGTAATTATACCATTTATCAAATTTTGAACCCAATCCGTCCAAAGGTTCCTGATTTAAATCAAGGAAATTCGGTATACTATCTTATGAGCATAACTATACTTTCTTATTACAATTTGATAGCAATTAACCCCCCCAAAATAGCCAATGTATTCAGTAAAAATGCTAATCACACCAAATATCTATATTCATAACTATCGTTCACCAATGCCATGTAAAGTATTTGCGATTTTACTGAAAGTAGCCATTTCATGCGAAGGAAGATGAATAAGACCTTTATTGAAGAATATGCGAGGCGGGTTTGTAGATGCTAGGCCGATTGATTGATAATTAAATTAATTCTCATCCAATTTTCGAAAGCTTCTCAAAATTCAATCATTATTTATCTTTATTTAATATTATCACAGTTCCCCACCTCGCTAACAGTTCCCCCAACTTTTTGTGTAAAATCGTAGTTCGATTTCCATACTTTCTAAATGCAAACGTTAGAATAATTCTAAACAACGATGAACTAATCATTTCAACAGCGTCACCACCTGTAAAATTGCACGAATAATTAATTCATTTCTACATCATCCAAGGCTAGAGGTCGAAACTTATATCGAAATACGATGGAATCTTTCATAGTTATATTGCATTAAAATATTACATACTATACATCATTATATTATTATTAACGTATATATTAAAAAAATACAAAAACAATTTCGAAAAAAATCTATCATTTAAATCATGCACACGCCATTTTTTACTTCAAAAATCTTGTTGTCTAAAATTAATTAAATTAGAAATAGGGGAATTTTTTAAATATTATTTTCATAATTTCTTCAAAACTGCCGTTGCTCCGAAAACATTGCAATGATGTTGAAATCAAGAGGTTATATGCCAACTTTTAATATATTGGAAGGGAAATTTTGTATTAGTGAATCCATTTTGCGTGAAAAATTGCCTATTTAGTAGCTCGTTTCCAATCTAATATTCTCCCTTTAGAGTTCTTTCTAAATAATAAAGTTTTAAAATGAAAAGAAAAATCAAAGACTTGTCGCTCGAACTCTTTACAAATAACAATTAATATATTTCTTAGGAAACAAATTTGATAAAATCAGCTAAAAAATTAATTTCTACTTTTCAATTTTCAATTCACAATTCATTATTACAAATAAATAAGAATTTTGAAATAAATTTTTTTATTAAGTTAGCAATTAAGACATTAAAATTTATTTAACTTAATAGTAAGATTGAAAATTAATGTCTAAAACATAAGAATAGAATACTGACCTAGACAATACATAATGATTATAAAAAATGTGTATCACGTCTGAAAGCAAATGAAAAATCAATTGTAAAAAAACATTTTAGGAAGATGACACTGAAATGTCAAATGAAAGTATGTCTAAGCAGCTTTTTTGAGGCTGATAATTTATTAAATAAAGAATAAATGTCGAATTATACGTCTTCAAAAATTTTGTAGAATTGGAAAATAGAACCAATAAATTTGTTTCCCTCACTACATTTTAATTTGCAAAAAATCAAGTTTAAATTAATAATATGTCAAAGAAAAAAGTAGAATAACCGACTTGAAAACTCTTGCTTAAGTATTATGTCACTGAATTTGGCAACACAGTTGGACTTTGCTATCAGGTCATTCTTTTTTTCTAAGAGTGGTGGCAATAAGTTTCTCTTACTCAACGAATTCTGTCATCGAATAAAAATAACTTCAACAAGCAAATGTTTCAGTATCAAAACTTGAAAAGCATATTTATTTTTTTAAACTTTTGCTAAATTTTTTATTTGTCACAGCACGATAAAAGGTAAATTTTATAAACATTAATCAAAAAGAATAATAAAATTGATTTTGTTCTTTCTGCTCTAAAATTTTTGTATTCGTAAATAAAATCTTTAAAAAAATTAGGATCATTAATCATTAATTAATTAAAAAAATATAAAGATCAGTTTTCTTCACATAAATATAAATTTTTGCACTATATTTTAATTTTGTACAGCTTAGAAGAAGAAGAAGAAAAAGGATCGAAATTGAGCCATATTTGAGGACGTTATAAAAAAATTTGATTGCAGAAGGGTTTCATCTAACAGAGGAAAAAAAAGTTAAAATATTATTTTAATCCTAAATATATCAAATAAAAGCATTCCATACTGAAAAAATAATTCAAGTAAATTTTGATTTTAACAAAGTCGAAGAAAAGAATCTATAAATAATCACGAGTCTTTAAGACAAGATCACCGGAGTAATTAAGAAAATACTGCATCTTCTCTTTAAAATTTAACTACATTTAAATTAAATTTTTGAAGCTATATGATTAAAGGAAAACAAAGAAGGTTTATAACATTTTAAAAGAAAAAAAATTTCTCGCCAAAAAAATGATGTAAGTTCATACGACTAGAAATACAATCGGATAGCTTCCACCGAAAATAACTTTTGGATGGAAGAATTTAGAATAGATTTAATTTAAGCTGATTTACAAAGATCCCTGCCTCAATACCAAAAGAATAATATGTGAAATCGAATGTTGATAATCTAGAAATAGATTATCAATATTTCGGATAAACAATAAAATACGTTTCATATTTGAAATTACAGAGCTAGCCTTTGCTATTTAGTATAGTAGTTATCAACAGAATGTAACTTTTAGTAATTAAAAACTAAAACAGATCTTTGGAATAGACAAGTCCATCTCCTTCGCACTAAACCTTAAAACTTAATAAATCAAACTGGCAATAAGGCTTCACTTTAAGGTGATTCAAGATATTAATTCCATGAAATCTTCTTGCTAGAGTAATTTATTTAGACAGTGGCGAGTTTAGACATTTTGCGGTCGTAAGTTATGCAAATTATAAGGCTCGCTGGGGCACATGAACGTTCTCCGCAAAGAAAATTACCAAGATTTCAGTTGGCGATAAAAAGAATATTTCCCTAAGTAAAACTTAAAAGTTGATAGATAATTTAGTACATATAGGAACATTTATATACTTAATTATGAAACAGTAGAAATATATTTGTTTCCTAAAGTGCTTAAATGGCAAATCGAATATTTGATGTGAAGATAATTTTCAAATTCCTTACAACAAATTGATAAGCACAGAAAAACGAATTTGAGTTAAAATCATTTCAAAACTATTTGGAAAATATGAGCGTAGATTTAAGAAATACAGTGATATTGTTTTCATTTAAATATGCTAATAATAAAAATTTCATACAAGTAATGAGTGCCGTATAGCTTGAAAATCTTAAACAAATACGATATTTTGCATTATAAATAGCTTCAAAAGATTAATATTATAGTAAGAAAAAAATGAATATATGATTAACAGATAAAAATGCTTAAAAATATTGTGGTATAAAATTTCATACGATTGTAATGAATAGAATGTGTTCTAAAAGTACCGAAATTCGAAAAAAAAACATGTCTCGAAAGAAAGATAAATTCTTATCCTTCTATCATAAGAGCACTTGTTAGACCTATTTTTGAATTATAAAATGTCAACATTCCAAAACCATACACATTATAAATTTCTGTAAAAAGGGAAATGAGTATTTTATTAGACTGAAATTGAAAAATAAAATCTTTGAAGGAACTAAAGTTCCCAGTTAACTTAAAACAGGTCGATTTACATTTCAACACATTTTTAGGTTTATCAATTTATTATGATTTGCTTTATATCAATATACTATTTTAATTTTAATAGTTGTATATAAGGCATGAGTTCCTATTTATTTATTACGATGTCTGAAATAGCAGTACCCACATTTAGAATCAATTAAAATAAAGCAAGACACTGTGTACTCACACTCATTCTAATAATTGAATTGAATGAATGAGTGAATTAAATGAAATGCCCATAACTTCTCTTTCATACGAGATAAATTTTTGGATTACCTTAATATTTTATTTCCTATCATTTAAAGTGATTGAAACCCAATTCATATTTTTTACACCATCACTGAATGCTCAATTTTTACCAATTTATTTACTTGAAAAATAGGCTAATAATTGTTTTCTATCGGCTTCCCAGCTGCTTCGGGCGGCCATCCCATCCGAAATCCGCCACCGCTTCGCTCATTTCGGTCTTTTAAGCTGCGCATCAAATTCGGCACAGTTACGGGAATATTTCTACTAAAGCATCTAGAAAATCCATTTTTTAAAAAAATCAATGCTTTAACGAATGCGAAAGAAAAAAAGAATGGAAGTTGTCCTTGCCTCTGAGGGACTTCTTTTTGATTCTCTTTTCTAGCAGAGGAGTTTTGATCTCGTCCGAGAAATTTGCAGGCCAGTGCTGATAACCCATCGAGTTTCAAACAGAAATTGGGAACGAGTTGCTGGTCTTCTTGACGGAATTGTACAGAATTTAGAAATGAACTCCTCACTCGGTCACCGGCGCGTAATATCAATCGGCACCGAACCAATCACGATAAATCTCTCGCTCCGATATCAGCTGCCTCTCAAAGATCAAGTATCACCAACAGTTTGGCGAGATATGAAAAGCCCGCCACTCACCTCCGAATAAATTAACCGAAACATTACTTATGTTCAATGAATTTTTTTTTGAAACTGGCTTGGCTGGTTTTTCTTGGCGCACTTTTTCAACCATTAGTTGTTATGCATAAACATACCCATGCGACCTTATAAATCAGTTTTCACTAAGTAACCGACGTAGTACATATTATAATCAACAGGTTTAATTTTGATCATTTTGCAGACTCAAATTTTTGTTCATCTATGGGAAAGATGTCACTCTGCTCCCCCCCTCTTTACACAAGGAATATAAATTAGGAATTGAAAACTGGTTTGGTTGGGGGTTCTTTTTCGCTTAACCGTTACATTTCGTGGATGATTCTTAATCACGTGAGTAGGCGCCAAAGTCGCGCGTTTACCTTTCTGAAATCGCAGCTCAGTTATAGAAATAACCCAGCATTAGAAAACAACGTTTAAGAAAGTATTTCGTCCTTCAAACATTCGATTGGGATGAAGACACAAACAATAATCAGTTGACGTCAACGATACATGTTTCCGATGTCACCTCCATTGAATCGAGGGGACCTCTGGTCAGTTTCTTTAAAAATGCGCATTTACTTGTTGACAAGAAATTCGGATTTAAGTCACGTGAGGATCGAAAACGAGGGCAATAATATTTTGATCAGAAAGAAAACCTCATTATGGTAATTCTAATGAAAACTGCTTTCAATTCTACGGTGTATCGTGTAGAAATTTGATTACACGTTTGCATTTCCTTTTGTAAGTCCCAAGTGTCCGTTCTAAGGGAAGTAATGAGGTTTCGGAATCTTTGTTTTAAATGCTTTGAAGGATTGCTTTTTTTAATGTTTATGATTGAAAAAAAATTGTAGAAAGAACCGATTTATGGCAATAGAGATGTTAGATAGATTTAAACTAGAAACTTGGAAAAATACCAAGATGGCTGTATTATGAAATTTTCAGCCATGAAAAATACGATCAAAGTATTTCTTGTTTTGCTTTGTAAAAAATATATTAGTCAAAAGGAGCTTTTATTTTTGTTTCCGATTGTTATATTGTGTTTGTATATATGCTGTATTTGGGTTGCTGAAATATTGCTTAATTGATAATATGATGATTTATGATCGTTACTAGTATCGGCATTTAATTCCTTATGCAATTTTTTTTAGTTTCAAGAAATCAATAATTAAATAAAGATTAAAATGAAATCTGCCATGCATATTTCAATGTATCATGTCAGAACTTGAGTGAGTCATTTCTTGAGTGAGAAAGCACCACGTGCTCGTGCAAGTTAAATAATATTTTTACTCATTTTCATTGTTTCATTGAAGGAATAACTTTAGAATTGCAAAGGATCATGAATTTTTTTTTGTCTCGCATTTATTGCTTAAAAAAATATCCCATTTCCTATTTATTTCATTTTATATAATCAGGTGTTGAAAAATAACTTTTTTTTGCTGCGGTCATTAACTGATTTTTTAAAAATCAGAGCTTTTCTAAATGCAATGGCAACACGTTATTAAAAGTTGATTTTTTTTAGATGCTCGTTCATATAATAAAATTTCAATTCATTGCCCACGCATTTTTGTTTATGCTAAAAACCTCATCCCAAAAACCTCATTTTCTGACATGATAAAAAAAAATGTAAACATTTTTCTAAATTATAGGCAGCTATTCAAAACACATATATTTTTCTGATAAATAATATGTGTTTTTTAGACTAGGGCTAATATTGCTTGTGTATGTAAGAGAACCAGTATTGTGGAGGGAAAATTGATTTACAACAGTGTCTCAATTTTTTCACTTACCTCCAAATTTCAAAATATAAATGAGGAAATAAATCTTAAAAAATCGTTTCAGTGTAAATGAAAAAGAAATTCAAATTAAAAATCAAGAAAATATTGGAATGTACAGTATCAAGTTGTTTCCACCCATTGGCAAGTTATACCTACAATACAGAAAAGTATAAATCGTGAAGAATTAAGGAAAATTCCGGTGAGTCCAAAATCGTTCTAATTGAGTATCCAACCCTTAGTTTAATTTGTCCCAAATTAAAATGAAAAAAAATGAACTATGGTAAACAGATCCAGTTATGCATACATCCATAACTGAAATGATTTAGCTTTAAACGCTTTGCTCTTGATGGATGAAATTTGGCATATGGTTTTTGCATCAAATTTGTTTTTAATTGTAGATTTTTTAAATTTAATGCTGAGTAAATTCTACTTTGAGTTAGTCTGTCGGTCGAATATAATTAAATGAGATGTCGAATAAGTCAAGTCTATTGAATACTGCTACAAAATGAAGAGATATGGATAAAATTCGGTAGCATTTAACATTCATGATGTAGACACCTATCGTATTTTGAGCCAGAATCAACTAGACCATCCGTCGGCCTGAGCTTTCAGAAGTTGGAAAACGCAGCAGCGTGTTTTATTAATAACTTAAATACAGTGGCGGATTTGGAGTTTCTGAGGCCAGAGGTGCAATTCAATTTTAGGACCCTTTAGTTATATTTATAGTATGCACTTTTTTATGCAGATTTTTCCCTCTGTCCAGCTTTGCGTCCGATTTTTTGTGTGAAAAATCAGAGCGGGGGGGGGACCTAGGTACATAAGACTGAGAATTAAAATCTTTTTTTTTTTTCATTCTACGTGGCAGTATTTCAAAGTATGATGAAGTTCAGGATGTGTTAAGGCTGTTCTTAAAAAAATAGGGGCTATTTTGTACCATAGTTGCGCAATATTTTTCAGAGATACATGCCTAAATTTCATTATACACTAAATCAATTATTATAGAATGGGGCTGTTTTTCTCTATTGAGAATAAAAATATTTTGATTTTGTTTTAAAACGTTATCAGAATCAGCTGACATTTTATTTCTTTGTTGAAAATTACATGTTGTTGATTCTTCTGTTCCATTCTCAGATCATCATTGATTTCTTCGATTTCGCATTTTGCTTCGGCTCACTCATCCGTTTTTTCTTGTGCTTCTTGTGTTTTCATTCGTTCATCTGTCTTTCAAGGTTGCATTCAATTCCCTTTCTCTCATCAATTTCGTCGAATTCATTATCAATGTCAGCTAGTTCAGTGATTTCTTCTTCTGCACATTTTGTATCAGTGAGTTCATTTATCTTTTCAAATACGCATTCTTGTTCAACTTGCTCATTAATTTGTTAGAATTCATATTCTACTTCAGCTTCCACAACGTTTTTTTCATGTAAGTATTCAATTTCTATTTGCTCATAGATTCTTTTAGGTACACATGCTGTATCGAGTTGCTCAACTGCTCCTGCTGTCCATTTTCCATTTGAGCTCGTTTTTCAAACGTTATAATACATTTATTGAGTAAATTTGTTTTTATGTCGCTCTGTTTTTTTTTTTTTTTTTTTGCGTTTTTGCGTTTTGAAGCTCCCGATTCCAACTTTCTTTTCTGTAACATGGCTAAAACATTAAAAAAATTAGTCGCATATATCTATGAGAAAATTGAAATAAATCGATGAAATAATTGAAAATTGATGAGAAAATTGAAATTGAATATTTACATGAAAAAAAACGTTGTGCAAGCTGAAGTAGAATATGAATTCTAACAATGCCAATTCTATGCCCTTCTTCGAGTGATAACTACTTAACGACTCTTTCCTTTTATTTTTTGGCCAAGTATTTTGAGAATTCTAAAACCTCAAACCAAAATATCGTCACGATTACACATGACAAAAATATACTAATATGCAAAATATCAATGTTGAAATGAAACAAGTACACATAAAAGACAATAAAAATTTTCTGCCATTTATTTTTGAACACTTTGCCATTAACTGGGAGCTAGCGAAAAATCGCCAAAGAAATTTGACGGAATTCGACATTATTTGGCGATTTTTAGTTTTAAAATCGATGAAAAAAATTTGGCTGCATTCTACATTATTTAGCAATTTTCCGCTGGTGCCTGGCTAACGGAAAAATACCATTTTTTTAGTTTAAAAATTGATTAAAATTAAAAGGAGGATTTAAACTAGCATTCTATTTTATGCTCAAAACTTGAAGCGGTTCTGATTTAGCATGAATGTTTGAAAAATCAAATGTCCTTTTTCACTACTTAAAAATAAAAACATTCAGCAAGATTTCTTAAAGTGCACAGCTCGTATCGTCTTTTCCTACAAAAGACGGGAATATCTAATACAAAAGCAACAAAACATAAAACGGCAAACTTAACAGACAAAGAAAATGAGCACTTTTTGTTTCTTTTCCCATGCTTTTTTATGTCACGAGATAAGAGTTTCTATTTGTTTAAAACAAGTGAGATAATTCTGTATAAATATTCGGTATTATCTAGATTAGAGAATTTTTCAATAAAACAATCGCTAGTGTGTCCGGCTGTAATATCTTGATCATAAAGCGCGAGTGAAAAAAAAAAAATCGCTCCATCAAGATGGAGGATAGAAAAAGTAATTAAAAAGCTATTTTCACCTGCGTCATTGAAGTAGCTCCTTAAATATAAGTTCTCAGAATGAATTAACCTTGAAATAGCAAAACTTCAATTAATGGTGTTTCCAAGTATTATAATTAGAGATATGATGAAGTGAAACTATCGTGCTGGAATCATATATATTTTTAAAATTTTTTAAATTGAAACTTAAATACGTGCGAAAACTAACATTCCTTTTCCTGAAGAACACTTCTTTCTAAATTCTAAATTGTTAAATCTTGCTTAATGTTTTTAAATAAATATTTTGAAAATAAAATAAGTTTAACAGACTGCGGATATTAAATTTCTTCCAAGTATCTCTCTGCATTTTTAAACAATCGCGTTCACTTATAAATGGACATAGTTCATTGCAAGAAAGTTTTTCATCAGAAAAATATGAAACGGGATTCGTTCAAAATGTGAAATCTAATGTTTTCAATTTTAACATTATATATATATATATATATATATATATATATATATATATTAGTAGAAAAGTTTTCTTTTGAAGAGGCAAAAATGTTGGCTAACTAAAGAAAATGAAATGAAAATGAAGCATGTAAAGCTCTCAGCAAGCGTTTGCATTTCCGTACAAGTAAAGTACGGTTACGGTTTTATTTTTGTTTTGTGAATATGGTATTAAAAATGCTAGAGTATTTTTTCATATTTCCTCTCGTTTATTTTTGGTGTAGAAAAAGCTATTGGTACTTCAAAAGGACCCTTACAATAATAACGTCATTAGTGACAATTATAAGAAGTTGTTTCTCAGTTATTCGTTATCGGCTAATTCATATATTCATGAAAAACGTTTTGTACCAGCCATCTTTGACGATCAATTGGTTCGCTAGGAATGTTGGTTATGTTTCATTTCAATTTAATCAGTAGGGTATCAATTTAATGTTATTTTATTCATCTACCTTCTTGCTCTATCCCTTAAATTCGTGAATTTTCCTAATGGGGAAAACTCCCACGATATCACAGCACCATTCAAATATAGTGTTCAGTTTATTTATTTTCTAACCCCTGAGGATGCATGATTTCACTCTTTTATTTGTCATGCAAATTAAACAGAATATGCTTTAAATTATAGAATAAAATTAATTTGGGATGAAATAATAAAATTGGTTTGAATTTCAGGGCAGCAGGGCAATTTGCTAATGAAAGCTAGATTAAAAAAATATTATTAGAAATCTACTAAATTCAAATAAATAAATAAATAAAGATTAAAATGAAATCTGCTATGCATATTTCAATGTGTCATGTCAGAACATCATTTCTTGAACGGCCAAGCACCACGTCACTTTAGTATGGCAAACGATCCAAAAAACAAAAACAAAAAACTTTTTCTTGTATTTATTGTTGAAAAAAAATATCACATTTCATATTTATTTCATTTCATATAATCGCGTGATTAAAATGACATTTTTCTGGGTTTTATTTGCTGTAGTCATCAACTTATTTTTAAAATCAGAGCTTTTGTAAATGTGATGGCAATGCGTTATTAAAAGCTCGATTTTATAGTTGCTATTGCAGATAATAAAATTTTTATTTTTTCGCCTACGGATTAAATTTGGTATGTTTAAGTAATAGAATTTAGCCCGCAGAGCAACTACACACGAAGAGAAACACAGACACTTACACTTTCATCTTAATTATCAGAAGATATTAATAACTTTCCCCAAAAAATTTCCAAAGACGATCTTTAATCCGTTTTTGTCACGAAACTTGCATGTCCTCGCGCAACAAAAGTAGGAAAGTGCATAGAGGAAAAAAATATGGGAAAGCAGATCATTATTAAGCGCCATTCAGATATTGATTATCTGCAATCGGCAGGCAATTTGAGTGAGGCGTGAAAATATGCTCGTGAGCAACATCTTGAAGATTTCGTATTTTTCTGACGAAAAGGAATTCTTTTACTTATTTATTATCCCAATTCACGATGGTATACCAATGCCAGATCCATCATGATATTCCATGCCTTGGTATCCGCTACCTTAAGTTATATAATGGACAAGTTCAAGTGACCGACGGTTCAACTTTATTTATAACCACTGCAACTCTATCATCAAGTTTATTTTTATCACCAAGTTGGCGATTTTTTTTATTCGTGGCACGTGTTTCTTAAGCTAGTAAAGAAAGATATTAAAATTTTTTCAGAATAATTTTTTTTTGTCGTCAATAATTGTTTATATTTATGGCATCACTTAAGTGAATCGAAGCGCGTAAGAAAAAAAATTTTTGGTTGTATTTTCCACACCAATGTCTAAAAGAGTTAAAAAGAAAATTTAGTTATGCAATCAATCGTCTTAACAGTCTATTGAAGTCTGACTTAGTTGTTTACCTTGAAATATTTTTTAAGACAGTCTCAGAATGGTTACAAAATGTTGCAACAAAGAAAAACTATTCATAAAAGTTTGAAATAAGTTATTTGTTAATTCAAGTTTATTATCATAAGTAATGTTTTCGTACCTTGACTTAGTAAAGGTTAGCGGAAATTTCTGGCGGGTGGTCTTATTCTTAAAGTTTTTAACTCCCTAAAAAAATGCCGTTTGGGAATAACATTTTCTTTTTAAAACGACAATACTTTAGACTGGGATTTTTCTGTAAATTTTCATGATAAAAAAATAATTGCAATAAAAGATGTGTTTTTTTTAAATTTGTAATATTATTTTTACTATCATGTAGCTAGATGAATAATAGCCATTTGAAAAAGATAAAAATCATTTTTTAAATTATTTTTTTAAATCTAGCTTTTTTAATCAAGCGAATCCCACATAGCTCCTTCAAATTGTATGTATTCTCAATTCGAAAATCATTTCTCATAATTTCAAATATTTTTTATGAACAATTAAGATTCGTTTTAGAAGTTTTGTAATTTATTTTATTTTATATGTAAAAACCAAGCTGGAACTATACTGTTTTGAACTTGAAATTCTAATTTTCAAATGTTTTTTTAAACTTACTTTAATATAAATGCTTTTAGATACATTTATTTTAACAAATTGCAAAATTCATATGTGAATTTATCCGTTGTTTAATATTTATGCAAATCACACGAAGTAGCAATAATTAACATATTAATCTATTTCTGTTGTATATTATATTATTATTCTATAAGTAATATATAAAACAGTAAAATATAGAATTCTTAATTTAAATAATTCCTTGATCTTCATTTTGAAGCATCCCCAAAAGATTTTTTCAATTCCTACCATTAGCTCACATTTTCCTTCTCTCTAAATACATATCTTGTTCAAATTTTTAATCGTTTATAAAATTCTTTTTTTCGTCCAATTAAGTTCAAGTAAATTTTTTAAAATTTGTAATGTTTGACGTTTGATGTTAATACAGTTTTTTCAAATGTTAAATTCATTAATGAATTAAAAACTAACTTTCTCCAAAAATCTTGATTTTTCAGCCGCCTAATAACTAATGAATTCAATTTGTTCCTCCCCCCTCTACGCTAATGAGGTTAGGCTTAAAATGTTTTCGAGCGTTTATTTTAAACGATTCTGTTTATTTTCATAATGTTTGATGCATTTAAAATAAAATATTGGTAACTATAATTTTTTTATTCATTTGGAAGTACTTTCGAATTGAAATAATACAGAATAAAGAAAATTAAATATTTCTAATCTGTATTGCGTTACCCCAACTGGCATAGAAAATTCACGTATTTGCGTTGCCTCAATTGGTGTTGAATCCTCGATTGGCGTTAAAAATTCAACGCCAGTTGAATGTGTTTTGATTGTATGCTCAATCTATTCTGATTTATTTTCAACGGATACTAACTTGATTTTGTTTTAGCCAGGTATTATTTTTTAGGGAATTATTTATATTAATTGTAACTATTTAAGAAAAAGTAACTAAAATAAAAAATTTCCTTAATTTCTAATTTTTTGTAATAACCTAAGTAGGAATTGGTTTAAAAAAATAGTTTTTATCATGTGTGAACATGATGTTATTTTGGGAATGAGGTAGACAAAAATCCGTAGGCGAAAAATTGAAACTTTATTATCTTCGCGTCGCCATCGCATTTACAAAAGCTCTGATTTTTTTAAAAAATAAGTTAATGACTACAGCAAATAAAGCCTAGAAAAATGTCATTTTGAGCGCGTGATTAGATGAAATGAAATAAATAGGAAATGGGATATTTTTTTAAACAATTAATGCGAGACTTAGTTTTTTTTGGGGATCGCTTGCAATATTAAAGTGATTCATTCGATGAAACGATTAAAATGAGTAAAAATATAATTTAACTCGCACGAGCACGCGGTGCTTGGCCGTTCTAAGAAATGATGCTCTGACAAGATACATTGAGATTTGCATAAAAGATTTCATTTTAATCTTTTTTATATTACTTGCTTTATACGAATAATCCATGTTTTTGTATAATGGACTTGCTTATCATGCGGAAGTTTGAACGGAAGGCTGAGTGTATTTAAATTGAAATAACGTTTAAGACATCGTTAGATTGAGATCGTAAAATTATTGATGAAAAAAATTTTAATATTTTGTTTCATTTCGAATCATACAACTATGGATCATTTCACATTTTTTTGATCAGGGTTACAAGTATTTTTCAAACGATATACGTCTAATAATATATATTAAGTTAAGAAATCTAATAATCTCTGTACATAAAATGGGGCATGTAACACCTTCAATGGGGTATTTAGGAATTTTAGACAGCTAGGTAGTGCTCATTTTGAAGCTGTTTTATAAACTGGTTAATTTATTTTCACATTCCGATACATTTTTAATCGGTATGCTTTCAATTTTCGTTGCGTTTATTTTTTATTCCATTAATTCTATGAAAATGTTATTTGTTTTTTTTTTTATTATTATTAACCACCGATTACCAACTGGTTCGACAGGAATCTCTATCCTGTTTGTTTTTAGATAAATCGTTGAGATATCATTTTACGCCAGATTCTTTGATATTAAAGTAGGTTAATTTAATTGTTTGATTTCTGTTTATTGAGTATATGAATCTTTCTCATGGTGAAAGATCCATAACACCATGGGGCCATTAAAAACGTAAATATCTAATTCATCTATCCTAAATTTCCCGATATTGTAAGTTTTAATTTTTTCTATCCGGGAAAGTACACTCACCTAGATATTAAAGAGAATCCTTTTCCTTCCTCCTCCTCCTCTTCTTTCTTTCTTTCTTTTCTTTTTATCATGTCAGGGCATGTTGCTGTTTTTGGGATAAAGGTTTTGACGTCAGAAAAAATCCGTTGGTGAAAAATAAAAATTATGTTATCTGCTCGAGCATTCCAAAAAATCAGCTTTTAATAACGCGTTGCCATTGCATTAATAAAAGCTCTGATTTAAAAAAATAACTTAATGACTACAGCAAACAAAATGGACCCGACTAGCAATTACTCTCTGGCATGCGGTTAATATAACAGGATGCGAAAATTAAATTTGTATTTCGTTTAGTAATTTTTATCATGTCAGAACATGAGGATTTTGACTTCAACAAAAATTCGTAGGCAAAAATTAGAAATTTTAGTATCTGCACGAGCATCTAAAAAAAATCAGCTTTTAATAACATGATGCCACTGCATTTACAAAAGCTCTGATTTTTTTTTAAGTTAATGATTACTACAAATAATATCTAGAAAAATGTCATTTTTTGAACGTGATTATACGAAATGAAATCAATAGGAAAGGAGATATTTTTTTAATGAAAACATTAAAAGGAATAAAAATATCATTTAACTTGCACGAGCACGTGGTGCTTGGCCGTCCAAGAATGATGTTCTGACATGATACATCGAAATATGCACAACCGATTTCATTTTAATCTCTTTTTAAAAAGCTTTCAACACTAGAAGAAAACTATGCGATAAAATATTTGATGAAACAATTATAGCGGTTTGAATTTCCGGGCAAAAGCTAAATACGTTGTTAAAAATTAGATTAAAAAAATTTCCTAAATTTATTAAAAATTCGCATGATTATTAAAATCGCAAGGAAATTTCATTTTTATAGAGTAATATTTTTGTAAGTTATCGCTGAAAAAAGGTAAAAAAGCTTAAATTTTACTGAAACTATAAGGAAATGTTTTTTAAATCCACTTAGAACTTTCTATGTTTGTACAAAACAGTATTTTAGGTTTTATCAGATTGTTAGAACTAAGTAAACGTAACGAAACTTTATTAGAACTTGAATCAGTATTTTCAAGAAAATGTTAATACATTCCAAATTAATTTATAATTAATATTCTTAATGACTTTTTATAAATTTATTTGTTCGATATTTAGAGTGATGTAGTTTTACAACAGGCTTTTCTTCTGTCGATTCTCAACCTAGCGGCCTGAGGCTGCTACCTAATCTACCTTGTTGGGAAAACCTTGCTGAGTATTTTTACCATAACTTTTCATTCATCTGTTGCCGATTGTTCCAGTTCGAGAGCTCGATGTCTCGGCACCCCGTCGGTCACACCCGTTTCATCGATAAACTTCTCAGTTGGGCGAAACGTGTCCATCACGCACCTCGTGCAACGCTCATTTTTTACTCTTATATTCACTGCATTCCTTTAATTCCCATTGTTTATTTTTTCCTTTGAAATATCGTCTCTAAACATTTGTAACTAGAAGGGGAACGACACAAAAGTAACCTTTTTAGTTCTTGAAGTCTGTTGAATTTTACCCTCACGTTTAAATTTTAATAATTTTGTAATTTTAGTCACTTTTCAAACTTTTTTCAATTCCTACTATTAGTTCTCACTCTCCCTACATATATTTATATATCTTGTTCAAATTTTTAATCGTTCATAAAATACTTTCTATTCATCCAATCAAGTTCAAGTAAATTTTTTAAAACTTGTAATGGATGACATTTGATATTAATACAGATGTTTCGAATATTAATTCAATAATTTTTTATTAATTATTTACAAACTAACTTTCTCGTCTTTATAGTGGTTCTTTATAGTAGTTGTAGTTGCTAGATCGGGATAGCCTGGTTGGTAGGGCGTTGGATTGGCATCCCTTGTGCTGCTAGATCAACGCCATGGTCGCAAAGCTCTCCATGTCGAGAGTTATATAACTGGGGGTACTGAGTCAAAGGTGATCGTTATTCGTGTGATCTGGGGTCCATACCCTCAGAAGCTACAGCGCTCCTCCTTCCGTTGTAAAGCAAGACACGAGAACAAAAATTGTAATTATTTAAGAAAAGTAACTAAAATAAAACTTTTCCTAATATTAAAAAAAGGAATTAATTTAAATTTTTTTTTATATCACTTGTTTATACAGGCGTTTTTAATGTTTGAAGTCAATGTTACATTTTTATCAATCATGTCTCTAACCATACGATTGGCACAACATGACCAGATCCGGCCCTTAAACCAAAAGAGTAGTAGCTTTTCTCAAAGTATGAGCAGAGCGAGAAAAGGCACCGGAACATAACCCCGGTTTAATTTCTTATGATGGTGGAAAACTGATAATGATTAAAAACGTCAAAATGAGAAATGGTAGAGTACTGAATTCAAGGTTAATAAAATTTCCGTATTCCATACTGCAAATAAATTAACACAGCTTACAATTTTTTTAAAAAATCTGACACACAACATTTTTCTTAACTATATTTGCAACAAATACACCAAGGCCTTTCGAAATGAAAACTCTATAAGGAAGTATTCTGAGAAAAACAATTTTCTTGAATGACAAAACGTTTGATGGATTGATTCATCCGTCATATTTTTTTCTAACTACATTAGGCTAAAGCAGTTTTCATAGAAATATTTTAAAGATTTTAAAAAGTAAATGTCAGAAGGCCAAGTGATATTTTATCTTTACTTATGAAAAATATGAAGAACTAACTAGTTTGCATAGTTAGAATCGTAAACATTTAAAATTTTGACAAGAGTGATTTTGAAAGATTTGTCTTCGGCTCCCACTCGGCGGCAAAACAGAGTTAACCTCTTACCGAAGAAATCCTTGAAACTTCTCCGTGATTCGTTTTAAAGGATGATTTTGATTAATATACGCCATGTAATTCAAATAGACTCTAGGATCAAGGAATAAAATTAGGATGAAAAATTATTTGGTAAAAAAAATTTACTTAGAGAAAAGGTAATTTTCAGCTTAAAATATTAAGAAAGCCGTATATAATAATTCCTCTCTTTTATATCAATCAACAAATCTGTGACAGGAATTTAATATAGGATGCTCGGCAAAGTAATTTACAAATTTAATACTTCAATAATTAACAAATTTATAAAAAATCAGCGGGACTGGTTTTCAAAATTCTGTGATTTTTTGAAATTTCCTGCAATACTCTCCAGTAAAGGTTAATTTATATTTTAGAGATTTTTTAACAACCGATTGATATCAAACTTTGATCATTGCAATCAGAAAACCAAATACTATATTTGGTATATTTAAGTCATAACGTTTATAGGTTTCTGAAAATACAAATTGAACTCTGTTGAATTTGAATCAAAATTTAATACGTGTATAAACTTAATTTTTAAAACCTAATTTTATCTATCTAGCACTCTTTGTTTTTCATTTATCGTTTTGACTTATATTCGAGCAGCAAAACCGATAGTTTTCCTATGAAAAAATTTTGCTCCATATTTGATGAAAATCTACAAATTTGGTATAAGCAACGTATGCCAAATTTAATCCGTCTAGCTAAATGCGTTTCAGTTATCTTTGTCACAGACAGACAGAAAGCCAAAAATGTGCCCGTTGAACTCAGGAGGTCTGGAACTCGGAAATACCTCAAAATCTGGAGTTCGATTTTTTTTTTTTTTTACGATTACAATAATTTCTCTATATTTCGTATTCGGGTCATGATACAATGAAGTAAAAAGTCATTTTTTCGACCAATACGCTTTACATAATATTTACTTCATTCAGCATCGGCCCGTGAATTAAGTAAAAGGAAATGAGGCACTTATGCATTAGACCGTCGATGTGCCAATGGTCGCCAACTACCTTGACCGTACTTACGTATTAGATCGTCGATGAGCCAATTTCTTAGGTAGCCAGAACTCTTTGATACATTACACCGCCATTGTTTGTCCGTTTTCACTTTTAAACTCATCTCATGCCCATTCAAACAGGTATTTTTTGAGGGAATAATTCCATAATTTTGGAAATAAGCCATTGCATCTTTTTCGTAGGCAGGCAAATCCCAAATTGTAATCATTTTAACGAGTCAAATAATCGGAACAGAAAAAGCTCTTAATGTTTGCACAATCTTTAAAATAATGACGGTTGTTTGCCATTATTGGTGGTTTAGTAACTGATTGGTGACGCCTTCAAGTTTACCTTAGATAAAAAATATACAACACAGAATTACTGAAATAAAAATTATCATAAATTTTTTTTTTTTTTCAAATTTCAAAATTTTTCGAACTCTTTTTTTTTTTTTTGCTTGATAGACAAATTCAGAATTTTATCTGTCACTTTAAAAGAATGTAGTGATGAATGTGTAACATGGAGCATATGAAAGAGCATATGATACATTTTTTAAAAATGAATTCGATAAAAAGAGCACGATAGCCGCAGCATGTCACGATGTTTGTCAAGTTTATGGGGAGGATGCTATAGACGAAAGCACATGTCGTCGGAGGTTTCGCAAATATAAGGAAGGAGAGAGAAGCAACATAGGACAGATTAAGAGTGGACTGTCATCGCGCATTGGAGAAGACGATATTGATCAAACCTTTATGAAAAATCCGAATTCGCAGACACCTTCAACGTACACTGGACAATGATCCAAAGACGACTGGTTAAGTTGGCTTTTACGATAAAGCTGGACCGTTGGCTTCCACATAACCTGACAGCTAATCAACGGAATGACCGAATCGCCACCTCTGTTTCATTGCTTCCCCGATACAAAAACGGTCGGTTCTTGATACGAATTGTGATAGGAGATGAGAATTGAGTTATGTAGCGTGACGTAAAGCGTCATTGGACTGTGTACCGCCCTTCTGATAGGCCTGCATCGACTTCGAAATCTGAGCTTTATCCAAAGAAGGTGTTATTGAGTGTGTGGTGGGATACCCAGATGATAATTAAATGGTTGAAGTTTGTCACTCAACCAAACCCTCAATGCTACCTTCTAGTCTACAATTGAGGGCTAGAGTAACCTGGTTTGTGGAGCGTTGGACTCGTATTTCTTAGATTGCGATTTCGAATCTCGGCGGTCAAAGATTCCTCGAGTATGTGATGACTGGCGCTCGTTAAATATGTCGTGGTCACAAAGTCCTCCATTTCGAGAGTAATACCACTGGGGTTACTGGGTCAGATACGATCGTTCTCCGTTCCAGATCTAAATTACGATATGTGGATAAAGGAATGAAATGCATGAATGATGCCCGCCCCGTAAAGAGGGTTTGTGACGAGTGTGAGCTAGAACTCAGACTTCTGATCTCAGGTGCACAGGTGTATATGCCTTCAGAATCTACTGCACCCCTTTTTCCATTGAAATCGGACACGAAAACAGCACCAACTGTCAACAGTTAGACAGGCAGCATTCACTTTTGGTATCAAAGCGACAAGATCTCGTCAATCGTAGAGTTGTTATCCTTCATCATGATAACACCAGGCCGCATGCTACGCAACTAGCCAAAAGTTACTGAGGTATGTTTAGGAGGTTTTACCCCACCCACTTTATTCTTCTAACTTGGCATCAACTGATTACCCCCCATTTCGCGCGGTGAACAATTTCTTCACTCAGAACATCTTTCTTGATCTTGATGCTGTGAAAACTACCAACCAAGACTTTTTTTATTTGAAATGGTCAGAATTTTACCACCGTGTGATTCATCTTCAACTAGAAAGACGACGAGAGGTCATAGATAAATATAGAGATTATGCATAATATTAGGGGTAGTTCACTTTGCGTTAATTTACATTTTTATAGGTAATAAAAATGGATAGAACTTTTGCACTCACTTAATATTATTCATACAACTGGACGTTGCTGTGAATTTGTGTTTTCCTTAATCTGCATTTCTGACTTCGTCTGAATTATTCTTTTCTTTTATTTAAAACTCCGATATAATTCTCTTGAGCGCATTCATTATTATTGTTATTTTGCATTTTCACTCTTATGATGCATTGTAACAAGTAATATTAAAACAAAAAAATGTTAAATTAATTCCTACTTTGATTATTAGAAAAAATTTAGGAAGTTAGGAAAAATCTTATTTTAGTTACTTTTTATTAAAAAAATTACAAGTGTAGTACTCGTGTTCCGTTCTACAACGGAAGGAAGGGTGCAGTAGCTTCTTGAGAAATGGACCCCTGAACACCCGAATAACGATCACCTTTGATTCAGAACCTCCAGTGGTATAACTTCCGACATGGAGAGCTTTGCGACCATGGCGTTGAATTAGCATCACAAGGGATGCGAATCCAACGCCCTACCAACCGGGCTATCCCTACCAAACAATTGCAACGACTATAAAGAACTACTATAAAGGTAGAAAATTAGTTTTTAATTATTAAATAAAAAATTAAGGAATTAATATTCGAAAAAAACTGTATTCACATCAATTGTCATCCACGACGAGTTTAAAAAAATGTCCTTGAACTTGATTGGATGAATAGAAAGTATTTTATGAACGATTGAAAAGTTTAACAAGATATATATTTGTAGATAGGGAGAGTGTGAGCTAATAGTAGGAATAGAAAAATAGTATGTGTTTGTATGCCTTCCTTCCTATGAATTTTGTAATCGATTATTCGAAACATTCTACATTAGAAGGGTCTACGAGCCTTTACTTTCACCTCTCTTTGATAGGCCTTTTTTTTTATCGCCATGCATGCGTGATCTTTGGTAATTTATGTGTTGACATTAGATTGGCTAAATTGTCATCCCTTTAAAAAAAATCAAAAATTGATGTTTGAAACCTTTAGAGATAATACGTAAACATTTAGAAATAAATACAAATAATGCTTAATAAAAAGAGAAGAAAAATAACTATATCTAGAAGCGTTTCATTCTTAAGACTAGAGTTATGAATATTTCTGAATGAGATCTTTTAAATCAAGAATTTTATTCAAGCAAGTGTTATTACCATTTGGACGACGAGTTTTTTTTTAATACTATTTATAACTTGTAAGGAAAAAAAAAAAAAACAAGGCAATAAAAAAGATCTGTCATCTGTAAGCGAAATTTTTCTTTCGGAAGCGTACTGAATGCAAGCGAATTCTTTTTTTTTTTATCGCCATGCATGCAGGTGAGTTCGGCATCAGTATTTGCAAAAAATAACGATAATACGCGAAGGAAAAACAAGCTTCGAGAAAGATTCTGCGTCAGCACAGAACGAAACGGTTTCAGTCATCTGTTGATCTAGACGTATGGAAGACGGATTTCGCACACAAAAATTACAAGAATTTTGAATTAATTCTGTAAATATTTCAGTTACCTTGTTTAATGGCATCCAAAAAATAAACGTTGCATTTTTCAGTTTATTACAATTTTTTTCATTTTTTGATTACAACAATTTTTATTATTATATTTTTGGAGATATTCTTATTATAGAGGGGAATCTTACCAATAGAGAAAGGTAACAACGTGGCGTTTCCTCTTAACCAGAATAGTTTTTTGAATTTTGCAATGTTTTTCAGCAATTTTTTCACCGTGTTTTACTTATAGCTTGACGGTTAACTGGGCACATTTTTTTTAAGATTGTCGAACGAGGTGTTAAAGAGGCAGGTGATGAGTTGAGGACGTTATGAATTTCTTGTTATTAAAGAATTCCACACCATCTAGACGGGACAGTGCGGTATCACCAGAAAATAAGTTTAAAGAACGGTAGCTCATGTAAAGTGCTAGATGGTCAATGCTTAGGATTTTACTCTGGATTCCTAAATGTTTTCGATTCTATTGGTGGAGCTACTTTAGATTTGTCAAGTATATTTTCCAGTGGCATTTACAGCTTAAGAACCTTAAGAAAGGTTTCTTTACACGAAGGTCTTCATTTATAACGCAATACATAACATTTATAACAAAAGTTTCCCGGCTGAAATTTAGGATGCAATAGAAAAATAAAATAAAAACAAAAATTTGCCATTAAAAGAAAATTAATAAAAGATTAAAATTTAATTTGCTATGCACATTTCAATGCATCTTCTCAGAACATCATTTCTTGAACGGCCAAGCACCACGAGTTCGTGCGAGTTCAATTATATTTTTATTCATTTTATTTGTTTCATTGAATGAGTCACTTTAGCACTGAAAACGACCCAAAAAAACTTTGTCTCGCATCTATTGTTTGAAAAATATCACATTTCCTATTTATTTCATTTCATATCATCACGTGCTCAAAATGACATTTTTCTGGGTTTTATTAGCTGTAGTCATTAACTTATTTTTTTAAATCAGAGTTTTTCTAAATGCAATGGCAACGCTTTATTAAAAGCTGATATTTTGAGATGCTCGTGCAGATAAAAAAATTTTTCGCTTACGAATTTTTGTTGACGCCAAAAACTCATCCTCAAAACAACATCATGTTCTGACACGATAAAAAGGGGAGAAGAATCTCCAAAACTTTCTCTCTGTAATAAAAGTGAATTTGTGTTTTAAACACGTTTTTTCCCCAACTGACAGAAACCAAAATATGATACAAAACTACAATTGTAGCCATGTACTATATATTTAAATTAGTGCTTTTTTAAAGAGTTATCGTGCTTACCGGCTTTTGAATCTACCCGAAATTCGGCCAACTCCCTTTTGGATTTGGCTCAGAATGTTTTAGTTCGAACATCAAGATTTGCTGATTTTGTGTACCGAATTTTATCCATCCAGCTCTCTTTGTTTTGCAGCTATCATATTAGCTTATATTCGAACAGCTGGACAAACAAATTTCCAATAAATAGATTTTGCTCAAAACGTAATATAAATCTATTAAATCAACGTAAAGACCGTGTAACAGTTAATATCCATTGTCTATAAGCGCATCTGAATGATCTTTGTCACAGCGAGACAGACACATTGCTATAGATGTGTTTGCAATCTCAAGTACGATTTTTTTTT
>JAOUZG010009953.1:1918807-1951913 GCA_026289955.1 Argiope argentata
ATATATATATATTACAGGATGTGGAGAACTATATTTTTGTGACCATACATCGAAAAATCTAAAAATGTAGGGTCCGGAAGAGGTCTCCCAGAGACTCATGTATTCTCTAAAGCTAGCGTTACACGATACTACACATATTAACCTCGGACTTCAGTTAGTTTAGCTCATCATCTGGAGAGCGTCTAATTTCAAGCATCGATGCATTCACATTCGAAAATGTTTCGATGGCTATCGGGATTTTACAACCCAAGAAAATCTTGAACATTCCTTACAAGCTATTCTTTTGAGAGCATTTATACGGCACGAGTCGTTTAATTGTCACATATTAGACAGATAATTATCATTTAATCTCAATTTACAAGTAGGGACATTCAAGAGTGCCACCTATGTTGACATCAGCTGATCCACTGAATTCTTCAACACACAAGATCAAACATTCTCTGCACCTTTGCACCGAAACACAATACTCTGTAGATGACGAATTACTTGATTGAAATGTTGATTCGAGTCAAAGGCGGCGATAGCAGGGGGGATAGGGGGGGAGCAATTGCTCCCTGTCGGTAGCTTCTTGCCCCACCCGTCGCCGAGATATTTAGTTTCATCGGCAAAAATGTTCACCATTTCAGGATGGTTTGTAGAGAACTGCGCATTATCGAATATGATTATTCAAAAACCTCCTTGAAATTAATAAATTATAAACAATCGAAATATGCAAGTAATGATTAAATTGTTTAGACTATATTCGGCAAAATATTCGATAGGATGGTAGATCAATAATATGCCGTATTTTCATAGAAAATTTTTGATAGACCTAAGAATTGAAAATAATGGATGTCGAACACATATGTTAAGTAGATTTTCAGACATTTGATTCAAATGTCGTTCATTCAGCTTATAATTTGTACTACTTTTGACAATATAGCCGACAAAGGTGATAAGGTAATTTATTGCCAATTTTTGATCAATCGACTATAAACTCAATGCGACGAGTGTCGAAGAAGTCTGCAGATTTCCGACATTTGATTAAATAGTCGTTCATTTAACTTATAATTTCCACTTATTTTGGCAATATATCCGACAAGTGAATGAGATATTGCCTCATATCGCATAACAATTTTTTTTTTACAAATGTACAATGAACAATGAAAGGAAGAGCCAGTATCTGCATAAAAAAAGAATCTAAATAATACTTGATTTTTAATTAAATGTAAAATTGTTTTGGGTTACTTTGAAGCCAAAGAGAGATATTGTGCTTTCCCCCCCTTTCGGATTTGTCTTGTTTCTCGGTCGTCAAATTCCTGCCGCCGCTTCTGATTCGAGTGCTTAGCAGAGACATTGATCTCCCCTTCTAACCACATGAAAATTGCGGACCTTGAAGACCTTTGAACGGCACGAGGGCTCACTTTTTCTTTTTCTGCCCTCAAAATAGGAGATCGCCGCAAGGCAAACGCGAGCAGCACGTCCAAGGTGACCACCAGCCCTTCCGACCTTCGCGATGGAAGATTACAGTGTTGCTAAGCATGAAAATACAGCACTTAGTAACGATATGCAAAGGAGTATGTATTTTGCTCTCTTTCTTTTAAACCGATTGAAAACAAAAATTTGACATAGATTTATAGCGATTGTAATAACTCAACTGTGATTGCCAATAGTCCGTGGGAGGAAAAATTTATTCTACATCCCTCAAGTTATCAATATCCCAGACAGACAGAAATAATTCCAAAAAAAATGTTTGAACACGGAGAAAAATTGGAGCATGAAGAATCAAATCAACAAAATCTTGAGGCTGAAATTTTCAACAATTTCAAAACCTTCCCTTTGTATTA
This sequence comes from Argiope argentata, assembly GCA_026289955.1. Lineage (NCBI taxonomy): Eukaryota > Metazoa > Arthropoda > Arachnida > Araneae > Araneidae > Argiope > Argiope argentata. Next base: position 1,920,634 of record JAOUZG010009953.1, read on the forward strand.
TATTTATTAACAATGGCACCCAACTGCCTCACTGAAGCCGTTGATTATATTCAATTTCATCTAAATATTTTACATATAACTTCATGTCCATGCTCATGTTAAAAAATTCAACGTTACACAGACATCAAAGACATTAAATCAAATTATTTTGATTGCTTCACAAGTATTATGCTCATTGTTTGAACAAAATCTTTCTAGTAATGACCAGCCTGTGACGTCATAAAGCTATTACAAACTTGACGGTTCGGTTCATTTATCGTGTAACATCACATCTTTGTTTTATTTTGTTCACTACGTGGATAAAAACAGAATCCATCCGCTTTTGCTTTCCACAATGGGAAAATATTATGTGGTTGAATATTTACGAAGCCATGAAAACAGTTGGAACCTCTGGGCAAAAATTTAATCTACTGTTAAAAATTAGGGGGAAAAAATGTCAAGATACTGAATAAAAATGGAACACAAAAATATTAAATTAGTATCATTGAAATTTATATATATATATATATAATATTTAAGATGATGTGAAAATAATTATTTTTACTATATTAGCCTTAAAATATCTCGAAATTTAATTTATTTTTTTAACTAATTAAAATTTTTAAAAAGTCGTCCCGGAATTCTCATTTCCAATCTCCAAAGTATACATAGATCAAATTTAGTATCTAGATCAAACGGCCTGGTCAGCTGAGAGTCAATACATATACTTATATTCACATCATCTTTATTACTAGTAAAAAAACCAGGGTGAAAAAGTATGAAATTTTGTAGAATTTCTACCTTTCACTGTATCCGGGAAAAAGATAACTGCAAAGCCCAATTGGCAATTTCTATGAAATTAGCTGTGTAGTCTTCATGTCAGAATTAGAATTTTGTAAAAAATTTCGCCCAAAACTCTTTATTAAAAAAATTATTTTAAAAAATTCAATAAAAATGAAAATTTTCTATAAACAACTTAAGCATGATTATTGTTTATAATTAAGAGTAAATCTTTCAAAATTCGTAATACAAAAACTAGAAAAAAACTCATGACTAAAAATATAATTTTAAAAAAATTACAAATTCTTTCTTAATATAATCTATAAGTATATAATTCTAACGCAAGTGTCAAAAAATTGCACTGTAGTTATTAGTCGTTTTTTTCCCGCTTTCATTTCGTAATATATATACTTTTCAATTTTTGTACTTTTCCGTTAGCCGGGCATAAATGTCGCTAATTGTGAGCCAAACGCTAGTCAAGTCGCCAAGCGAAACGAATTACGAAACAGTCGACGGAATTCTTCATTATTTAGCGATCTTTCGCTTGCGCCCTGCTGACAGAAAACTGCCTTAATTTTCAGTACAATGATTGAATTCATGCTTTTCAGTCGTATCAAACAACAAATTAATTACTTAACAACCTAAAAGGTCGATAAACTGGCCGGACGAACTTGTCGCCAAAGGTATGTTTATTATTTATCAGGGCAAAACATTAAAAGTATGAAATATGAAACAACAGTGAAATCTCTCCATTGCTGACAACAAATGTAGAATGCGCATTTTCATTATACATATTAAAAAACGTATTGAATAAATGGCTGAAACAAATGTTTCAATAAACTCATGTTTATTCTGGCAAGAGGCGTTTTCCGCTGGATTTCTCAGATCGAGTCGTAGAAATCAACGCAACCTCAAGGTCCCTCATTACTTATTCGCGCAAATAGAGCCGAACGGCTGTTGTTGTGTCTCCCAGCAGTTATTTTGACGCCAAATTGTGGCGTTGAAATATTCACTTTTGAATGCCTTAAGAAATTTTCCGACACGGAAAAAAAAATAACTCGAGACTATTGTTGTTCTTTGAAAGGAATTTGTTGTATTCAACTTACCTTGAAATGATGTTTACACTCCAAACCTGTTTTCTTAAGTTTAGATATTCTTTACGAATATTTATCAATTGTCAGGACTATTTATTAGTTTTTATACCTATTATTTATTTATTTGTTATTCTGACTATTTGTTAATTTATTATTATAGCTATTTATTAATTAATCTATTATTCCTACTGCTTATTAATTTATTAATTGTAAGACAAGAATAGTAGGTGAGCAATTTTCATCTTACTTGGTTACATTTTCTAGCATTTCTGGTTTATTAAACTTAAACAATAATGAAGTTATTATTTTATCAGATTTCGGCATTTGTTTTAAGTAGAAAATTGGTTGCCTGTATAAAAACAAGTCATATAAAAAACAATTTTTTAAAAAATCAGTTCCTACTTAGGTAATTAGGAAAAATTTAGGAAGTTAGGAAAATTTTTATTTTAGTTTTTATTAAATAATTACAATTGTTGTTGTTCTCGTGTTCCGCTTTACACCGGAAGAAGGGATGCAGGAGCTTCTGAGGGCATGAACCCTTGAGCACCCATGGGCAGAAGTCTGACTTCTAGTCACATACCCTTTTTACGGGGCTTTCTTCATTCTTACATTTCATTCATTCACAAATAGATTCTAATTTAGATCCGAAATAGGGAACGATCACCTCTGACGCAGAACACCCAGTGGTATTACTCTCGACATGGAGGGCTTTGTGATCATGGCAAATTTAATATCCACCACACGTGGAGAATCATCGGCTGGCAGGTTCGAACTCGGAGCCAAGGGATGCTCATCCAACGCCCCTAACAATCAGGCAACCCCGGCCTAACAATTACAATTACTATAAATAATTGATCAAAAAATTATACTAGCATTGAATTTTCAACGCCAATTGAGAATTCAAAGTCAATTGTGACAACGCAAATGCGCGAATTTTCAACATCATTTGGGGTAACGGAATACATATTAGAAATTTTTAATTTTCTTTATTCTGTATTATTTTAATTCTAAAATACTTCAAAAGGAATCGGAAAAATCGATTCATTAACAATGTTTGGTTTTAAATACATGAAGCATTATGAAAATAAACAGAATCGTTTAAAATAATCGGCCGAAAACATGGCGTTGTGAAAAAACTAACTGAATTCGTTACTTATTTGGCGGGGAGGAAATGAATAGTTTTGGCTAGAAAATTTGTTTTTAATTAATTAATAATAAAATAATGAATTAGTATTTGAAAAAACTGTATTAACATCAAATGTCATCCACTACTTGAATCTGAGTGGATGAATAAAAAGTATTTCATTAACGATTGGAAGTTTGAACAAGGTATATAAATATAGGGAGAGTGTGAGCTAATGGTGAAATTGATTGACTTCGTCGTCGGAAAGAAGAGTAGTAATGTCTTCAAATTAATGGTCGCTGAAATTTGGTAGAAATCGAAATGTTTTGTAGTCACCGCTATAACTTGGCATTTTAGGATTTGATTTTTTAAATTTTAATTATGAGCATTTTACTGGTAGAGTATACTTTTGGTCCATACCTAAAAATCATCAGAATATACTAGCCGCTTTTGGCGACCATTTTGTTCGCCAAGATTATTGAGTTTTTAGGTGGTTAATTATTAATATGGGATTTATTTCTTTAAAAACCATTTCACCTTGTAATTTGATATGATTTAAACACTTGAATTCATTTTATGTGTTGCAGCCTGAAAAGTGAGCCTGAACCGGTAAACAACTTGAATACGGTAAACAGACTGAACACGGTAGTGGCAATCCTACCACTGATTTAATGATTGGGAGAAGCACGTGTTTAAATGTTTTGACGGAGATTTTGAATTCCATCGTAGCATTTAAACAATTTTTTTTTCAAATAGTGCTTCAAATTGAATTAAAAATAACTTTAAATTGAAATGAAAAACATACAAAAATGAAATTTGTGTAATTAAAAGATAATTTTTTTAGTCTTAAGATAATACAAAAAGCATTTTGGTAAGATAATTGTTTTAAAAGATTTTAATATGAATTTTTGTAGACAATTCAGAGCAGTTATGAATAGACTTAAGCTTCATTTACGGATGCCAAAATTGGAAAATTTTGGAGTGATTTTTCACCAAATAAAATCTAAACAATTTTTATTGCAATTCCAAAAACCGTTTTGTTAGCATTTCTGGTATGTATCCAAAATTGCAGACTTTTATACAGGTTTTGGGAGATTGATACAATTTTGATGTATTTGGTGAGGGACCGTACATTAATCTTAAGTCTTAGCACGATTACTTATCTGGCAGCGGTTAAGCCTATATCTACACTTGACTGAACTTTTTGTTTGAAGCCTGTTTCTTGATTTCATTTATATCTACTATCCTCTAACTAAATGTCTTTTTTGGTGACAAGGCGAACTATATCTAGAAAATCTTCGAGTAAAATTTTTAAACTTCATTAATTAGCTTCGAGAAGCCTTTGACTCTGTATAGTTTGAAAAAAGCTCAGTGATTGAAACAGTCTGTAATTCGTTTGATATCTTGTTAATATTTGACTGTTGCCTTTCGGCAGTAAGTAATATTCTCAATTTCTGTGCCTTGTACGTCAGAGTTATATATATATATATATAAAAAAATATAACTCTGACGAAAAATATATATATATATATATATATATATAGTAGTAAACCAGCGGGCACGGTCTTCTCTAAACTTTTACACACTCTCTTCAATTAAGGTCTTGAGTTCTTCCCAGCATAAATGTATTGATCTTGGGTAAGGCCATAAGTATTTACAAGGCAATGGCATTAGCGAATAACAATTACCAAGTATAAATCTTTGCCATAAATCTAATTTTTTTAAAACTGAGTCTACCATGCGAATGCGTATTTTGAATGCATTTTTAACGATTGAATGGTGCCAAATTTGATATTATTACGAACCTGTAATTTTTCTTCCCTGATCGAATAGTGTCATCAAAAGAAAGACAATTTTACGATCAAGTCATTGACTCCTAGGCCTATGATAAACTTAGCGACCATTCGGAGACTTGGCAATGACTTTGGCGACAAACTGGATACTGCTGGATTTGATATTTTTAACAATCGGTCTAATAGAAACTGAGATGCGTTCTTATTGCCCTAGATGGCTCTCTACCGTGTGGGTTGAGTTGATGGGGTGCCTAGCCCCGGCAGAGTCTCATCCCTATTAATGGATAGACTGTGTAGAACCTTGCGTTCAGTTTTTGCCATGGTCGTGGCCGTCTTCCTCAAAGTCTGGAGTTGATCTGGAGGCCTGACGCTTCTACTTAAGTAGCATTTACAAAGCTCTCGCCCAGCCTCCCAGGAGCTATAAAAGACCGTCAGTCTTCAGCTGTAGGTTGAATTAAACCGGAAGTGGAGTTGGAGTAGATGACAAATAATGAGTCTTCGAGAGGATAACGAGGCAATAGTGGATTGCCAGCTTTGTGCGGCCTAGTCCTGTTGGCTACTGCGGAAGCAAAGTCGTGTACTGTGTGGAGTAGCCAGTTGTGTAATAGTAAGTTGGCAGCCAAAGCGAGGATACAGTGAAAACTTCAGTCGTTTGGAGAGACCGTTGAGCGAAGCTCTTAGAATCACATCTACTGGATTGTGTCTGGCCGCTTTGTGTTCAGTGGGCTACTGTCTGTTGCAGTTTGCTGCTGTGTATTCCTCTTGGCTGTACATATTTGTCGACTGTGTATTCGTCGTCTTTATATTAGTGTCTTCGTGTCAAATAAACATCGCTATTTTTTTTTCTACTGAGGCCTGCTGACAGTTCTCAAACCGTGTACTCACTATAATCGAACCTGGTGATCCGTAACAATATGAAATTATGGTTACATAACCAAGATAAACATACCTAATTTTATTGATTCGATACATTACGTGTTAATAGACTTTGACTTATCTTCAAGCCCACTTATTTGATATCTAAAAACATCTTGAAATCAAAGAGGAATTATGTCAGTTTATCAGTAAGCTCGATAACTCAGAAACACGCTGATCTAGTCAAATGAAATAGTTTAGGTTGTTTTAACATCAGAATTTTAGATTTTTATCAAATTTTGAACGAAATTTTTCCGCAGCAAATTTCACCTAATAATTTTTTGTAGAATATACAGGGTATGGTAGAAAAACACAGTTTTTTTTATCATAGAAGTTAATTAATTTCTTTTTTAATTTGTATTTCCATTTCTTTTCGTCTACCATTTGTATTATAAAAAATCTTAGTTTGCACATTGTTTTGGATCTTTGTTTTAAACAATGCCAAGCAAATGATATGCTATTTTAAAATTGTTTAGGCAAGGAAAACGACAAGGCGCAATCGTTCGTTCACCCCGGCAAACTGTGTCTGATACAATCTGCCATTTCAAGGTGCTTGGCAATGATGATCAACGCCAAGAAGTGGCCAAAAACGTACGGGGACAGTTCCAATAATCGCAAAGGCATCAAAAAGCGAATTCAACGAGATCCGAAAGTTTCTTTTATAAAGATTGCTCGTGAAATGCGAATAAGTGACCGGTTAATGCGGAGAATGTCAAAAACAGAGCTTGGGCTGAAGCCTTACAAGTTCTACAATGTTCAACTTCTCAATGGAGAAAATAAACTCATCGGCTCCAGAGATGCCGGAAATATTTGAGACGAGCCACAAGTCAGGGCTGGGAAAGATTTATTTTCATTGATGTGAATTCCTTTGCTGTGCAACAAGCTCTTAAACTTTCCAGAGTGATGGAATCTGGTCTGTAAACACTCCAAGCACCTCGCCAATTGTTGAACAGTGGCAACATTCAAAATCTGTCATGGTATGGTGCGGAATTTGCAAAAACAGCAAAAAAAGAGGATTTGGGGGATGAGGATATTAAAATAAATAAAAAAAATGTACCAGCAGAACTTTCTAGAAGTTGTTGTTCTTCCGCAGGCCAAAGGCACTGCGGTAACGTAAACCGGATGTTTCAACAAGACTCTGCATCAACTCACAAAACCAAAAAGACATAAGAGTTGTTCAAGGCACATTTTCTGAGCGTGATATCATCTGGAGAATGCCCCCCTACTCGCAAGAGATCAGTCCCCATAGGTGTATGATCTATTTTGGATCTAGGGTCTACACTAAACCCCACACTCTAAATCAATCGCTTTGACTCAAATATGGTATATTAACGCTCTCATTCTGTATCCCGCAATTTCCACTGGAAACATAAAAGTAGCAAAATTTACACAACCCTAGACTCCTCCGAGGATGCCTTTTTCTGTCTATTTAACTGTGTAAATACAGAAGACATGTTTTTCCCTTCATAGTGTCATTCCGTTTTTTCTGGTTTCATTCAGAACTGGGGTAACAGACAGCCTTAGCTATCCGTGGTTCTGCAAAACATACAAACATGTTTTGAAGTATTTTGAGGGCTCCTTTCAAAACTTAAAGATGTTTCGCAGGAAGCGTTTCCCAAATTTTGAACCTATTTTGATAAAAGAATTACGCAGAGAGAGGGTTGAGGGTAAAAGTCTTGAGGGCCTGTTGCCGAAAATTACAATATGCGTTTGCGCCTTTGCCAAAAGGCGGTCATTTTAAAACAAATTAAATTTATTTATTAGTAAAGACTACTCTTATTGTTATTAATTTTATTTATTTATTTATTTTTAATAAAGCCATATTAAAAATTGTTCGTCTGGGTTTTTTGTCACACCCTGTAAAATCTCCATCCACCAAAGTCGTTAAGGGGTTGATCATCTATTAATGTCTTGATTTTTTAAAAATCCCAAATTGATAACTTAAAAATGCAAATGACTTTGTTCAATATTTGAATTGATTGATTTGAATTGAATTCGATTGAAGTTTTTTCAATACCGTTTTGACCATAAGAAAACGATATTTGAATAAAACATTAACTATTATCTATAACAGTTGAGCCCCCACTCTTAAAACAATTAGTTTTCTTTGTGAATCCTTCCACTATGATTATATTGTTCGTCTATTTCTTCGTGTGGGTTACATTTTAAAACCATTCCTTAACGTTTTATTTTCTGATATAAATAAACAAAGACATCGTATGAATCCTTTGATAAAAATTTTAACAACCTGAAAAACAGATTTTCCCACCATCAGCATATTTACTATTTACGTTTCTTGAAAACACTTCCATCCACGTGAGTTTGGTCACATGCCTCTGACTTTCAAACCTCCACGAAACACTGGAACTTCGATACTTGAAGGGGTGTTCCTTTATCTGCGCATCGTCTTCTAGGAAATCGGTGCCCTCACAGATAGCAACTCCTCAAGTAGCTGCTTCTTTACCTATTCAGATAAGGCTCTGTTTACTCAGCTCTCGGGCCGGATTCAGAAGATTCTTGAACTGGGTTGCAACAGGTTGCCAAAGAGTGGAATTTATCTAAATACCCACAGAAAATTCTGCACTTAATTCCATTACACTAAATTGGTGGTATAAAATAAAAATCCAAAAGAGAGGGATAAAAAATTAAACAGCAAGAAATATCTCACCAAAATTTTATCGCAGAGCTGTGTAATAAAGGTTTTATTCCCCACCCCCCCCACAAAAAATTGTGAGGCAGAGACAAAAATGGCACAGTATTCGCGTGTTATAATTGCGAAATCTTAGCTTTTGGCGTGAAATATTAACTTTATCGGTTTTACTGAATGAACCGTGTGATTCTTGGCGAGTATTTTGGTGATTAATCCCTGGCATGCCTTTAATAGTTTCCGAAAATCGAATTTTGGCTTTAGACGTTGATATATTTAAGTAATTGCGCTTTGAATTCTTGTGTTTACATGTTTCCGAAAGAATAGACCGACAAAGGATTGAATTTAGCGCAAAATTTGATAGGTGTCTACACTACAGATAAGTCTGCGCATCGAATTTTGTCTATCTAGCTCACGTCGTTTTTCGGTGATCGCATCGGACAGATAAACTTCCTTTGGATGAATTTCGCTCAAAATTTGATGGAAATCTGTAAGTTTTTTATAAAGACTGTATACCAAATTTCATCCGCCTAGCTCAAACCATTTGATTTTTTTTGTCACATAAGACCAAAAATGTTTTTTTTTTTCCTAATTTAGGTGTGGGGATGAGTCTAAAAGGAAAACATTGAACAAAATCTACAATTCGAATTTTTTGATGAAGTTTCATATACGAGAAAAAAAAAATTCGAAACAAAGAAACTGAGAAAAGCGAAACAATGAATCAAAATAAAATAAAATAAAATGCAGGAAAATACAAAAAATAATATATAAACATATTTTTTTCTATGAATTTTACCACTGTTCCTTCAAACGCATTCATAAGTATTGGTGAAATTAAGGCGAACATTCTGTTAATGGTAAAGGTTTGAGGGGGGGGATAATTAAACAGAAGCTTTTTTTTTTTGTAAAGATTGAGCATTACATTTTAAATTGAATTAGTCGTTATAAAATAAAAAATCGTGCATTAAATTTAAATCTGGGCAAATTTGATATAGTTTTTTCAAATGTGAAACAAAAAAATCAACAATCGAAATGTCTAATTAATTTTTTTAAAAAGACTTTTTCTCCTCCAATTAAACTACTGTGACCAATGATCATTTTTAAAAGGTGGGAATGAAAAAAATTACTTTTCTTTTTAATGCCTTATTTAAAATTTGATTTAATTATAATTCACTTTTATTTCATGTAACTTGTTTCAAAATTGTGAAAATTGAATTTTGCGTCTGAATTTTAATTACTTCCTTACGTACCGGATTTTTGAATTTTTTCATAGTAATGTACATTTGTGTACACCAGTACTCAATAAATGTTTAATAAAAATCTTAACAATTTTTTTATCAAAATTAATTCTTGACTTATACTAAAGGAAAGAGAAAATCGCTTCTGCAAGAAAAAATTCGCAAAACAAGAATACGGCTACATCAGTGGAAAACAGTTTGAACAAAGTCATCATGACAGAAGCGCGCGTTTTTAGAATTTCTAAACATACAAATTCATTTCCGCAAACAGACGTGGCATTTGCGTACATGGCTAACGGAAGTTCTCTCAAAACTTTTCAGATTTCAAAATTAACAGTTTCGAATGAGATATAAGCTTTTGGGGGCATGGTTTTTAAATCTCAATTTGATGATTGGAGATTTGAAATAAAAAAATTCCTTCGAAAATTCATTGTATGTGTTAGATTCGATCAAATGACCTCTCACTATTGTGGTGTAAACGCTAGAATAAGAAATACCGAATGAGATGCCGCCTTGTGTCATCTGACCTCGACCAAAATAGGACGCTGATTTAAATTACTGTCGTCCGGTGTTCAATCTGAATGACTGGCAGTAAAATCTGAAAATTATTTTCCAAAATTCTCTCATTATTTAAAAATCAGTGGTTTCTTTTTTTCTTTGACCAATTTTAAGCTAAGAAAACATAAATTTCTTAGGAAGGTACTGAAGTAGATTATCGTAGTCTCCTTTCATATACATTCCTTTATGATTTTTTTGTAACAGAATCAATTTATACGCGAAATCCGCAAAATCACTTTTGGAATCTATTTTGTATTTTCAGTATTACGACACAGCAGTTTAAGAAGATGACGAGATGATGTGCGCAGTAATATTTATAATGAGACTGTTATGGTGTATGAATTTATATCTTGTTGTTGTTGTTACTCATGGCGCTTGCCATGGACAAGCGTGCTGACGGGCATCATCGATTTTAAGCCAAATTGACTTCTCTTGTTTTTTGAAGTAGTGCCAACTAGGACCAAGGTACGAATTAGCTACACACTCATCATATTCGCTTGCACAACCCTTTTTTATGGGGGGGGGACGTTCATACGCCTCACAAATAGTACACAGAAGAACAACTATATCCTAACCGAAACTCGAACCGGGGACTCCCAGATCACGAGGAAGATACCCTACCCCCATGCCCAGACGCTGGCATTCATACTTTAAATACTTACAAGTAAACTTTATTCTATTGCAGCTGATTAAAGAAATCATTTTAATTGAAATACTTTGACAGAGATATTTCTTTTTGATTATACAAAACTTTAATTTATTTCATCCATATTTCAATGTTTGTAACATTCCAAATATTTTATGCTATTCATTCGTCAGGTCAAAAGCAAATGACCTGTGTGTTTGATAAAGAAATAGTACTCGTGCGGTTTTTTCAGACTCGCGGTTCAATCTTTATCCGTGCACGGAAAGGTACATGACTCGCTGCTCTTTAAATACCGAAACAGTTCCTCGACAGTTCAGACTAAAATATCTGCTTCCAAATCAGAAGCTTCAAAGTCTGAATGCAGATTGAGGCGCATCTTTTTACTTATACACTCTGCGTCTAGAGCAGCAATTAAATCGAGTGGATACCGTATTTGCTGCCCTGATTTTAAGATTGATACGCGAATTAGTGATTGAAGAGTTGTTTTAACTTCCTTTATAAGCAACAGACCTGGATAACAGGGAAAAAAGTCCTGACAGGATCGTTCATCTGTTCCATTGTGAGTGTAGAAAATAACCAGCGGGAGAGGTCTTCCGCTTGTCTCCCTAAAACTTTCTCACATACACTCTAATAAAGGTGTTTCCCCATAAAACCCTTTATTTGGCACTGTTGTGAAATAGTTATGAGATCTTGATCTTTGGCGCAAATCTAACAATTTTATTCATTTTGCGTGTATCTTTTCCATCAATATCAGACACCGTCTGCGGAAAGTGCTGCTTTTCTTAAATGTATTATTCGTTTATCTAAAACGCGCTATGAAACTGCGCAAAATTAATTGTTAAAATAACATTTTTTTAAAAAAAATTCCAATTTGTTTTTTTATTAAATGTTAGCATATTGCATATAATATAAATTATTTGTTTATTCAATTGCAAACTGTCACCAAAGCTAGTAAAAATGCTCATAGTAGATTACATTTGTATGATAAACTAATTGCTTTTGACGAATATGTGCTTCGTCACAGTTATTATTTATATTTAATGATAAACTTCATTTCCAAGATTCTGCTAAACTGTCAGATATTAAATCCAGGTCTTTTTGATTACTTTACTTGCTTTTGTTTATTGGATCTTTATAATTAAGACCAGTTAAAATCATTGGTCACCCTTATGGTTAAACCTTAATATTATAGTGCTTTTCAGAGTATAAATATTCGGTTTGTTTCTCTTCTAAATTTCATGTAATGTATTTTCACTTTGTTATTGTAAACTATACAGATATTAAGCAAAATCTTTTTTATTTACCTTTCAACAATTAGGAGAAATCACAAAATTTTAAATTGGATGAAGCCATAAAAGCGCAGAAATTTCAAAAGAACAATGTAATATATTTTTGGAAATTAAACAAAAAAATATTTTTAAGCAATTGTAAAACTTTGGCAAAAATTCTCTTTCACGTTAAATTTTGAAACGGTGTGAAATTCATCTTATTTCGGTTTAGTCTGCGCCCCGGCACAGAGGTTGCACATCTTCATCGTAATCTGGGTGTCCCTAGTTCGAATCCCGGTCAGAGCATATTTATTCATCTGTGTACTATCTATGAGTTATGTGAATATGCCCCTACCCCGTGTAAAAAGGGGCTATTCAAGCGAATGTGTGTCTGTCATCCTCATATGAGCTGGAAGTCAGGCTTCTGCCCTCCGTTGCTCAGGGGTCCATATCCTCAGAAGCTATTGCACCCCCTTTTTCCGTTGTAAAGCGGACACGAGATCATCATCATCATTAATTAATTAAAATTTCCAAAACGCTTCACTGATGTGCGCATTCATATTCTCCAAGGTTTATATGTAGCATGCAGAGCTAACCAACAAACATTTCTTTCTTTTTAATGGATATATATATATATATATTCTACCAATCCAATCTGTATAGTTATAAAATGTGTATTCACAAAATGTCTTCCTGTTTCTGAAATCAATCATTTGTGTTATTAAAACTATTTTAGGAAAAGTTTAAAAATTCTAAACTGCAATAATTAGAAAGATTAAAAAAAAATGCATGCGAGTGTAAAAGGCGCAATCATGTGACAAAAATATATTAGATCTTGAGTGAAATGAGGACGGAGTATCGGTTTTACTTCGTCACGGGATCTATATTTAGAGCAACGTTGAAACATACACGAGTGGATTACAAAAGCGTTACTCATCCAAAAACATAAACGTCAGTCAAGTCTTCGATTTCGAGCGGAGTTCGATTTTTGTGAACGTAATCGAAGAGATAACATCATTACACACTTTTATCACTAACTTTCCGCTTTACAACTAGAAAACATTTGTTCATAACGAATGACGAAACAGTTTTCATTTAAATTTTCAGCATACGTGTATATGCATACAAAATATTTTTTTGTATATATTTTCAAAATTATAATGTTGCTATTAACCAGTGAGAATGGTTCCTTTAAAACTTCCTCGCACTCTCTCTAATAAAAATTTTATCTCAGAGAAGAATAACTTGCGTGCCATTTTCTATAACAGTTACGAAATATTAACCAATGGAGTGAATGGAGCATTTTTACAGGTGTCTATCGTGCACTCTTTAGAAATTAGTGTCTGGTATACAATCAACAATATTCGAAAACATAATGTGTGCTTTAGACGCTTTTTTCTCAACCGATTAAAATAAAAATTTGTCGTTGTGTTTTTGAATGAACACGTTTATAGATTTATAAGAGTACAGACCCATAGACGGCCAACCCCTAATTAAATTTAGTAAAAAATTAGGCCCGGATAGCTTGGTCGGTAGAGCATTGAACTCGTATTTCTTAGGTAGCGAGTTCGAACCTCGTAGGCCAAATATTCTCCAAGTGTGTGGTGGCTGGCGCTCTTTAAATCTGTCGATGTCACAAAGTCTTCCATGTCAAAAGTAATGCCAATGGAGATACTGGGTCACAGGTGATCGTTCTCTGATCCAGATCTAAATTATGATCTTTGAATGAATGAATGAAGTCTCCCCATAAAAAGGGTTGCGGCGAGTGGGTAGCTAAAGTCGTACTCTTGGCCCTAGGTGGCGCTACTTCAAACAAGAGAAGCTTATTTCGACTTAAATCCGCTGATGTATCAGCTGGCTTGTCCATGGTAAGTGCCATTAGTAACAACAACTGCAGTAAAATTTGATAGATGTCTGTATTATAGATGTTAAATCCGTGTACCGAATTCTTCTTCTTCTGTGCAGCCGACCACCCCGCCACCACTGAACGTAGCAGTATCGACAGGATTTGTTGTGGCCAACTGTGGACTGTAAACGTGTACCGAACACTATCCATCTAGCTGTCTTCGTTTTGCAATTATAAGGTTAACTTATATTCGAGCAGTCGGACATCCCCTGAATGGGCTTAGCTAAAATTCTGATAGTTTCGAGCCAGAGAGATGAACTAATTTTGAATTATTTTTGACACAGACAGACGGACATGGAGAGAGGGACTGGTAGATAGACATATGGAATTATAATGCCAAAGATGTGTCGTTCAAACTCAGTGAGACCTGAAGCGTGGGGATTCGTCAAAATCTCGAGAGTGCTTGCTCATTTGATCGTCGGCACCAGTGGTCGCCAACAGTTTAGTAACTCATTGGCGACGACCGTCGACGCCAACAAAAAGGTGGACGACAGCTAAGGTTTGAATTTTTTTTTACAAAATAGGTTTTTTTTGTCATTATTGACGGTTTAGCAACTCATTGGCGACGTCTTCAAATTTGGGGATAAAGATTGATGATCTAATATGTAAGTTCCATCTCGAGTTCGAATTTGTCGTGTATTGCGATATATTTTTTATACTTCGTATACGAGAAAGTGAAAAGTATAAATAAAGTGGCGCATAAAACCATCAGTTAATATTTCCTTCATTTTCAAGCTAAAATGCCCTGCCATTTGAAGGGTGTTTTTTTTTTTTTTTACTTCCAAATTGCAATGATCTAAAAATCTCTCGGACTCACTAGAGAATACTGGGTGTCTTTTATGTTCTTATATAAATGAAAAGAACAACAATAAATATTATAGAACCAGATGTTCCATCTAATTAAAAATTCTTACGAATTCTTGAAATAGATTCTTACCACAAAGAATAAACAATTTTTTCTCTACCTTCTTAAATGGTTTTTTTAGATATTTTATTAGTAATATATATCTAATCTGATTTAATATCTATATTTTATTGTCTTTATATTTCATATTAGTTCAATTAGGACTTCAAATAATACTTCAGATGCTTATAGAATCCACGTAATTTTTGAATCGAATTATGACTTCAATTTATTCATTAAAAAAATATTTAGGTTCATGGGGACATCCTGGGACAGATTTAGATATTTTACGGACCTAATCCATTCGCGTTTTCTGGAATCTTTTTATAGCGCTATAAATTAAGTTTCTCCTTTCAATATATTTTGAAATTAATCAATTTGTCAATATTTTATTTTGGTTTAGTTTCTATTCTAGTAATTTTGTAAAAATAATAATAAATTTAACAGTTTATAAGGCTTTACTGATTTACTTTTTATTATTTATGACAGTATACAGGCCATTAAATTTAACCAGACACTTGATATTTATAAACAGGGAGCCGGCATCCTTACATAGGGGTAACAGGTCTTCTTCATCATCTGGGCGTGATGGATTCGAATCCAGATTCGGGCATGGTTGTTTTTCGTGTTCTATTTGTAAGGTATATGAATGTGCCCCCCCTTTAGAAACTGGTTGTGCAAGCGAGTGTGATGAGTGAGTAGCTAAGTCGTACTTTTTGGACTAGTTGGCGCTACTTTAAAACAAGGGACGCTCATTATGGCTTCATCGCTGTTGCATCAGCGATGCTTGTCCATGGCAAGTGCCATTAGAAACAATAACAAAAATAGGGAAATAACTAAGTGAACGAGATGAATAAGGTATTGACATGACCAATTAAACTTGACAAAGTGATATTATCTTAATAATTTAAAATTCATATAATATACATTTTTTTACAAATTTATATATCAAAAAATTCGGGATAATAACACTTTTTTAAAATATACATGTGCTGACAGGTGTTTCCTGTCAGCACTGGGAAAGCGGCAGTGGCCTGGTAGTAAAGATGGGTTCACACGAGGCCAACTACTGCGCACAATCGTTGTACCTGTGCTATTCTCTCTGTATTGTCCTCGTATGAACAGTTGAGATAAACGTCGATGGGACAATGGGAAAATGGTTGTGCCGTCGGGATGACAGTTTGCTATTTTAACATTGTGGTCACATGGTGTCTCCCGAAGTAGGCGTGATCTTTTATTGCACGGAATAGTTGGCTTCGTGGGAACCCATCTTAAGTCCTCGGCTTCGAGGCCGGAGGGTTTCAGGCTTGGGATCTGATTTCACCAAAGAACCGTCGGGAAGTGTGTCTGGTGCACATTATATCTTTGGGGTCAAAAGTCCTTTTTCTGGTCTGGTGTGGAAGTTTTGAGAGAGGGTGCCAGCTCATATATTGGCCTCATTATCTGATCTTATCTTACCTCTTGTTTATTGGTTCAAAATTACGAAGTTAGTCTCCAAATAGTTCTGGTGTTGCTTTAAAATAGAACGCTAGTATAACTGAACTGAACTCAGTCGAGGTATGAGTAATGGATCGCCATCGGTCAAAACAGGTAAGAAATTGATTTCTTGCGAATCATTTTTATGCTATACGTCTTTTTACGATGTTCAATCTATTTATATGGTACACTAACGTATGTGGGAAAGAAAAGGGTTTTATTAATACTAATCGTTGCAGGCGACCAGCTGATTATCCAGAAACATTGGTTATATTTGTTTTCAAATAAGTCGTTCAGATGGAGCTTCATGCTCCTCAGTTCACCCAATTTTTTGACGTTACAGCTGTCTTGTTTTAATTGCCCTGCTTGCTCTGTGCATTGTGTATGTGAATTTTCCTAAAGTAGATGATATTATATCATCACAGTGCTGTTAAAAATGTAAATATCCGGTTCATTTATCTTCTAAATTTCACGGTGTTGTAACTTCACTTTTATTTGTCTTGAAAAAATGTTAAGCAGGATCGTTCTTTCTTATATTTCAACTATGAAAGGAAATCCAGCGGTAAAAAAAATGAAGCAATGTAGACGGTCTGAATTTCAAGGCAACAATATAATTTATAATTGGAAATGAGGCAAAATAAATACCCCCCCCCCGCAGAATTCGGCAAAAGGAGGGTGACTCTCACTCACTATTCTAGACGGTGCGCAATTCTTAGGTTTTATTTATTTAATTGATTTTGATTGCTAAAAAATATCTGCAGAGTAGTAAGAAGATGCAAATTAATAAAACGGGTGATTTCAACTTAAAACAATTATATATATTTTTAGGAGCAATAAACAGGTCTTTGAATTGTGTGAAGAACTATGCATCGAATTATTATATTTCTGAATACAAAGGGTTAAATGTGTAACATTGAAGAGGCACATTTAAAAAATTTTAAAAGCAGTGACATTCATTTTTGTGCAATATTTTTTTAGAAGACCTCCCCCCCAAATTTATTAAAAATAATGGTTGAAGTGAAGATTAGTATGCCCCCCTGAGTTGGTCGCTACTATGGCAACCTAAAAGAACGCTCTTCTAGCAATGATCTTCGACTATTTTCTGAAAAATGTTAAATTAAAAATAATAAAAAATATAGATAAAAGATTTTTATTGTGTTCCTTATTGTAGTTAAAAGTTTCTTTTTTTTTTTGAAACTATAAAGACACTGTAATTTTATTTTTAATGTTAACACTAATTAACGAATTTTATTCTTTTGCAACTCTTGAACTATCAATATGCGCTTTAAAAAATTGTCTGAATTCAAATTTTACGAAATCGTCTGCATTCTTTCTTTAAAAGTCAGATGCAAATGGAATTTTTCACAGTTTTGATCATTCTTTTTTTGCTCTAACGGTTGGTTTCCTTCATAATTTGTTACGTCAGTAATTGTACAAGAATAGTGGAGTGGAGGACAGTAATTTGAATCAGCTGAATGGATAAAGGGTGAGTGGAATATATAAATGTTTTTTACGAGGTGATGAATTTAGGAAATAATGCTTGTTTGAAATTTTGTATGGGGAATGGTTTGATTGATTCTTCCTCTGTTCTTTTGATTAAGCACTGTTTCTGTAATCCACACAGTCCTTATGTTCAATGTGCTAGCGAAGCTACTAGGTACCCGCTCTCGTGGCTGGCAAAACCATAGGATGTTTTTTTTAACACATTGACAGACGGCGACCCACGAGACATTCGACGGCTGAGCGGCGGCACCGTAGCGGAAATTTCACGAACTCAGAGACCCGCGTTTTCGCGGGGCCGGCTGTCAATGTGTTAAGTTAAAGAATTCTGCCCGGTACCTTAAACAGATGCCGAAGGCATCGCTTGCTCCAACTTTTACTGTGCGCCCAACAGACCGGGGCAGCCGGTCTGAAAAAAATATCAGTAAAAAATCATAATTATATTTCAGAAAGTGGTAATCATGACTTTTCCACAAAATTATATGTTTACTTTGTCCGCCATCTTTATTGGCGACTTGGCATCCTTGGCGCAGCAAGGGTCACACTAAGCTTCATCTTTACTGAAATAATAATTTAATTTTTATTTATTATAATTAAAAAGTTTAAAAAATGCGCCAGTGCTTCACGCTCTCTAAGATATATATATGCGACAAATCAGTAGTATAAATCAAACGGTCTGTTCTTTTGAGAGCCATTCACACTCAAGATATTCACTTATATAGATTGC
Organism: Argiope argentata; assembly: GCA_026289955.1. Classification (NCBI taxonomy): domain Eukaryota; kingdom Metazoa; phylum Arthropoda; class Arachnida; order Araneae; family Araneidae; genus Argiope; species Argiope argentata. Next base: position 1,939,188 of record JAOUZG010009953.1, read on the forward strand.
TGGCCTGATGGCAAGGTCTCGGCTCCAGAAGCAAAGAACTTCGGGTTCGAAACCCGATTCCACCGAAGAACTGTCGTGTGAGCAGGTCTGGTGCCCGTTAAATCTGTCGGGCCCAAACGTGCTCCCACCGGTGCTGTGCGGAAGTTGAGAGAGAGAGAGGGATGCCAAATCGGATATCGCTCTCTTCTTATCGAGGTTTAAAATTACGAGGTCTCTCATAAAATAGCCCCAGAGCTGCTTTAAAACAGGACGTTAACGGGACTAAATTAACTCTTTATAGATTACCATAACATAGATTGTCGAAAGCAAAAGTCAAGAATAAGCAAACTATTGTAAAAACGCTTTACTTTCATCACGCTGCTCTAAAAGCGTTCAGACTAACTAGTTCATTGAGTGCTTTTACAGTTGCAATCGATCCAGCGCTTTGCTTAGCTAATAAATGAAGATACGGAGTATTGTCAGATGCAGTAACACTGCCTTACATAGACTTTTATGCAGTGAAATGTCTGCTAGTTTTTGGTGTCAAATCAAATTTAAATCAGTGGGAAATTAGGCCTAACCTCCGCTATTCAGGAAATCGCTATGACTTGCATCATTTACGTATAAAATCCGTTATTTCGTGCAATATGATATTTTCGCGAAATAACTGATAAATAAGTACCTTTCATGAAATAATTGAGAATTCCACAAAATAGCAAATCATGCACTTTAAAAATAATATGCATGTGTTAATTTGACCGAGCCATAACTAGTCGTAGATTGATTCTTTTTATTGCATCTCATTCTCAACTAACAAGATGAAATTTCAATAAAACATATTTTTCTTTCGAATGGAGGTTTGGGCAGCGGAGCAAAACAATCGGCGACGAGGAGGCGGCGGCAAATAAGATGTTTCTGATTTTGCTTCCAAATAGCACTCAGTTATTAACTTCATGTTTATATTAGGATAATTATTTAATATCCAATTTAATTGTAATAAATGAAATAAAAAAATGGGATATACAATCGCAAATTTCAAGTTATTATGTAAGAATTTTATTATTTTTAAGTCATTTTTTGTCTTACTTTAAGTCGTTAAGTAGTTTAGACAGTTTGAAAAAGCAATACTGATAAAAGCGGGCCAATCTTTTAAAAACGCGTCTGCTGTCAAAGAAACATACATAATAATGCAATCCTGGTAAAAGCAGGTAAAAATATATGCTATTAAAAGGCGTTGAGGAATATTGCCATTAATGCTCATTGCCTACACGATTTCGAGCTTCAATTATTCGTTGCCAATCATTCGAAGGAAAAAGAAAGCAGCCTCATTTTGTCACGCGATAATAAATGAATTCCCAGTTAATAGTTTAGAAGCCAGAAAAATCAGAATTCTGGGCAAAGAAGTTTTTGCCAAAGGCTGTTTGTATTATAAGACATCTTTAACGCAATAATACCAGACATCAATATTTTATTGCCATGAGATCACAGATTTAAAAAAACAAATACTGATTTAAAGTCAATTATTTATAGTAAATGTAATCGTTTGACCGGGATAGTCTGGTTGGTATGGAATTGGATTCGCATCCCTTGGGCTGCGAGCTTGAACACTATATACGGAAAGGAGAATGGAAAATTTTCAGGAAATTCGCTTTCTATTTGCCCGCTTAATAATGTTGTTCAGTCCTATTTATATACATTTTATATTAATTATAATTATTTAATAAAGAGTAATTAAAATTTAAAAAAATTGTGAACCTAAGTAGGAATTGATTAAATTTAAAAAAATTACTTGTTTTTCTTCATTAGTTAAAGTTCTTTTTGAGAAAATTAGGAATTTAAATCAGCTTCTATTCGAATTAATAATGAACTGACTATCAAGCAAATAATTATTTTGTAAACTCTACGTTAGCGCAATGTTATGAATCTGAAATTGACTCAGGTGAGAAAGTGTGCTCATCTCCGGATACGTTTGCACGGATTGAGCAACAGAGTACCGGGGCCTCGCAAGACTTCCTTGTTGGAGGCCTTTTCCCGCCGGTTTCGAAAGCGTGTTTGCGGGAGGAGGTGGTGTCGGGGCCGCCCTCTCATGTCTTGTGGAGTGGTCTAAAAGTCAAGAGCGGGGCAGCGGCGATTACGGCGGTTCTTGAAAGCGATTCGCTATCGTAATGTTTACGGAATCGTTCGCTCTCTTACCGAATATCGGAGTAAACATGAGGCCGATAACTCGCTAAGATCCGCGCCGCTTTGTGGTTTGCAGGTGTTATCGAACGTGAGAAGATCATTTACGCGAATCGAAGATGATCCTACGTCATCAGGTATGCTCATCGCGCCGCTCCCTTTGTAGCATCGAACTAATTTCAGATAAATTTCAAGGTGGATCTCTTTTCGATGCACGAATGGGGCCCTCAAAATACTGTCGGGTTTAAACGGTTATGCACACGTGGGGATCAGTGAGTGGCAATTTTGTTTTGCTCATGTGACATTATGCTTGTACGCTGTAAACATCAAAGGGTGTTTGCGTAATCTTTCTCTTGTCGATTGGTTTTGTAACTACAATTGTAGTTTTCAGTCGAGTACTTGTATCAGTTCCTCTGGATAAATGATGTCTACAAATATAAATTTTATTTTCGGATAATGTTAACCGTATGCCAGAGATAATTCTCGCTCAAATTTTGCTTTTAATCGGAACAGAAATATGAGTTTAAAACATAAATTCAATTTTGGAATAATACGCCAGAGATAAATCAGCAAGGGTCGTTCAATAGATTCAGCCAAAATGCTCAATTTACACCGAAGGTTAATATTTCGTAACTATCGTACCCCAATACCATGCAGGGAGTCCTCCTGGGACAATCTCTTCGCTATAAAGTTTTTGAGAGACCATCACAACTAGTTGTTGAAAATTCTCAATGAGATACACCTACCTGTTAACAGGTATTTGGATTGATGCGATAAACAAACATAGATATTGGAATAGGACACTAGGCATTGAGATGTTCTAGAGTCCACATTGTCTTTATTCTTTGTATAAGTTTGACAGTCATCACCTCACAGTTTCTTTTGGCAGTTATATGTATATCCATATTTGATTGGACAGATCCATATTCAATTACTAATAATTGACCTGTTTATGACTTTTGACCTTGTTTACTAATGAATCTGAACCATAAATATTCCAGCATTTTAAAGACTTTTTCGTGACCGTTTAGGGGCATTTACGAATTCATTTGCATTGATCGAAAGTCATCTTTTATTCCACAGGCAATTTTTCCATAATAAATAGTTTAACTATTTCCGTATATTACGCTTGTTTACTCTAGAGTTATAATAACAATAAATCATGCACTTAGGGCATTAATTTTTTTTAAATAATCTGTTTAACTTTTCTCTTATCTGAACTGTGCAGATAGTATTCATTTTCGGATTCAAAAACTCTTCACGCTTTTTGCGCATGCGTCAAGAGACGTTTATTTCTCGGAAATAGGGCAAGGGGAGAGAAGAGATGTTGTCGTATCAATGACTCTCCGACCCGTCCTAAAGCACACGGATAAATAAAAAATTGAATGACCGGACCTCCGCAACAGCAACATTGGCGGAAACTGTGGTTGAGTTCTAAGGGCCATCAGCAGCCACGGTACAACTCTTCCCTTAGGAAGTACGTCCCATCATCGATGGGAGGTGTCAGACCCCCACCTATTTGTCTACCCTCCTGGGTGGCAAGATCCAACCACCATGCCGGAGCCATGTCATCTACTTTTAGAGGTGCCCCCGTGGGATGAAAGAGGAGATATTTAGTCTAAAAAAAAGGGCGAATGAGCTTGTGACGCATTTAAGAAGCGTAATAATCACTCATCTTTTTTCCTAACGCTCCTTATCGCAATTGTTGGAAAATGCTAGTTTTGCAATCCTGAAATGAATATTATGAGGTAGTTCAGAATATTTGCAATTATTTATTAAGAATCAGTCACAGTGTTTTTAGTGACAAATCAGTTTCAATTAAATCAGTAATCCTACCATGTATAGTAATTAAGTCATTTTTCCAGCCATTCACAGTTTACTTCTGTATGTGAAAATCTGCATTTTGGGTTTTCTCCTTAATTTATAGACAACAGCAATCTAAAATAACAATAATTGATTTTTTTAGTTGTATTGTTTATTTTTCTTGTAGCTTCATTTATTTAGAATAAAATAAAAGCTGGGAAATAATAAAAAAAGGGCTATTGAGATTTTTTTTCTTCTTAATTTTTTATTAAAAAAGAATCGCAAATAAAAAAAATACTGCAAAAATTTTATTTTTGAAAAAGATTGAGATATAACGATAATAATACAACCTAACAGTAGAAATTGTTACGAAAATTCTCTCAAGAAATATGCGAACATGCAGACTTTATTGTCTAGAAAAACGCGTATTATATATACCCAACACAAGCTACAATTTCTCAGCGAATTAACTCTACTTAATCCGCTAATTTCGGTTAGCAGCGAAGCTATAGAGCGCACATCAAAGAGAAAAGTCGCTCTTTCAGGCTAAGCCAACTAATATAGCTTGTTCTTCGAATTGATCTGATTCCTCTCCTTCAATTGCGTCTTTAAATAGCGTCCCATTAAAGTGGAAAGAACACAAGCAAAAACGGTATGCTCTTCCCAGACATCTGACTTCAACATTCTCTAAGAACAAATCTTAATTTCTTAGATTCTACTACACATTTTAGAGTTATTTATTTAATGATAATAGTTAGCTATTTCATTACGTCACCAACACACCTAATTAGCCAAATTAGTCAGTTATGATAATCTTCTGTTGTACATCCCCTTAGAATAGTCTTTTCTCATTGATGCACGATTTCATTATAATCCATTGTATACAATTAAACTATTTAAAAATATTCAGAAATATTTACTATATTTACATCTAGTTAACACAAAATTAATAACATTGTCTCTCCATAAAGACTGCACGTCACGGGCCGTGTACTCCCCAGGAGATTAATTATCACCGTAATAAGGCTCCAAATGATCGTTGTGTACAACTTTGGGCTTACTTGATGGAGTTCTTTAAATCCTGACCACGACGTCGTTTATCGGTTTCACCACAGAGTACGGTTCTCCCCAGCAAGTTTGAAGAGTCCTTTCCAACGTTTAGGATTCCAAACCCACACTTTATCACTGGTGAAAGTCCGATGTGTTCCCTTGGCGTCGTATCGGATATTCATGCGCTCCCTTGATCCTGTCTCCGGAAAACTGATGAACACTCTCTAACCGCACCTGTAAGTCTTCCAGATACGACTCAGGTACTCTTTGACGATCATCATCAAAGAGTAGGTCACACGGTAGTCGCAACTATTGCCCGAGCACGATCTGTGATGGAGTGTAACTGTTAATCTCGTGAGTTGCCCTCCGGTATGCCAGAAGGGAAAACGACAATTTTTGGTCCCAATCTTGTTGATTTCTGGATACAAACAGAGCCAGGTGATTCAGGATAGTCCTGTTGAATCGCTCCACCATACCATCTGATTGTTGATGTAAATGCGTTGTCCTGGTCTTTCCCTGCCTGGCAGCTTAAGTCCTGTGAAGACTGCAGAGTTGAAATTCGTCCCCTAATGGATGAGAAGAGAGACACAGTTCTTTAACAGGACTGGTGCTACCGTGGTCGCTTCTTGCTCAGGAATCGCGTAGGCCTCCGACCATTTGCTGACAACGTGGATGAACTTGATGCCATCAGTCGTTCGAGGCATGGGACCTAACCCATCGGGGCTATACTCTCAAACGGTGCTACCACTTTGTACTGCTGGAGCTTCCCGCGAGTTTCAGTCTTTGGTCCCTTGCGGGAGGTTCATGCATCGCAGCATCTGCACCACTTCTCTACGTCAGACTTCGATGTGACCCAGAAGAATCGTTCTCAAACTTTATGGAGAGTCTTGATAATCCCAATGTGACCACCTGTTGGATTGCTTTGATGCTCCTCTAAGACACTGGAGACTCGGGAATGTGATTGCACCATTTGTCACTTGAAAATTTTCCTGCAGTTGAATTCCCATTTCAGGAAAAAGTACTCCGTTCCTGAGTTATAGGGAGTCCCACATGGTCAAATATTTCTTCATTTCAGGACCGTAATGTGTTACATAATGTCAAGCTGGTTTCCTATTGGAAGTCTAAAATACGATCTATAATGGATTTAAGGTTTTTGTCTTCGATTTGGCTTTTTCGGACATTTGCATCAATCCAAGGATCATCGTCCGATCTTGAAGGGATCAAAGTTACTTGTCGGATAGCAGGTGCAATAACTCTGAGCTTTTCTTCTGCCTTGGTAGAGTGCTTTCAATTCTCAGGGAAAGGTCTAGAAATTGAGCCCGCATTGACTTGTAATGCCCCTTTTCGGTATTGGATGTCCATGTCATACTCCTATAGTGACAAAATCAGGTGAGCACTTAGAGGGGCATTCCCTGTACATGGCAACCTCCGTCGCGCGAGATCGCCGACGCTAGTTTTAATGAGTTCTCCACGGTAGATGTTTCATCTCTAACAGGGCAATTCCTACTTAAATGTTTTTCTTTTTTGAAGCAGCTGATTTTCAATTAATTGGACTTTCGTCCATCTGGATACTGGGACCTCAAGCCCCTCTCGAGTTCTTGAATTCTCCCCTCTAAGTATTCTGTAGTGTCCCGGACAGTAATAGTACGGACGGGATAATGATCCTTCCCGGAGGCTAGGTGGGCTGCCCTGACCTTTATGGAAAACACCAAAACACTTTTTAGGTCCTTTGCACTTTAGATCCCTATAACTCTTATCTGGATATCTATCTACATTAGCTCTGGAGGACATTGTGTACGATGTCATCCAGAACGAATGTACCTCGGACGTTGCTGAACCGCCGGGGAAGGCAATTAAAGAGGAGGAGCAGTTCGATCTCCGACGCCGACTCCTGCAGCGATTTCCCCGTTCTCTACTCCTGGACTTACGCTGGTCTCTAATGTAATCTTTCAGGTGTTGGTTGCTAAACCCGAATTCCTGGGCGATCGTCAGGGTGGTCAAATTCACTTCAGTGGGTGGGACAAACGCAGAAGTGGCGCTCATTCCAGACAACTGTGGAATTTTTTCCAATATTCTCTAAACAATCTTTATCTCTCATATTGTCCTATTTTAACGCGTAATAAAAACCGTTAGTGGCTTCATTATGTCGCAAACCCACATACATCGCCAAGTTAGTCAAATATGGCGATCTTCTGTTGCAAATCCCCTTAGAATGGTCTTTTATCTCTGACACGCGATTCCATTACAATTAACTTTATACAATTAAACTATTTACAAATTTCTGCAATATTACACAGAAATTCGTAAATATTTACATTATTTACAACTAAGTAACACAGCATAACAATATTTATACACAATTTTTTGTCTGTTTATTAAATAAGATACTAGACAAATGAGTAACTTTTATGATTTCGATGTAATTTCTTTAAAATATAAATACAGATTCAGTAAATTCAAATTGAACCTGTACCTACTATGAATTTTTGAATTTATTCGGCAAAATCTGAGAATAACTTTCAAATCAGGTATTTAAAAAATCAAGTAATTAAAAAATTAAGGCTTTATTTTTGTTTTTTAAATTAAATATGTTTGTGTATCTGTATCAAAGTTTAAAACCTAATTTATCGGAACATTTATTAATTCAAAATTTTAAATTTGAACTCTAAAATTTAATTATTAAATATATTTAAACCATTTTTAATTGATAAATTAATTAACAAATGTTTAGAAATTGACTATTATGTTCCTGACTAGAGTGGTCATTCAATATATTTTAAATTGTGCAGGCCTTAAATAAAGCTGAATTATTGAGTTTATAACATAATTATTTTAAAATATCACAGAAATCTTTATCTAGCATTCATTTTTTTAAAAAATATCACATTTAATATTTATTTCATTTTATACAAATACGGGCTAAACATCACATTTTCCCTAGATTTGTCATAAGAGTTAACTTGTTTTTTAAGTTGAACTTCTGTCAGAATGATAGCAACACAATGATAAAAACTAATTTTTCCCCCATGTACGCTTAACGTGTTCGAATACGTAAAATTTTATATTCATTTTGAGCGATAAATTGTTGGAAAATATGATCAAAATATTTTTATAAAAAAATTCATTATAAAAACAGACTTAGTTTATAGGTGAAAACATTGATATCATTGAAAATATAACTTTTTGTTTAATTTTAAGATTACGAAAAAAAAAACATTTTTGATGTAGAACAGTTTTGGAAGTCATCCCTGAAAAACACCAAAATTTCGCAAATTTACTTAATTAAAATTTTTGAAAAAAGATAAATGCAATATACGATCTCAAATTTCAAGTTATCATGCGAGAACATTATTATTTTTAAATCATTTTTTGTCATAATTAATTTTAGTCATTAATCAATTTGAACAGGTTTGAAACAACACGAGACTTCTCTATCCAAATCTATCCCCCCCCCACCTTTTTCTCTCTATATATATATGTGATAATTTTTTTAAACTTTTAATTTCAATTTTTCTAGCTGGTGAACAAAGTTTTGGGGTTCTGCCGATTTCGAGACGGGGGGAAAAAGCCCTATTATTTTCCTAAATATCGACTCATGCGTAATCTGATAGTCTTGTGATTATTTCAAACCGGTTTAAACTGGTAACGATAAATTAATTTAGACAATTGGTAAGAATTCAGAAAATGGATCATTTGAAAATCAAGTTGTCACTTCAGTTGGTGGTATATCTACAAATGTGAAAAACTTCTACATTATTTTATAATACTAAAAGCGAAAAATTGCCAATTGTTGCCTACGCATTTTGAGGCTTCGAAAACCTCAAACCGAAACATCTGTTTCTTACATGATAAAAAAAAAATCGTTTCAATTTGCTTATTCACATCCTCCAAAGTATATATGGGTTAACTGGTATACTCTAGGTCAGTGGTCGGCAAACTTGTTAGCCAAAGATCCAAATATGAACATTACAAATTTTTTTTGAAAAATTGAGGGCCAAATCTGCTTGTTTAGTGAGCTTTTATTACACTAAATAAGTAGTGCACTAAATAAAACTAAATTTCATACTTAATAAATTTTTATTAATGCGAACAATGTGCCAAAGGCAAGAACAATGTGTCAATGCTCATGTGTTAAAGAGCCACACTTTGCCGACCACTGCTCTAGGTCATATGATCTGGCATGTAGAGTTCCAACACACACGCATACACTCATCTTTATAATAAGTAAAGATAAAAATGTTATCACAGAAAATGTTTTTTTTTTGAACTATAAAAACTCTTTTAGTGATATTGTATTTTCCGGAATTATCACAAAGAAAATCATGATCTAACTTAATTTTTAATTAAAATAGTAATTAAAATTTGAAAAAAAAAACCTTTTAGATTCAGATCCCTACTTTCCGAAGTATCTTTACGCCAAGCTGCAATGTATCAGCAGACAGACATAGCCATACAATCGCTTTTATTATTAGTTGAGACAAACAAAATTACTGTATTTAATCCTCATTTCAACAATATTTTTTTTCTTTGTAGGAGCCATCGAATGGAAATAATTTATATTCATATATGCCCATGAAATCCAACGCATTGATTTCATTTGGAAATCTATTGCACATCGGGCGGGCAAAATATGATTTGGGTTCGCAACATGCTATAAGACAAGATGAGTCTAGATGGCGAGCACAATTATTTCATGCGACTGAGTATCTACAAATTGAACCCTGCTAAAATCAAGAAACAACAAATTCCAGGTAAAATTTTTTTTGTTTTTTTTTTCTTAATCATATATTTTGCTGCATAAATATTTTTCATGCACTTGATTGCAAATACAAACCGATGCTGAAAAAAATCCTTTCATTTTGAGATAATAATTATACAATATAAAGGTTTGATTATCGAAATCGAATTAATAATCTATAATAGAAATATTTCAATTCCATACCATTATGCAATTGAAATATTTCTATATCATTCATCCATCATCATCATCTTTACCACACTGTGATATTAATAAAATAATGACAGATTTATCGTTATTGACATTTTATATTTAGCCGAGTCATTTAAATATTTTCAAAAAAGATAATATTTATTAAAATAAAAATTTCAGGCACTTCAAAATGCTACATTTTTTATAATAGTTAGATAGATCTATCATCATTGACATTTTGTATTTTAGCCGAGTCATCGAAATATTCTTAAGAAAAGAAAATATTTGTCAAAATAAAAATTTAGGGAAATATGTCTCATTTTTTGAAGTGCATTCTAGTATTATGTCTAGGATTATTATTATTATGTTTTTTCTAAAAAACATTTAATTATGTAAAACATTAATTATGTTTATGTAAAAATAACATTTAATTTTTTGAATATCTTATTGAAAGTAAAAAAGTTTTTTTAACTAAGCCCGCACCGTAATTTTTTTATATTTTCAATAAATACTGTGTAAATTTATATAAACAATTTTTTAAAAAATGGTAAAAATAACTAAAGTTTTAATTTAAAACAATTTTTTTAAATTCAAATTAATTAATTCATTGACGATATAGATTGTCTAGTTAACTATTTCTCTTTTAATTCTTCAAAACCAAAACATAGTAAATAAATCCAGTTTATAATTAATTCATTAAAACACAAAAAATATATATTGTAATTAAAAATTAGCCTTTTCAAGGTCTAGAGTTATTATGTATTGCATGAGAAATATAAATTATTCTGCGTTAGGAAATTTTTTTAATTAAAATATATACAAAAATATGGTAAAACTGGGCAATTTTTTAAAAATATATATTGTCTATTTAATAATTAGAAATTAAAGTTTAAAAAAAATTAACGAAATTTGTTTTTAATTATTTAATTTGGAATATTCGCCAACAAAATTAATAAAAACAGTATTTTTTATTATTCGTTAAATAAATAAAAGTTTTCATTTACCTGATTTTGATTCACTTGCCATTCTAAAAATTCAAATGCATTGATTCACAGTGTCAAATAATGAAAAGTCATTGACGAAATTGCACGGAGTTGAAGCATAAGAATCTTAAAAACCAGATGCACTAATTCCCAAATTAAGACTTTGCTAGCCTGCACTCGAAATGGCTTGATACGAAATGTTTCGCCTATTTAATACCTCCAGAACCAGTGGGAAATGTGCAATAAAAGTAAACAGATTTGTCAACTTCAACAGGTTTCGCACTAACAGGGCAATTTCGAACGATTGTTGTGTGTCTTGATAGCTCTGGAGCTTGACATCTCCCCAGCATGCAATTTGCGAGTCACTTTGACAGTTTTGGGCTTGAAAAAAATCGTTCTCTTGAGAACAATATGGGAGGAGGGAAAAAAATTTTCTTTGTTGACTAAATCTATATGAAAATAGCTTCTTAAACCTATTAGATTAGTTATATCAATATACATAAACCAAATTTTAATCTTAAACTGAAATAAATACAAAAAAAATCTGTTAGTTTCATTCAGAAATGAAAAATTAATTTGAAAATTCAAAGAAAAAAAATTAAGAAACCTCAATTTCTGTATCTTTGAATGCAAGGTTTTTTTTTTGAATAAAATAATGAATAATATAAGGCTTCCAAATAATAAAAAAAATTCCATTATCTGAAGGAAAAGAATGCATCGATTCCTGTTCACCGACCTAGTTGCAGATGCACTCGATAATTACGAGTTCGAAACCCACTTTCCAACAAGATCTGCCATGTTATCATCGCTCCCTAAATATTTCTTGCGCAGATTCAAAATTGGAGATGTTAATGCAGTAAAGCCATGAAATGTGCAATCTGTACATTAGCTCTGAATCCAATGTACGCACTACAGGAGAGAAAAAATGGCAAATGGTTGTGCAATAAAACTAAGTTCAGTTAGATGGAATGCGCAGATAGGTTCATGATGAGTTTGTGACGTAATATGTGTCGACACTACTGTTTCCTTAGTACCTCTTCGCGGGTGAAGGAGAAACAATTAAATACAATACTCGAAAACTGAAAATGACCTAATTTGTGGCGTAAATATGAACATTTCAAACTGCATTTGATCTGCGAGCATACAATCGATGGAATGCTTAAGCAGGCTGCTGAATAAATAGTGAGTCAGGTGCCCCGTTGTTTTCCTGTTCCTTAATCCTGTGGTTTTAAAGCTGAAACCTATAGTATAAATAATTATCTGCACAAATAAACCAGGAAATTTGAAACATAAAAAGTTACTGAAGTTAAATTACGTAAGAATTATGTGCCCGGTGTTAAATTGTTGAGCTTCAAATCATTCAGGCGTTTACGAATTATTTTAAAATTCAAACTAATCAAATATCAAATAACATCTTATTATTCATGATGATGATTTCGTGTCCGCTTTACAACGGAAAGAGAGAGTGCAGTAGCTTCTGAGGGTATGGACTCCTGAGCACCCGAGGGCAGAAGTCTGACTTCTAGCACATATAAGGATGACAGACACACATTCGCTTGAATAGCACCTTTTTAAAGGGTGGGGCACATTCACACAACTCACAGATAGTATACAAAAGAACAACCATGTCCTAGCCGGGATTCGAATCCGGGAAGCCTAGATAACGAGGAAGACTCGCTTCCCCTGTGTCAGGACGACGGCTATATTATTCATTATATATATATATATATATATATATATATATATATATATATATATAGATAGATAGATAGATAGATAGATAGATAGATAGATAGATAGATA
>JAOUZG010009953.1:1951923-2041159 GCA_026289955.1 Argiope argentata
ATAGATAGATAGATAGATAGATAGATAGATAGATAGATAGATAGATAGATAGATCTATTTACAAGCGCGAATAAGGTGCGTCAAGGGACCAAAAGCTTTCAGAAAGTAAAAGAGCAGATTAGCATAAAAGTGAGGGAAATCATTTATCCCTGGTTTTATATAACATGAGATTCTGATTGATTCTGTCCCGGTGAGGCCTGATCTATTTACAAACTCGGACAAGGTGCCTCCGTTCACAGCACAGCACAAAAGCAATAGAAGGTAAAAGAGCAGAATAGCATAAAAGTGAGGAAAATCATTAATCCCTGGGCTTATATACCATGAAATTCTGATTGGAACTTTCCACACATGCGTTGATCATAGTTAAGGGAACCATAAGGATCCTTTAGATGATTCTGTTGAAGTCAGCAATATTTTACCCCCCACCCCCCACACGGAGCGTGAAAACCGCTATAGCATAATCAACGAGATTTAGTTGCATCAATTTAAAACGGGAGCTGACAAGCGGAACGGAAACAGAAAACATTTTAGAATGAAGTTACTCTGGAGAATACAAAGGGAAAACTTTGGAAATTTATTAGCATTGAAATAAAAAATTAAAATATAAGGGCACACACACACACACACACACACACACACACACACACACACACACACACACACACACACACACACACACACACACACACACACACCGGAATTAATTGAATGTGAATTTTATTGGCACAATATTAACATTCAGATAAAAATCTCAAAAAAAATTCAAAAAAAAAAAACCGACAGAATTTTTTTAAAATTTTTGATAAAAAGTTAATTTGTCTAAGAAAAGCAAACAACCGTGGGTGTGGACTTTTCCCCAACAAATCTCTGAAATTCATATCAGTGCAACCAAAGAAGTGAAGACGCAAGGTGTTAAAATAGGGACATTTTGACCAAACATGATCCACTGAAACTGGTACTCTACATGAGTAGCACAATGATGCTGGATCTATGAATAACAAGTGCTTGTGGGTGTAACGAGTACGCCCCATTCGAAGGCGAGTCAGTTTCACATCAGCTTGACGAAAAGGTATAGTCGGCCATGTGCTAAGAATGGGTTTGATGCTGTAAGGTTTGTTATTTATTTGGAACTCCAAGATTCTTGCCACTGGTATTGGTGAGTGCTTCGGGGAATGTCATCATATGGTGTATTATGGTGCAAAGGGATTGATGCCAATCTAGCTTCACTATCTGCTTTCTCGTTGCCAACAATGCCACCGTAACCTGGAATCCAGCAAAAAATTATTTCGAAACCTGCGCTGGAGTAGATAACAAGTAACGAGTCTTCGAGAGGAAAGCGAAGCAACGTTGATTACTAGCGTTATGCGGATCCCGTATAGTGTGCGTTGTAGCCAGTCGTGTGGTAGAGTTGGTAGCTAAAGCATGGAGACAGTGATAACTTCACCCGATTGGAGAGATCGTAGAACGAAGCTCCGAGGATTCCCTATCCTGTTGGATTCTGTCTGGCCACTTTGTATACTGTGCTCGATTACTACTTGTGGGCTTCTGCATGCTGTATTGTACTGCTGTGTGCTGCCCTGTATTCGTCTCGGCTGTACTTATTTATCGTCTGTGTATTCGTTGTATTTGTGTTAGTGCCTTTGTGCGTAAACAAACGTTGTTCTCGTTTTCTATTGATGCCTTCTGATTGTGTTTTCATACCATACATCACTACAAAGCGAACCTCGAATGAATTTTCGTAACAACTATTGTCAGAAGTAGGAGGTCGAACCCACGCTCTCTTTCGAGACCCAGAGTGATGGCTGAATCAGAAAATGACAAATTCGAGGGATGACGCAAGATCAGGAGGAAATGAAGAAAAAGGCTGCACAAGAGAAAATGCGGGAAGATATTCGAGCTCAGCGAGATGATATGCAGGAGTTCAATGCATTCGTCGAAAGGAAATACAATGAATTTAAAGATCATGTTGACGACTGTTGTGTCGGTAGGGTGAAGGTTGTTCAAAAATTGGAAGAAGGAGTCCAGTATGTCGCGGAAGAAGTGGAAGGAGACGGCGAGAGAGGAAGAGATAAAGCCCTTAGATTGAATGGAGACAGGTATCAGCGAAAAGAGGCTTCGACATCAGGAGATTCGGTAAGGAGATGCACGAACAGAGAGACTGACAAATAATTGCAAAGCTGACACAATCTTCTCCGAATGAGACTACACATGAAACTCTGAGTCAAATTTTGGTTTCAGTCGATAGGGAAAAGTGTGTCTAAAACACAAATTCAGTTTTCAGATACCATTTAATATAACTGCTAGATGAGGAGAACAAAATACGTAGAAATAGGTACACTGATTTAACATCAATATCTTGGACACCTGTTAAATTTTGAGTCAAATCCAACCAGGATTAGATATTTGTCCTTTCAGAAATATGTAAACACAAACACAATGACTTAAATATATCAAATTTGATATGTTATTTAGAGATTACATTTATAGTTATGGGCGAAATTTTAGCTTCAGTCTATTGGAAATAATATGTCAGAAACTCTAATTTGATTTTCGGGTAATGTTAATCGTATCACGGTTAAATCGCCAATTTACTCGCCAAAGATCCTGCGATAGATTCAGTAAAAATGCTTAATTCACCCCAAAGGTTAATACATCATAATTATGGTACGCCAATACCATGCAAGTTGTTCTCTGTATTGTCCAAGGTTCACAATTTTTTTGCGGGGGGATGGGGAATAACACTTCTATTAGAGAGTATGCGAATCAGAAAAACTACTCCCGCTTGTCTATATATATTGACATTTGCAATTGCGAAGCATATAAGTTCTCTTAAGCTTATTTTGAAATCCCTTGAATAATTGTGTAATTTCAAGCATTTGCAACACATTTTGAATTGCAGCATGAAGCTACCTAAAAAATCTTTAAAAAGAAACAAACCCTAAACCTTGAAATAATTCGACAGGATACGCAAGTTTTCCTTATTTTGGTGCAAAAATTATAGGTCACTTAGCGCCATGCTTGGTTGTCTCTTAGAAAGTTTCTCCTTAAACTTCAGTATTCTGATTCTTGGTGTCTCTTAAAATTGCATTTGAAAGTGAAATCACCAGAATTCAAGGTCAAACTCCTTTTTTCAATGATTTTTCTTGGTTTTTTTCCTTTTCTTCCTTCCTTTCTTTTCCCCCTCTTTCTGAATAATGTTTCTAGAATCTATTTGAAAACTAATTGTGTATTAAAAAGTATCGTACTCATCCAATACTTAACACGATGTGTTTTTGAAATGAAAGTGAAAAAAAAAATTAAAATTAAATCTGCCATGCATATTTCAACGTATGTCAGAACATCATTTCTTGAACGGCCAAGCATCACACTCTCGTGCGAGTTAAATTATATATATATATATATATATTTCATTTTAATGGTTTCGTTGAATGAGTCACTTTAGTATTACAAACGATCCAAAAAACTTTGTCTCGCATTGATTGTTTTAAAAAATATCCCATTTCCTTTTTTTTTATTTTATTTGATATAATCCCGTGCTCAAAATGACAATTTTCTTGGTTTTATTTGCTGTAGTCATTAACTTATTTTTTTTAAATCAGAGCTTTTGTAAAGGTGATGGCAACACGCTATTCAAAGCTCATTTTTTGAGATGCTCGTACAGATAATAAAATATTTATTTTTCGCCTACGGATTTTTGTTGACGTCAAAAACCTCATCCCAAAAACAACATCATGTTCTGACATGATAAAAAAAACTCTGGAAGGTCTCCAACAAAATTGGCCGTAGTATGTCTTCAACATTGTGTCTGTTATTAAAAAAAAAATAAAAAATTGCAATTTCCATTTTCTATTATATGATGTATAGAAAATACTGAAATCATTGATAAGTTCGACTTCCTGATTTTAACATTTCAAATATTAATACCTTTAAATTTACATGTATCTTGAAAATGCAATTTTTTAATTTACGTTTGTTTATTCATGAAACTGATAAGTCAATAAAACCACCACGAAAAATTGATGAAACGTGGTAATTGTTAATTTTTACATGGATATTACAGATCTTTATCAAATCTTAGATCGAGACTGTTGACAGTGAATTTACCTGCCGTCTGTCTGTCTCTCTAAGTGTACTTTAACTCAATAAATCCAAAACGCAACTATTTAGTAAAATAAAATTTGACACTACTGACTTCAGATTTCAGTCAAAGGAATGTTTTGAAATTTGAATCCATACCATGTGTAGGAAGATATATGTAAACATATTTTTTAAAAATTGCTTTACCGAATAGAAGAAGTTTATGAAAATTTTAAAGTTCGATTTATTCCATCCAGGAAGTACAAATATGAAATAGTAAGAAATACGTTAATCTACATCGCGACACAAGAACAAAAGAGACTGAAATTCGTCCCTTAGTAATTTTAAAATGAGATTTTAAAAGAAAAAGAATTTTTTTTTTGAATGATTGAAGGAAACGAATAATTGAAGCTCGAAATCATGTAGGCAACGCATAAAACATAAATGGCAATATTCATCAATATCTTTTAATCGCATATATATTTTTACCTCCTTTTGTCAGTATTACATTATTATTATGTATGCTTCTTTGAAAGCAGATTCATTTTTAAAAGGTTGATCTGCTTTCACCAGTGTTGTTTTTTCAAACTGGTTTAAACTACTGAATGACTTTAATTAATTAAGACATGTAATGATTTCAAAATAATAATGTTGTTACATGATAACTTGAAATTTGAGATCGTAGATTTCAATTTTCTTTTTAATTGAAACAATTTTTGTTTTGAATATTCCAGAATGAAAAGTTTAAAACTTCAATATTACTATTACAAAATTAAATTTTTATTATTTTTAAAATAAATATTATTTGCTTTATTTAGATTAAAGTTAACAGTATACTTTATTATTTACTAGTTAATACATTCAAGTTACTTCGGATAAAAATATTATCTTTTTTCTGACATCATTTACAAATTCTGAATTATGATAAACAAAATCTTTTTAAGTCTGCAATTTTTTTTCAACTTTCATAATTAATCCTTAAAATATTTAATTAAAAAACAAAAAGCAGACCGATATTTGGATCGTTTACCTTAGTTTCCCACCAATAATCCCTGAAATAATTGTCAATTAATGAAATAATCCTGAAAACATAATAACTAATAAAAATGAAAATTATCTGAATACCATTAGAAATGCCGCGGAACTTTCCCTTTCATTTTAATAAATTCTTTAAAATTCATTTTAAATACAATTTATGACAATATTTATAATTGTTAGAATTAAATTCAGAACAACATTCATCCTTCAAATTCGAGACTTCTGCGTTTTTGCCAGACACGCTCTGCAGCGAAAATATGGAATCTTTAGATCCCATATTTTTATCATGAAGGAGGGAACATTTTTACAATCGCTTTCATTTCACAGCGTGGGCATTTCTTAATCTGCACTCGCAATTCCTGTGGCTTTAATTGTCCTCTCTGTCATTTTTACACACTCATATACGGTATGAACAGAAAGAGTTATAACCGTCAAAGAACTCCATCTCGAGATTTTGTTGAATCTCCACATTTTAGAAATCCTTGGATTAAAAAAAAAAATCTTACGTCTGTCAGTTCAGTGAGGAAGATTGTTGAAAAAGGCTTTGATCTAGACGGATGAAATTTGGAATATAGTCCTTTACATCAAATTTATAGATTTCTACTAAGCTTTCTGCGAAATACACTGTGAAGAAGTCCTTCCACCCGGCTGTTAACTACATGGGTTATAAGTGAACACAACAACTAAACATGAAGAGAGCTAGATGGATAAAATTCAATATATAAAGCTGTCATATCGATATTGTAAACATCCACCCAAATTTTAGGCTAAATTCAACCAAGGGCGAATGACTGTACTTTTAGAGGCATATAAATGCGCTAAAACAACTAAACAATCGCTTAAATATAAGCCCATGCGGTATGTGATTTTATAAAACTGTAATTGTAGTTTTGCGTCCAATTTTGGTTTGAAACGGTAGGGAAGAAATGAGTCTAACACAAAAATTCACATCCATCAGAGTATTCGAGAAAACCTTGAGAAAACAACTGCCTTACGTTTGTTTAATTTGTACAGATTTTTCAGTGATCCGAATGTAAGACTATTCAAGATTACCGGGTTTCATTTCTACTCAAATAAAAGGATCTGAGTGAAACACACATAGAGAAAGAGATTAGAAACACAGTTAAAACAAATTATATATATATATATATATATATGGGGGGATGTCCCACGGACCTATTTTATTTAACCATCATCTACCTTCAGTTTTGTTTTATCAACATCCGATGATAGACGTAATTCAAAGCGAGAATTGTAAAAGGTTAGATCATTTCCCTGAGGGCGATACTTTAAATTAGTACAACATTCCAAAACAACGCCATCAATCGAGCTTTTGAAAAACTGGCCCAGTTAATAATGAGCCAGAGGCCCCACGAACATCCGTAAGAGAAATTCTCCATGCGTCAGCGGTTCCCCTCTCACAAAGCTACGCGGTAATATGTTTTCAGTCGTAATGTTTTGTTACTTCCAATGTCCTCCTAGAGGAAATAATCTAACTTTCTGTTCATTTAATATCTCCATGTTTAATTCTTTTAATATTTCCCTGTAAATACTCTCCCTTGTAACTATTTCCCTTTAACTCTAAATAAATTCTTTTATTTTTTTCTAAAGAATCTCTTCATCCTTCGTTTGCATTATTTTCATCTTGGTTTAGAAACTAACTCATAAATATTTTTAAAAATCACGCCTCTAAACCCCCGTTATCTGAAGAGTCTAATTTTTTTAGGTTTGGTTTGACTCTCTCTCTTTTATACACATACACACACGCGCGCGCGCACACACCCAAAATCTCTTCCTACTTAGGTCAACAAAGAAATTTTTTATTTTAGTTACTTTTTATCAATTAATTACAATTAATATAAATAATTTATCAAAAAGTTATTGATTTTCGCAAGAACTGAATTCGCATTCTTCACCTTCACGCGAAAAATAATAAAATCCTCGCATTTCACCGATTGAGCTACTGCCTGTTGATTTCAATTTTCATTACAAACTGCTAAAACTCTATTTATGGCATTAAAAATGATTTAAGTTAAATTAATGAATTAATATTAGAGAAAACTGTTTTAACATGATGTGTCATCCACTACAAGTTAAAAAATATACATATTAGAACTTGATTGGATGAATAAAAAGTATTTTATTAACGATTGAAAATGTGAACATATATATATATATATATATATATATATATATAAGGGAAGTGTGAGCTAGTAGTAGGAATCGGAAAAGTAAAGGAATTGCTATTCGGATCACGACAATAAAATCTACGACATGAAGGAATTTCTGCTGCGGTCATATTGATGGAGGGGCAGAGAAAATGAAATTCCATAGGTTCCTGGACTCTTGCCTGCTGTTTTTAATTTCCAAGACAATAAAAGAAAAGAGTTCAGCCGATGGCAGAGGCGCCAGATGACGCAGAGAAGGGCGAATGAAAATAAACTAGAGAAAGAAAACACCGGGTGTATGTGAACTCCTTTTAATCGATATCCATAAAACTTTTGTCTTTTTAATCGAGTTATATAAAGGTATACTGTATTCTATTTTGCACCAATGTGTAGAAAATAAAAATCCAGCTGCTGTAAAAACGTCAGCTTTCAGTGATATAGGGAAAAAAATAATAAACGATAAAAAAAAAAGGACAGAAAGTTTTAGAGAATATAAGAGAGATATAACAAAAATGACCATTTTCGTATCCTATGGTATACTGACCGCTTTTGGTGTAAAATTTTCAATTATTTCTTCAGCAAAATATTTTAGAGCTTCAAATTTTGATAAACATGCAACTTTCTTAATTTCAAAAACCTTACACAGTTCTGTTGATTGTGCTTTGAATTTGCCTAATTTTCTTCTGTCTATCCAATGATATCATAGAAAAAAGCAGCGATGGAAGCCCTTCTTCAGTCATTGCCTGATTGTGAATTAAAACCTTACATTTGAGAGCAACACACTCTCACAAATGTGCATGAAGGAGGACATATTCAAATCAAGAAATAATACGTGAAAAGCATCATATTAGCATGGGAAATTAAGCACGGTCTCCATATCTTGATCACAACAATGGAAGAAAAGGCAGAATGGAATATTAGTAGCAACAGTAGGAACGACCCGTTTCATTTTAACTGTAATATACTGTTATAAAATATATTAAAAATATTTTCAAAAGATAATAATAATAAAAATTACATATAAGCCAAAAAGTTTGGTATTTTTGGAAAGATATATATTTTTTAATTTTAAGATAAATATTCTTTTTCTATTGAAATATTTTCAGAAGTTTTTTTGAAAATGCATCAACATTTAATTTAATTTTAGATGAATTAAAAATGCGCAATTCCGCCTTTTAAAGTATATACGTGCCGAGTTGTTACAGGTCAAACGTTCTAGTCTGTAGAGAGCAGTACTCTCTCTCTCTCACACACACATACTTTCTTCTTTATTATTACTTGAGATGTGTCGATGTGACATTTAAGAGCTTATAACGACGGTTAGTATATCTGCAACTTCTTACATCATTTACAATTAGGAAGCAATATGCATTGTTATTGAAGTCATTTTCTTACAAGTGGTGTTCTTCTTAAGGCTAGGGTTTTATTTACAAGTTTTATTATATCACATATATTTGAAAGTTCATAGCATCTGTCCCCAACATTTTGATGAGCAAATCACTAATAATTGAGATTCTGATTAAGTTATTTTTTTATTTCGATAGTACTCTGAATAGATATTTTAGTGCTGACTAACTGTTCAGTATATTAAAATCGGGAATACAAATATGTAATATAAATTCAATACATTTGTCGTATGATGCAACGATTGTATTAAATCCTACATTCAGATCCATGGTATTAATTAGGAAATTTGGAACAAAGCTTACATTCCCAAAACACATGCTCAGACATATTATTTGAAATTTGTTTATAGGTGTCTTGGAGATACCCGATAAACTTATGATATGGACTCTTGGGAAAGAAAAACTCCTTTTCTTTCAGGAAACGGACTTTTCTTACCTAGACGAGATGGCTTCGGCTGTATTATAACGGGGATGGTGTACTTCTCCGGTTTTGGTGCCAAGTCCTGCATCACCACTTCGCTCAGCTTTTCGAAGTCAATGTTGGAATTGTTGGACAAGGTCCTCTTTCTGACTGCCGAAATCATCGAAACTTCTATGCAAACCAGACCCCAGACAGTAAAAAAAAAAAAAACGAAACAAAAATTAGGAAGATTTTAACAACTGAAAAACACGAATTCTTCCAATTTGCGCTTTTATACAGACGAGATTAAGGGAGGAAAGAATTTCAATACGCAGACGATGCGAACAGGATTAAGGGGTGTTTGTTTAGGAGACGCAAGACTGGACGGAATTGTGTTGGGAATTTATGATTTCAAGTCTTAAGACGACAATTTATAATGTTGCTGATTACGGGGAAGATTTCACAAACTTTGGAACTTGTGGCTCTTTGTCGGGAGATGATTTACAATGCCAAAATGGAAATGAAACCGACTTCAAGGCTAAGGCTGTGATGTCTTGAACGCAGGCGAGTAGGATATCCCTGCGCCGGATATCATTCGGGTTTTTATTGTTGCCCGCAGCGTGTGTCAGACTTCGGGAGCGCCATATTCCAAGAAGCAGGAGTTATCTTGGCGCTATCATCCTTATGGCGATTACTTCTGATAACCGTAGTTCATTCTACCGAGAATCTTCCGAATTTTAGTTTTATTGCGATTGCCAACTGATGTAATCGGCCTTGTGCAGATTCGGCTGACAGTGATAGGTTTGATATCTTAAAATGTGAATTCACAATGGCTTGTGGTTGATGTTAATTAAAAAAAACCTGTTCCATTTAGTGACATAAAAGACCAATAGAATACAATTCTAGAAAAATAAATTAAATTAAGGCATTGAATAATTATTTTTATCATGTCAGAATATGAAATTGTTTTGGGAATGAGGTTTTCTGGCGCCAACAAAAATCCATATTCGAAAAATAAACATTTTAATCCGTAGGCAAAAAAATAAACATTTTAATTCGTAGGCAAAAAAATAAAAATTTTATTATCTGCACGAGAATATCAAATAATAATAATAATAAATAAATAAAACAGCTTTTAATAACGCATTGGCATTGCATTCACAAAAGCTCTGACATTTTAAAAAAATAAGTTAATCACTACAACAAATAAAGCCTAGAAAAATGTCATTTTGAGAGCATGATTATATGAATCGAAATAAATAGGAAATGGGATATTCTTTTAAACAATCAATGCGAGACAAAAACTTTTGGATCGTTTGCAATACTAAAGTGACTCATTCCCTGAAACCATTAAAATAAATAAATATATAATTTAACATGCACGAGCACGCGGTGCTTGGCCGTTCAGGAAATGATGTTCTGGCATGACGCAGTGAAATATGCACAGCGGATTTCATTTTAATCTTTTTTTAGATGTTAATCTCGAAATAAATGATTTTGTAAAATCTTTACTGGAAAAATTGTGTTTAAACATGAAATTTCAAACTACTTATTTATATATGTTTTCCGTATAAAATGACAGAATATTTTTAATCAATATTTATATTTAAGGGCGTCCGGTATCGTCAGTGGCTGATCTTCATTACGTGAGGCCACAGGCGCCGAACTATTTTGAGGCCTCTTATTAAATTCCAATTATGACAAGAAAGTAATGTACTCTAAAAAATTTAGGGGTTTTAAACTTTGCCATCATTCTTATTTATAATCTTCGTGACATAATTTGTGGGCAATTGCTTTATTATTATTAAACACATTTGAAACTTTTATTATCCATCAATTATATAGCTTATATAAATTTATTGGCATAGTTCATGAACTATGTAATTTTTTTAACGACACAACACCAGTTTATATTTCATGCATGTCTTTAAATGTATTTACCCGTACATCCGCTGTCTATTTGTTGGGTCACTTTTTCTCGAACACACCTGTATGCAATCGAGTCTTATTATAAGCATCTATCGAATGGCTGAAATAATATCTTTTTTTCGATTCCGAGGTGGAGGGTATTTCTGTTTTAGAGTGGTTGCCACAGATTTTCACAGGGTTTAAAATCAGGGGGAAGTGGAGGCTAGTGAGGTTGTTGGAACTCTTCCGCATGAAGTGAAAATCGTTAATAACTGAATGCAGCGGTTGACTCAAACGAAATAGTAACCTTGTCCTTTTAAAATGTTTCAAAATAAAAGTGTGGAATTTAAAGATATCTTTTGTTAGCTTATTATTTTTATTGAAAGTGTAATATAAAATTAAAACTAGAACCCTGAGGTCTTACTAAACAATATAAAATATTTCCTCCTCAAACAGGTGCCAGTCCTCCACATTGAGATTAACAATTAGTTTATTAACGCCTACAAAAGAAAGCAAAAAATCAACATCATCTTGGCTTTGAAGAGAAACTGATATTTGCTACTATTTTTCAAACTTCAGAGCAAAATGAGAGAAATCAGCGGAATTGGTCTCCCCAAAACTTTATCGCATAACTTCTAATAAAGGAGTGATTTTCAACCACCTGTAAAAAGTCAAGACAGAGACTGGCGCGCAATAATTACGAAAGATTAAACTTTGGTGTGAATTTAACATTTTAACTGCATTTATCGGGCGCTTCTGGCGATTAATCTCTAGCATGCGGTTAGTATTATCCGAAAATTGAATTTATATATTAGACTCAACTGATTCAAAGCAAAATTTGATATAGAAGTACACTTGTAGTCCTACAATCCCATACCAAATTTGATATATTTAAGTTGTTGCGTTTTCGAGCTATCGTGTCTGGAAAAAAACACCAACAGATGGTCAATTCGTTGCCGGCTGTGTCACAAAATTGGTTCCGTGTCCCCAATATACATATTAAATATATGCAACAAACATTATTCATCTGTCATTTTGTAGTTATCTGGTTGACTTATAATCGAACAACTGTCCAGATGGACTTCCTCAGAGCTGAGTTAGCAAAATATTTGATAGAAACCCACACATTTGAAGTAAAAGGCCATATAACAAATTCCATCATTTTAGTTCAAAGCGTTTTTGAGTTAGCTTTGTCACAGATAGACATGCCAAAAAAGTGTTTTTCACAGGCAGGTCTAAAATTGAAGATCTCAAAATCTTGCCTCGAAATATTTGGTAATACAATACTTTTTCTTATTTATTAGAGAAATTACAAAAAAATGAAAACATTTTCTACACACTTAGTCTGAACTTTCACATAATGCTGAGCATTTAAAACTATCAGGTAGCACTTCACTACATTGCAAACAGTTTTAAAATGTTAGTACATCTTAACAAAAGTTGTTATTTGAAAATATAATATTTGCACCAATCACTCTCGATGTGTGTGTTTTAAATTCTTACTAGTAGCCTTCAGCATCCTCACTATGTCAATATCATTAATTTTGATGATTACAATTTATTACAACAGATACAAAGCTTTAATTAGATTATATTAACGTCACATTTTAAAGCACCACTAGGGCTATTTAAGGGTGGACCTCACAATTTTGAACCATGTTCAAATGACGAGGAAGACACCTGAGTTGGAACTCCCCCCTTCCAAATTTTTACAGCACTCTAGCGAAAAAGTGGCAAGTATTCAGATAGTATCAAAATGCATGAATCTGTATAGAACAAGTCATTAAGTGTTCCAAATTGTGTTAAACATTATATTAATTTTCGCCAAATCTGACACTTAAGTAATGATTAAAATGTTGCAACTTCTTCCAAAGCGATTCTTATCAGTAACACAACCGCCTTGTAAACAAAACCATTGATTGACAGTTTTATGACCTCTATGGATTTGTCATGATGTCCTTTCACTGTGATTGTATGGCAGTTGGTGTTCCCCAAGGAAAATGTTTAGTTAAAATTTCCATAACTTTCCCTAGAAAATGAAGAGTTCTGTTGTAGCACGGTTGGGGGGAGGGAGAATTGTTGGCTGATGGCACACAAAGGTTACAAGCGTTCACACGAAAAAAATATAGAGATGTTAGAGCTGGGGGGGGGGGTCAGATTTTTTTCAAATATATGGATAAGTGTAAGAATTTTTAAAGTTTTTCTGTTAATTAGCAAAGCAATTGAATAGTTTCCCAAATAACGATGGTTTTTTAAAAATTTCTATGTTACTAATTACAATTTTTATACTGTAAAAAGTATGTTAATTCATAAAATCAATTTTTAAGTGCATTAGGGAAAAAATTTAAAATTGTATTATATTCTCATAATAATAATGTTATCTCAGTACATTGAAACATTTTGATAAAATATGTACATCAATTATCATTAAAATAGTCATGTGATAATTAGAATATGATTAAAACATTTTTTATTAGATCTTCAACTGAATCCTTCCCCAAAATTTTTCCTATTTCAGAGAAGGTAAAATAATTCGTCAATTGAATGAAATATTTGTTCAAAAGAATTTTTCCATGTTGAATTATAAATGCTGCTAAATTCAGTTAAAATTTCAAGATTTCTAAAACATTTTCATCTTCAGAATCCTGTGAAAAATAATTTCTTGCAGTTATGATGATTTTTCACCATATTGAAATCAACATAGGTAAAGAATGTTTTAATTAATTCAAGTTACCCTTTCTTTAAAAAAAATATTGTGGCAGGCTTGAAATTTATGAAGTTGTAAAAAAATGGTTTCAATGAAAGTTGTATATCAAGATTTGATTTAAAAAATTCCATAAGATCTATTATTATTCATAATATTTTTTATTTTTATTTTTGCATTAATTTGTCTGAATACTTTTTGTTTTTATTTCATTGTTTTTTTAATCTCTCTCTAAGCTCTTTGATCATAAATTGTACAGCAACAGATCTTGAACATAATATAGTCTTTTAACCTTCAATTAAAAATAATATTATACTTCACATTAGAAACACCTATGTAAATTAGACATCAAGAAAATATTTGTTGTTTAGGTTATTAAAATATTCATCACTAATGTCTCAAACTCCAAAGTCAGATATCTACTGCATTTTTAAATTCAAGTAAAAAAGTGACAAAGAGAGGTTTTAAAAGAAAAAGAATTACCACTATCAGTAGATCCCTACTCCATCCTTCTCAAAGATATAATTTGATATTGAGATAAACACATCCACTCTTTTTCTTTCAAAAAAGAGCACCACTTGCTTTTTGGACATGTTTTTAAAGAAGACTAGAATGCAATATGGATTTCAGTGATTATTACAAACTTCATAATTCCTTTACCTTCATCATAAAATCAACACCCATTTTGAATGCATCGGAAAATAAAGAAAACCAATGTTATAATATAGTTACATAATGAGTTGCTTTATATAACTGCATCATCACTTAGAAATAAACACTAAAATAGCCAGTTTTAGATTTTTTTTTTTGCTAAAAATATTAAAACAAGAAGAAGTAATTAAAGTAATGAGTAAGCAACAAAAACTAATTTATGATAATACTTATTAATATTTGAATTTTTATTGTATGTATTTAAAAATAATTAACAAATAAGAATTTTTTCTTTTGAAATTAAACAGTTTATCAATTTATATTATTGTATATGAAATTCATTTCAATCATATAACATTATTGAAATTTCTAGGCACCTGAAAAACTAGTTGTGAATAATGATTATTGTTTTCATGAAATGTCAATCTTTTGAAAATATTAAAATGAATAATTATTACTCTCCACATTGATAGAATACTTTGAATTATATTGGTACAATCTTAGTAAAATTTACGCCATAATTTTTTACTTGTCCATATTTTAATATAATACATAAAATAGAGCAAAACACAATAGTTATTCTATAACTTATAAATACTAAACATGGGCATGTAGATTCTTCACATCTTGCCAATGTTTTTCTACAGCTTTTGAAAGTGCATCCAGAAATACTTCCAATGAAACCAATTTTGTCTGTAAAAATAAAATTCATCTTATATATGACACATAACATTTAATTTTTCATACTGAGTTGAATAAGAAACTGTTTTAGATGAATTTGTTCTCAAAATTTAAAGCGTTAATCACATAAAATAAAAGACTAGAATTTTGCCATACATGCTCACATTAAAATCAAAAAATAAACCTTAATACAAGAAATTTTATAAATGATTGAAATTAGTTATCTTGGAAAACAGAATAAAAACATGAAAATGAAACACATAACTTCATTTTAAAAGAAAAAAAAAGACATTAAGAATACCTTAATTATCAAAATAATGTGTAAAAAAAGCACAAGATATTAAAAAAAATTGTCATAATAAATTTAATTTAGATAGACAATATGCAATAAAAACAAATGTGCATAACACAAGAAACTTTATTTTTTAACCAATTTAAAAAGACTGCTTCCAACAGATATATTCAATAATTCCCGATTCCAAGAATATTATAATTTGAGAAGACTCAGGATAACAAAAACTAAATGATGTATCATTTTTTAGCACTTTTAACTATATATAATGAAGTATATATAAAGGAACTTAGTGTTTAAAATCAAAGTGGATTGACTTCATCGTACTTTTTATGTTATTCCTAAATACATGAACACATGTAATGTTGGTTCTGTAGTATTTTATTTTACAGTCAATTTGAGTTGATACTGACTCCAATTAAAAAAAAAATCCCCACATTCAAATTTTTTAGGAAATTTCCTACCGTAGAAAGAATTGCATATAAAAAATGGGGCAAAGTCATTCTAAAGAAGTAAACTAATGAAAGCTTGAATTTTGAAATGTCAAATTGAAAATTCAAGTTACATTTTTAATTTTTGATAGCTGAATAAGGGGAAAAATATCCCATTTGCTAAAAAGTTGACATACATATAATAAAAATTATAACCATAGAATAAACTTACACATTTCTCAGAAAAAAGAATTTTAGTAAATAAATTGCCATATTTTACCAAAAACTTATATTTTGCCTTTAAACTTGCAGCATTTTATTCAACATTTTTTTTGAAAAAAAAAATTGATATTCCAAAAACTTTTATATTTTCATATAAGAATTTCAAAAGATCTTCAAAGCATTTTATATCAATTAATGATTTTTTATAAATGTTTTGTGAACTAAGTTGTGCTGTTTAAATTATTAAAGACTAAATATTTTTAATTACTGAAAAGTTAATTTCACAAATATATAATTCCCCTTTCTCATTTTGAAATAAACCTAAAACCTTATAAAAAATCCAGCAAATTATGAAAGTTAATAGGAAATAGCCAATCTGTTAAAAAAAATATCTTAAAAAAGATTTTTATCATAACAAAAACCTCAAGATAGAATTTATATACAATCTAATAAAGAATTATAATAATCCAATAAAAATAAATTATGCGAAGAAAAATTAAAATACTTGTTCATTTTTATTTTCAAATCAATTAAAATAATACATGCATATGCATAAAAGAAAAATAGCAATGCAAAAGAATAATTTGATATAACATTATAATCATTCATTAAAATTTAAATATTCATGTTTTCAAAGTAACCTGTTCTAATATAAATTACATTTTTTTGCTAGGAATGATGAATATTGATTTTATACTAATTTGTCATAAAGAATCAGAAGCATATAATTTCAGTAGAATTGATTTACTTGTTACTTGCTTAAATTTGATAACAACAAAAATAATAATTTATATATTTTAAGATGTAATAAATTTGTTTAAAAATTTCTATTATATTTATTTTTAAAATTCATTGAACAAAATACAAACCTTTATAAATAATGCGCAAGCAATAAATGGCATTTTCCTTAGAGTTCGACCACTCAGCCCTACACTTTGCCTATGGGTAAAAGAAAAATTAATTCAATGATAAAATTTGGTAATTAAAATAATAATTTAATTTTAAGAAATATGCTATCAGAACACAGAACATTGCAAACTTATAAATAACATGTTATTACATTCCCTAAATTTTTGTTACTTTTTGCTTGACTTATTTTTTTGTAACTTTTAAAATCATGATGAATAACTTTACAAGGTACAATTATTTTGAGAATTTTACAACTTCAATAAATTTAAATCACAGATTACAACATTAAGAGACACAAAATGAAAAACATTCTAATTTTAATTTACATAATTTAACTATACTAGATGTAAAACAAATTCAAAAATACTAACTCAGCAATAGTTCTTAATTTTAAGCTCCGACCTTCATTTAACCGAGGTTCATGCTGCTCATTTCCTGCACTGATTCTTAGTCGATGTAGTGGCAATAAAAGTTCCCGAGTACAGATGATACCACACTAGAAAAGTAAAAATAACAAACAATTCTCTTGCCTTCCACATGATGCAAAATATGTACATAGTTATTACAACAAAATATCTTTATGATTAAAATTGTTGAACATGGGAGCAATATATATATATATAAATATAATATTTTTTTAAATAATTTCCTATTATGCATGAGACATTTGAATACAAATTAGTTCATGGCTAAAATGTTAATTTTTAAATCTTTCGGCATACTCACCAAATTTAGATGATTTCAGAAATAAAATATAAAAAACAAGAATCAATAGCAGTTTCAGTTACAAATTACCTGCTGTAGTTCTTTTATACAAGTACTGTATATCTGATAGATAGCTTCAATAGATGGCAATCCAATATATTGTTTTATGTCAGCACGATCAATTAATGCTACATCGATGGCCTCAGTGATATTAGAAGTGGTCAAAATCAAAACATTAGGATATCTACAATAATAATAATAATAATAATAAAGCAATTTCTTTTGAAGATAATTAAGTAATTAAAAAAAGATCAATGAACAAGAAAGGTTTTATGCAATATAAATAGATTATTAGGAATTCAATTTTATTATTATTAATATCATTACAGCTGATTTTTTTATTTGAACTAGCAATTATTGTAAGCTGTTTCATAACTGAAAGCAAATAGGCTTAAAATAATTCTACAAACAGTAAACATATAAAAATCAAAAAATGTAATTAATGAATAATTTGAAAAAAATCTAGTTTTTTTAGTATAGTTTATTTTCATTCAGCTTGAATAAAACTGTAAAATAAGCAAATTTAAAATACAATTTTATGAAAGCTTAATAAAGCAGCATCAGTTACACCAGGATATAACCATATGCAATAATTTCTATGAAAACTTATTACTTTCAATCCTATGAGGTAAAACTATTGTTAAAAGCGGGCGAAACGCGCCCTGAAGGCGAAAACGTTGACGGCGCTTTACAAGGGGCTTCGCGCCAGCCGAGTTGACTTGGCGAGAGGAATATTCTGGTAACCCCGAGACAATTCTGGTTGCGCCGCGTTTTCTCTCGGCGCTTTCGCCCGGCTATATAAGAGACGGGCTACCGCTTTTCGGAGTTGCTCTCTCAAGGAAGAGCAGAATTTTGCTGGACTAGCGGATTTTCGCTTGTTATTAGTGAGCTGTGTTTGTGTTTGCTGTTAACGCTGTGTTATTGAGCTCGCTGTGATTGACTGTTGCTGTGCTACACTACAGATGTTTTGCAAACTGTGTAAGACTTGCATTTACGCTGTAAGTGAATGATTATTGCTGAATTGTGTTTGCTGAAGTTTTACTTTTTCAAGTCATCCTGTATATACCTGTAAATAGCTGCAACTAAATTTGTTTGTGGTGTCCGCAAATAAAGTCCATTCAATCCGAAACCGCTACTCTAAAAACGTAACACTTATGTAACTAATTGCTATGAACAATAAGTAAAAAAAAATATAGAAAGAAAAGAAAGTACAACTATTCTTGTTCAAAAAAAAAAATAATACTTTTTAAGAATAACTAGTTCTTATTGATCTTGACAAAATAGCATATTATAAATTTTTTCTCCCAATTCTCCAATTATAGAGCTTCAAAAAAAAAAAAAAATCCTCAAAATAGTTAGGTAAGAGAGAACTGGATACTAACAAATTTCCTTTATTTCATTCATTTCCTGTTCATTTGGAAATTTTCATCATATGTCACATATTCATTTATAATTTTTTGCAACTTCTGAAATAAAACAACAAATAAATGCAAAACCAAGGTTTTTTTTTTTTTTTTTTTTTTTTTTTAAATGGAATTTTTTTTGGTTTTTTGGAGCTTCTGTATTAAAATTCTAGTAATGTTCCAATAAAACTTTAAGTTAATAACTAATGTTTTACATCATGTGAAATTTTTTGAATAAAATTTCTGCGTAGAATTAAGACTAATTTTCCAGTGATTTGATAATAAGAAATTTGAATTAGGAACAATAAAAAATAATAACAGGGAGTAACTGAAAAGGGCTTTTTATCATATTCATGGACACCAAAAATGTTTTCAGAAATATAAATATTAATCTTAAGAAAATTTTTAGATACATTATATAGATGAATAACCCATTCAGTTTTGAAATCATACTTTCTATATATGCAAACTAATTTTTCTTGTTTAATTTTATAATTTTTAAGACAAATTTTGACAAAAATAATTATTTTACTTGAAATGAAACTTTGCTTATTTTTAGATGTGACTGGCTAATGAAGAAATTTCCGTAACTAAAAATTAAACAGTCTTGTTAACTTAGAGTGTTTTTTAAACAGTCTTTGTTAACTTTATGTTATTCATATTATTTCATTATATGCTGAATAAAATAAATAAAATTATAAGTATAAATTTTGATCCAATAATAAAAGTAAGAAATTTTTACAGGAAAAGTTCATACTTAAGCATAAGTAAGTCTAAAAAATCTAGGTAGGATATTTTATTTCATATTTTTCATTTCATTTGGAAAGTCTTAAAAAATAATGTTCCAATGTGAATGCGTTAATAAAGTTAAGTTGATTGGCTATCCATCTTTATAATCTTCCATCTATAATTTGCATTTGCAAATATATATATATATATATATATATATATATATAAACAATAAAAATTGTTAATAGTAATCCTTGCAAACTTATTTAAAAATTGTTTCCTACCTTTTTATCATGTCTAAGTGTGTCAGCACTGCATTTACAACCCGTAATGCATCTGATGGTTCATTTCCACTTAGAGCAGATGACCGTGAACGAGCTAGTGTTTCTACCTGAGATTAAAACATTCAGAAAATAAAAGAAATATAATTGCTTACAAAAAACATTTATATCTAATATGTATATCTTGCAATATTTTAATTTTCCAAATAAAGATAATAATATTTCTGAAAGGTAAACATAAATGTAACAGAGGTATTTCATTACAATGCAATTTAACAACTAACTAACTTGGTGGTTTATGAATTCCTTTTAAAGAAAATCTTTGTACTATTGAAAACTGACACAACACTCATTAAAATATTATAGATAAATTTCATTATCTCGTGACTATAACATAACAAATTATATTACCTATTACTTATGAAGTCATATAAAGTAATGGTTTTCTTTGAATGCCACTAAGTAGTTTTTGAGGATCACAATTTGCAAATTGACCAATTTTATGCTAATTTTGTTACAAAATTCCAATTTAAAATTACATTTTCTTTCCCATTTTAGGAAAAAACTGTGTCTACTTCTTTAAATGTATACAAATATATGCCTTAGAAGAAACAATATTAATTTTCTTGCCCATTTTAAATTGACTAGCAGGCCAAGATAGCCTTGTTGGTAGGGTGTTGGATTGCGAGTTTAAACCCCACCAGTCAAAGATTCTCCATGTGTATGTGGGATAGAGCACATATAAATCCATCATGGCTACAAAGTTCTCTTAGACAAGATGATCCAATACCACTGGGGGTATTGGATCATCTGATTCAGGTCCAAATTACAGTCATAGATTGAGTGAATAAATTTTTGAATGAAGTCCACCCAGTAAAAAGGGTTTTGACACATGAGTAGATAAGCACATGTTCTTGTCCCTAGATGGCACAACTGAAAAACAAGAGACACTCTCTCAGCTTAAAAATCACTATCTATGACAGGTGCCCTCTGAAAAAAAAACAAAAACAAAATGACTAGCCACCTCTAAAATCTTTGTTTTTATATTTATTTATTTCTTCATGGGAATTGTATGATACATTTTTGATGATATGCCCATAAATATACCAATTTATAATGTATATCAATACAAGTACTTTCACTGAAACACATATTTCCTAAAATAAAAATTGACATAAACTTCATTATGCTCTTTTAACATTCTGAAACTCGCATACTAACAAAAATTTGTAGATCTTAATTTTAAAAAATATGATTTGAAAAATATAAATATTGTAGCAGCATGAATTAGTACATTTCTTTTATTAAATTTCTCAAATCAACAACTAGTTTCAATTCAAATTAAGAAAATTGTCAGAGCAGTAATACATACCTCATCTAAGAGAACAATGACTAGGACATTAGGATCTTCAACTAAACTTAATATGCTTTGAAACATTTTTGTAACCAATTTTCCACTCTGAAAAATAAGATATCCTTTATATATAACATTTGCTAAAGGTATAACTTCTATTGAACTTGTGAATCAGTTGATGCAAGTAAGACAGAACGTTTTACCTTCAGAAGTAGATAATGGGCCTATGATGTCAATATGAATAATAAAGAATCTATTATTTACATTGTAATTGGCAATTTGCAAGTGTATATGCCTGTTAATTTTATTCTTTTGGCAGTGGATACAAGACTTCGAGTGGAAGACAACTTTCGAATGTTAAACCATATAAATCTGAAAGATATTTGCTTAATAGTAGATTTCACACCAAGATGCACTAAGCCATGAATTTTGTGAAAAACTTGCATTCGAAATTCATGAGGCATAGCTGGAAAAACGTATGCTTCTAGTTTTTGGAGTTGAAATATCGCACCAAAGTAATTTTCCTGATTCTAGAGGATATTGTTTTAAAATATAAGATGGTTTGAAGTGTAGCTCATCAAGATCTTGATTATGAATTTCTGCTTCAAGAATTTTATCATAATCTATTTCAGAAATAATTTCTATCCTGGATAATAAATCTGTAACAATATTTTATTTTCTCCCAAAGTAACGAATATCTGTTGAAAATTCTGAGATATACTGTAAATGATGTGAATTTCTAGAATAAGCTTTTTGTTGTTGTTGAAAAGCAAACATCAAAAGTTTTTTTTATCTATATCATATTGACATCATTTTTTATTTCAACAAAGAGCAGCTCTTGTCGTCAATTTTATAAAGACAAACTTGCAAAAACAAAGATAATATACAGATATAGCTGCTACAAATGATTTAAAATCTAAAAAATAAATTTGTTTGTAATAATTTCTGTGGCTATCAGTATTTTACATGACAAAACTGATGCTAACCAAAGTAATTGTTTT
Organism: Argiope argentata; assembly: GCA_026289955.1. Lineage (NCBI taxonomy): Eukaryota > Metazoa > Arthropoda > Arachnida > Araneae > Araneidae > Argiope > Argiope argentata. Next base: position 1,974,344 of record JAOUZG010009953.1, read on the forward strand.
AACATGGAATCTCATTTAATGCTAAATTATAAATTACATATATTGTTTGGCAAACAAAAATTATATATTTTTACATAAAAAGTTTAGTTAAAAAATTTTTAATAAAAAAATGCTACTGTCTTTTATGGTTAAGAAGGAAAAGGCATTAATCAAGTTAACGAGAGAGAAAGATATAACATTTTTTTAAACATTTTAACTGTGTGTGATGAGAATTATTCATAAAACAAAGATTCAATTACATGTAAAAAAAATAATATATGCTATCAAATATACAGAATTAAGTATTACGTGATTAAAATAAATAATTGCAAGGTGGAAACAGCAAATTAGCAATTATTAATGACTATAAATAATTTTTACTTTCTTGCATACAAAATATGTAATCATAAAAAAAAATCAAGATTTTGATTCTTCTTCATGTTTCCGACTTCTCGGAGTTTGAAAACCACGTTATGAAGATAATGTCTGTTTGACTGTGACCCACAAAGGTTTGAAGAGGCTGGGTGTAATCTGGTAAATTGTCTTATATCAAATTTAGAGATTTATATCAAAGTTTATCATCCTGAGGAAGACTGTCAAGCTGCTCAAATATAAGTGAACACAATAACTACAAAATATAGACAGTTAGATGGATAAAATTCAGTGCACAGATTTTACATCAATAGTATTAAAATTGGTTGTTTGTGCTTTCAGAAGCATGCAAACATGAACTCAAAAATGCATTGATTTATATATATCAAATTCAGTATGTGATTTTTGTGACTACAGTTGTAGTTTTTTTAAATCAAATTTTGGTTTCATTTAGTCAAAAGAAATCAGAAATTACATATTCATAAGATAGATTCAGTAAAAATGTTAGATTTATGTCAAAGATTGATATTTTGTAATTTTTTTTACAGGTGCCATACAAGATCAATTCAAGGTGTTGGTTCATGCAATTATAGTCCAGCAATTTTATGTGCAAATAGGAGTAGGATCAGACCTTAATTGGAGATTATGCAAATAAATTTCTGGTAGATCACTCTCACTTGTTTCTATCTCAATTTATTTAATAATGTAGGAAATCTTACTTTTCATAGCATTTACTTTGGTAAATATTTTTGATAAAAAAAAACAATGAAATTTGTTTAGATCTATGTGGTAATAAAAAGTAAAAATTGATATACAGTAATAATATTTCCTGAAGGAAAATTTTGCAACTTTTATCATAAAAATTTAAAGAGAATTTAACTTTAATAGACAAAATTTCATAAAAACAAGGGAAGTTGCTTTCTTTGAACAAATAAGCAATAACTAGAAGAATAAGTTCTCTTTAAATTTTAACTAAAAAACTAACACTTACCTCAGAAAACCATTTTGAAAAAAGGCTATGAGTGTTTACTTCTATTAATTGCCCATATGAAAACTTTGAGGAGAAACGAATGCAAATCTTTTGGGCCAATGCTTTACATAAAGAAGTTTTTCCAGTTCCTGGAGGACCTAAATGAAAGAGAAATTTTTAAAAATGAGTAAAGGCAGTCAAGTTTTTAAGGTAACATATAACGAATCATTCAAACTAACAAAAACAAAACAACATTTGATGACAATTCATAACAATTGTATCTTTGGAAAATGACATTCATAAAGACTATATTTTAAACTGTGAAAGGCTTTCAAATACTTGCATCAAATATGAAAGGGTGATATAGGTGCCAGTTTAGTTAAATTTGAAATATGAGTATACTTTTTAAAGACAGTTTTGGATGAACTGATTTTCACTCATTATTATATTATTTTAAAATGTAAAATAATGGATATAGATAACTTGAGTTGATCAATAAAAATGTTGATACATAAGAAATATATGAAAAATCCATTTAAATTTTTGAATAAGATTATAAATATTTTTCCCCATTTTATTCTATCTCTATTTAGTTTATATTTCAATGCTATTCTTTTAAAAAATATTCACTTTAATGCCTTTTCTAAGTGTAAATATCAGGGTTTTTTTTTTTAATAATGGAAAAACCAATATTCAAGATTTAGTAATGATCCCCCCCAATCCAAAATCTTCTGATCAGAAAATAGACAGGAGCTATAAAAAAGCAGTTCTTTATATTTATGAAAGCAGATCTGAAATAAGTTCTACCATATTTCATATAAATAACTTTAGTTTTTTTCTAACTGTCAATTGCAATGTGATGAGAAACACAACATTGATGGAGCAGAAACATAAAATTGGAAGAATTGGTAATTCTTATTGTTAATTTCAGTGCTTTAATTAATCTCATGGTCATAAGATTTATTTCAGTTCATAGTATATCATTTCATAAATGCAAATAAAAATATTATTGCACATACATATTAAAAAAAAACAAAGTGAGTGAGAGAGGGAAACAATAGATACAATTTGAATTTTCAAAATAAATATAAATGTATTAATAACATTCAACAAAAATAACAATATCACCCCACCCCCCTTAATGCAAAAATTGCTACAAAAAATGCTTTAGAAATAAGTTACTAAAAACATCTTAATTCGCTACAAAAAGCATTGTGGCTACAGGTATAAAATGATACGCATAGACATGGAAACCAAAGATCCAATATTTATTCATTCATTCATGCTTCATTTTTCCTGTTAAAATACTTATGCTAGTATTATGCAATTATGCAACTAAAATACCAACACCACTGAAACCATACATCTTCCATTTATCTTAAGAATTCATACTCCATTTACTCATGTCTAGTTTATCTCAGAAATATCTAAACAAGCACAATCACAATATAAATTTACAGAGTCCCTGCATCACAAGAAGACTTGCAATTTTCAATATTTCATCAATATTAAAAAAATATTTGTTGCTAGCTTAATTTAGTGTAAATGAAATTGTAATTCATTTTCCAAATTGGTCATTGTTTCTTATCAACTAGCTGCCTTTGGCGACAAGTCGGTTTGCCAGTATTAATGCTCGCTAAAATTTTCATATCGTATTTTATGTATCTGTGTCTCATAACAGGTTTTTCACCAAAATATTTTTAAACCAAACAAATTTTGATAGTCATATAATTCATCTATAGTATTATTTTCTTCAGATGTTCTGTTCATTGTACTACTCATCTTTCTCTTTCTACCTGAGCAATGATTGTCCTGGAATTGATATTTTACTTAAATGGTGGAGGGAAAGGTCTAAAATTCTATGTTTTTATAGAATAATATTCAATTTTTCACTAACAAATACACTAAACAAATAAAGACACAATTGGTTTTCGAGAGGTGTGAAAGATTAAAAACAGCTTGGAAAATGCTGCGCACAGAGGAAATAATGGTTACACAAACACCCTTCTTTTCTTTCTGCAAACCTTTCTTTTTCTATCCTTTTTTTCCCCTTCATTATTTTTCTTTCTACAAACCCTTTTTTCTCTTTCTTATTTTTTTTTCTTCCCTGCCCAGACTTAATTTGGACAGGTATAGATTAAATATCCATACAGACTAAGAAAACAAAAATCACCGTTTAATACATAAATCCTTTCAAGAATAAAATAAACACATTAAGAGCTCTTAATGCCATATTTATATATAAAAACATAATTTTTATCTTTAAGAACAAAAAAACAACAACTTTATAACACAACACAATCAATAGCAACATTAACAAATGGAACATCATCGAATAAAAATGAACAAAATGATATTCACGTCCGTTTGGAAGAATGTTTTTAATCAGTAGCATAAAAGCAATTATTTTCTCTCTTTTTTAAACTTCCCAGTATCTATAAATGAAAACCAACTGACTTCGCATATTTTTTTTCTCAACAAATCATTATTTCCTGTTATCTTACTCATTTGGAGTGGGGGGAGGAAATGAAGATTTTTGGCAGGTAAGTAAGAAAACTGTCGTTTTAACTATTTTCCACGCAGTTTTTTTCATTTTTTCTCTCTATAAGAACCATCCTCGTGTTTTAATGAAAATATGTTTTTAAAAATTAGTCAAATTGATCGAGCCGTTCTCTAGTTTTGTGCTTTGCTACTCATTTCACGATCTATTTTTATTAATATAGATATTTCAAAAATAATCAATGACTATTCACAATTAACTATCCTTTATCCACAACCATTAGCAAATTTAACTATTCAATTTTGAATATTTTTAGTACTTTTAAAGAGTATTTAATATTTTAAGCATCTCATAACACAACAAATTTCAAACAGAAATAAGTAAATTAAATGATGTGCAAGAGAAATAACACAACCCAGAAAAAAATTCTATACCAGCATTTTGCAATATAATTTCATAGCTAAAAATACTTGCTATTAAAATTTCATTTATGCTTACCATGCAAAAGAACAATTCTATTCCAAGAAACAATTGTAGGATCTACAGATTTATCAGAAAAATCTAAGGCAGTACCAACATAATTGAGCAACTGAAATGAAAAATTTCATTTGAGATTTCAATAAAGATAAAAGATAAACTCTTAATGCCTTGGAGATTGAAAAAATGTATATAATTTTTCTTTAGAAATAAAACACGAGCACAAGTTAAAATAAGAAAAAAAAGACACATGCAACTAAATTTAAAGTTATATAAATGTAACTTTAATGTAGTTGCACTTATCATTTTGAATTTACAAAACTTCGTGATTCTTTACAATATTGATATAAAGAGTTTTTTTCTTTCTATTTCAATTATAAATGTAACATAATTTTCTTTAAATAGTCAAGTAAATATTCATAAAGAAATAAATAACAAGAACAATAACACAATTTAACACTTTATAAAAATTGTGCTAGAGTATGCAAGAAATTTGAATTTTTCATTTAAAAATTAGTTGATTAGTATGTGAAAATCTGTTCAAAAAATAAAAGCATATTAAACTACTTAAAAAAAATTACAGTATTATAAATGAACATAATTTGACATATATAAAATACATATTAGTTAATACTTTATAATTGTGAATTTCTTTTCTTATGAATACCATGCAAATTGAAAATATATTAAAAATAGTCAATTTATTGATTCTATTTCTATCATTTTTTTTTGAAAATTAATACATTATCAAATGATTAGAGGCAAAACTATAAGCTTTTCTTTATTACATGGTTGAATGAGTTAAGCCTTAAAAATAACTTCTTATTAAAAAATCAATTTCTTTCAAATCTTAATAGAAGAATTCATTAGATGAAATAGTCATCAATAAACATATATAAGTTAATAATTAATAGCATTTATTTGTAACAAACTGAAAATGTCTAAAAATCTGCAGTAAGTTAATTCCTTAACTTTTTTTGGTAATCACAAGTTTGATTTTTAATATCTTGCAAAATCTGAACACTATATCTTTTGGTATTAAAATAAAATTTATTTAATATATTTGACTATTTACCTTAAATTACTGGAGTGGGAATAAAAATGTTTAAAAAAAAGTTTCATCCATTTTTATCAAAAGATTCAATATTTAATATATGTAAAATAAAATGAAACACAAATTAAACTAGTTTTCAACTAAAGAGGACATTATTAGTCAGATGTATTGATAGGGAAAGACTTATGAATGATACAGAATTTTCAGAAGGTTATATAATGCAAAATGATGATACAAAAATATTGCAGAATTAATTTTCTGTCTTAAAATATATTTATTATTTTATAACTCTTTAGCAGAATTTACTATCTAAGCAATAAATACATTGTTTAATAGAAAATATTCTCACTTCATCTTTAACATCAGAATCATAGATGAGAGAATCCCATAAATTTTGGAATTCTTGTGTAGGAAGAATCCATTGGGTACTTATTTGCTGTTCATCTTCAGATTCTTCAATTTCAGGTGCCGTGGAATTAAAACTATACACATAATAGCGTACTTCAGGAAACTCACCATTCTGAAAAGTAAATGCAAAAATGCATTAAAATGAAATTTAGGACGATCGATTATATGAAAAAGGTGATTCTAAATATGAAACTTACAAAGGTAAGCAAAGAATTAATAAGAAAAAAAGTCTTCAACTTGTGTGACTGAGATTGTTTTATTTTTTTTTAGTTGAACAGAAAAAAATGCTTTCCATTGTTTGATTTAGTTTTTATTTCTCTATATAAATTCCACTTGTTTCATGGACCGTAGAGGCACAGTTTTGATTTTTAAACTAGAGGGTGAAAGTTTCAAGAGCTGATTCCATAAAAGCTCTACTATAATTGTTAATTACAGAAAAAATTAATTTTTTTTGGTTAAAACATTTTCTTACTAGTATAGAGTGAATGTTTGGAGAGTAGAAGGTATCATACAGGTGCAAACCTCATCCATTGATTTCATTTCAAAATAATGAGGTCAGTTATAAATTAGCAACATGCTTATTAAATTAAGCTAAATTTATTTGCATTAATTAATTTTCTTATTTCAAATAAAATTCCCTTTTAATTTTTTAAATATTTTTTTTTAGGGTTTTTTGTTATGTTTCCAAAATTTTCATGATTTTTACTATTTCACATTTAATTTATTTCACATTAAAAATACAAATATTTGGAAAGTTTCTGAATAAAGTTAAATAAAAAAACAAAAGTGAAAATTTTCAAAAATTATTAGAATTTATATAAATAGAAGAAACAGAAATGCAATGATATGATATAATGCTGAAATAGAAAGTGAGATTAATAAGCTGAAGAAAGATAAGATTAATTATATACCTTAAAGGTATTAAGATAGTATATAAAAATTATAAAATCTGAAAGCAATAATCCAACCAGATAAAATAACTTCTGTTATTTCTTGAAAGTAATCATAAAATATTGGAAATAGAAATTAATAATTTATTTTACATGCATGGAATTTAGTATAGGGAATTATCATAACAAATATATTTTACAACAAATATTATATATTGTGATTAATAAATATAAAATGGGAAAATAGTTGAATGTATTGATCAGATGCAGATATGACATATAATTTATCAAGTTGAAACAAAACAATTATGCAATTTTGAAGCTATTTATTGTAACAAAAGATAAGACAGAAGTTGAAAAATTATGACATTTACAGATTTCTAACAAGAAATTTTTGAGGTATTATTTGCTATTTTTGAAGCAACTGTAAAGAAAAAAAGAAAGGAAATAATCCTAATTTCTATTTAAGAATATTATTTATCAGCAACATACTGACTGTTTTCGATAGATACAAACACTAAGTATTAGCAGCTGGATGAAAAAAATACATTTCAAATGATGAATTTATATTATTATATAATTAAAAAAAATCACTGGCCAGTGAAATATTTAAGAATAGTAATTTGGAATGCTAAATATTTATAATGATTTATTTAAAAAAAAGAAAAACCAGAGCAATCTGTTTTAAATCAAGATGCTAGATAATTAAATAAACTTAATCAAGTGAAGCTATTTCAAACAAAATGCTATGAAATAATATAGAAATACATGAAAAGAAAAATTATCTCCTTCAGAACTAGTTATTTAATAAAAGAAATGTTGTTACATTATCATGGGAATAAAAATTAATTAAATAAGATTAAACAAAAAATTACCACTGTCTTGTAATCATTTTCATATATTTTGATACTTTTAATATGTTCTGATAGTAAACCATCATCAAATTTGGTGACTACGCTTTCTTTTCCGATAATGCCCTGGGAAGACAGCCAGGTTGCAACTCGGGCGACTACATCATCTTTCTTTAATAAACTACAAAAAGCATATTAATAATAATGATTTTTTTACAAAGGCTAAATCATTTTTCCTTAGAAATATAATCCAATAGCTTTTGTATCATAAACACTATTCAAAAAGAGAGGAAAAGTTATTTTTCATTGATATTTTTAGATATATAATATATTCTAAAGTGGATTGTTCAGGTTGAAATATCATAAATTAATATTATGGAAGACTTAAAATTAAATTTTTATTTTTTAGAGATAGTCAAACCTCTACATAAAAATTAAAAATAACTGCAATCAAATTAAATTTATACTAAATATAGATGTTACATATAGTTTTGTAGAAAGTCTTAGAAGTGTCAATTGCAATGGAGATTTTAAAAATTTGGGAAAAGAGAAGATTGTTATGAGAAGACTATTTTTGAAAATAGTCAAGTATTAACAAATTCTAACTCATCTTTATTATATCTAAAAGATTTTTAAAAATTGTATTTGTCAAAAATTTTGAATACATCCCCGACCCAATATGTGCCAGGGATTATGTATCCAATGATAACCAATCAATAAATATTTGATTATTCCAATAAATAATAAAAAAAATCTGAAATTTGATTCACTTCTTAAGAAACTTAATTATGTGTGAAATGCTTTTCTGTAATGTCAACAGTTATGCAAGCCTTTGTTCTTCTATTTAGGATTTTCAGTTATCTGTTTTTAAAAATTTTAACAAGATTGTTAAGATATTTTGTTTATGCATGTTTAAATAATTAGATATAAAAAATTATTCTTAAAAATATTAAGGAAATTTTCAGAGAGCTTGATTAAAAAATTTCAAAATAATCGCACACTATACAAAACTTACAAAATTTTTACTGTGAAAAATTATGGTTATTATTATTATTTTTATCTGCTTCTTATAATATAAAGTGCATGTATACTATAATTATTAATAAATATAATAGATTTTCAGACTAGGATTAGATTAAATTAATTTCATTTTATTGATGATCATTTTTTTAAACTTTCTCATAAAAGAAGTATTATAAAAAGAAAAAAAATATTTTAATTATCAAAAATTTGAATTTGAAATTTTGATAAATATCCACATTTTAGATCTTTCTGAGTTGGATAACTGTCTTTTTGGAATTGCATCTGTTTATGAGCATGATAATAGGATAGAACATAGATGGATGAAATTTAATACATGGGCTCTGGGACTTCAAATCAGATTTTAACTGTAATCTAAGCAAATCAAGTCTGCCTGCCCAAGTGCAAGTGCATACAATAATTATAAAACATACTGAGTTATATAAATATTTGGTGCAGAAGCTTTGTTCCTAAAATATAGATTTGCATTAAATTTTCAACCAAATCTGACACAGAATTATTGGTCTGTACCTTTGCATGCATGCAAATGCAATAACTAAAAAATGAGTACTTTTCCGTTAGTCAGGCGTAAATATTGCCAATTGTGAACCAACAATGAGCCAAGTCGCCAAGCAAAGCAAATGACAAAACAGTTAACGAACTCTACATTGTTTGGTGATTTTGTGCTTGTGCTCAGCTAACGAAAAAGCATAAAAAAATGCAAGACTTAAATAAATTAAATTTATTGTGCACTCTTATGACTATAATTTTAATAAAATGTCCAATTTATGTGACAATTAGTTAGTAAAAACAACAACCAAAATATATCCTTGATTTTCAAATTTTTAATTTAAAGACAGGAATTAATCAACAAATATTTTATGCTAAATTTAGTAAAAGCATTAAATTCTTGTAAAAGATCCACATTTTGTTTCTCCCGAAAACCAGGAAATAACAACAAAATTTTCTATTTTTCATTATCATTGAAGCACACAACTTTTATATGAGAAAAGAAGAATTGCAGTATTTATGTCCCACTGATTAATCATCCTAATTAGACATAATGAAATACAGAACACTCCTACTGATTTCAAATTATGTATGCCCATCTGTAAACATAATAAATCAAGAAGGAAATATGATATATTCATTGTAAATGTTATCGAATTTTGAACAAATCTATACGCAAAATTATGTTTGGTTGTCTCGAGTACAAATAAACAAAATACTTCAAAACAAAAGGATTTATCGAATTTTGAATCCAATATAACATTTGGTTGATTATCTGTATTTTTCCCTGCATGTAAAAACAATAAGTTGTAAACAAGATTAATAAAATTTCATGCAAAGTTTAAGTATCTAAAGTATAAATCCTTAAAAAATTGTGAACCAAATTTGGTACTATATAATATTCCCCCATAGATATATACTATAGATGCCCAAAACACATATTGGCTTTACTTTACATTTCTATATAGAAGAATCTTTCATGAGTGAAACTCAGAAAATAAAAATTTTAGCCAAGATCTATAATTTTATGCATGATAATATTTTTATTACAGCATATAGCAAGGTTTTTGGAGACCATTACACTTGATTATTATTACTATACATCTTATGTTAATTGGGATGAAATATTTTTATGTTTCATGTTAAGGAAAATTTATTTGAGTCATTATTTGAAAGTATTTCCTTCAATAATCTTATTTTTACTTAATATGTAAAATTTTGAGAATTTATAACATGGTATTAACCACAATAGATTAGTTGTTGCTAGATATATTGTGTAAACATTGTTTGATAGAAAAAAATAAATATTAAGTATCAGCATTTGAAAAAATACCAATAAAGATACAAATTAATGTTTTAAAAGAAACACATGATATATCTATGTGAAAAATACTGATATAATGAAATTATAAGAAATTAATGTTAATAGAAATTATATTTTCATTTTTTGATGTTAGATATTTTTTTAAATTCTACTTATTCATAATTAAACTTGAATAACAGCACTATAGATTTGATTGTATGCTGATTGTTTCTTGATAATCATTATTTCCTGAATTTTTGGCAGATGCAGAGCTAAATATATTTGTTGATTTCGATTGCTTGTTTTTCCAAATGAGTTAATAATAGAAAAATATAATTTGTAATTAAGAATAATACAATATGCAATTTTTTCTGAAGCCATAAAAAGCTCAAACTAAATCTAGAATATTATATTACGAATAAAATTTGAAATTCGTTTTAAAGAAAATAATAACTATATTAAATAAAATATGACAATGTGAGATTAATGTAGACAATACACAACATTAATATCAAAGTGCAACTACACCTGTTTATATGAAGAAGGATTTCAATATGGAATATTTTAAACGAATTCAAACTTTCCGCCATCTTGCTTGCTTGCTATTTGTGTTTTTAGAATTGGAAAGGGTTGTCAAAAAATTCAACTTCAACCGTAACACTTAAAGGATATGCACTTCTTATATTTGCTGAGCGCATGTTTTTTTAAAAATTAATCCTTTTAAAAATTACAGAAGAAATAATTTATATTTTATTAGATTTCAGAAAGCTTTTTAAAGTATAAAAACTATAACTTCCTTTTTACTACAGCAAAATTTTTTAGCGCCACCTTTTGATGATATTTATAAGCTGTCATACAATAAAAAAATATTGAAATTGTTCTTGATGACAGTATTTTGCCTTTCTATGTTTATGAATACGAAATTTCTTCATTATGTACGTGTTTATGTTTTTTTTTTTTTCAAATTTAGGGCAGGGGAAAAGTTAAATATTTTGTTAAGTATATTATTATTCTCTCCAGGGAATTTAAGCTTTTTAAAATTTAATATTATGAAATTTGTTGCTTTGATATCGACCACTTTTACATAAGTTATTCATATAAATTGAACGCTGCAACCAATGCCTAATTTGATCAATAATCTAAACCATTGTCAAAATACTTTTAATTTATAAGTAATTGGAATTCTCTTTGCATAATGTGCTAAATACTGTGGTAATTTTGTTTATTGCTTATTTATTTTATAGCATGAAATATTTGTTTTTATAGTTTATCTTGTTTAGTAATAAAAATTTATGCTATTAAAAATGATGATACAATTACCTTTCCTTTTATAGGTATCATAATTTTTTAAATCTTGATTGAAATTTTGAGGTACATGGAGTTGCTATTATTTGCAAACGGTGAATATTCTGTTTTTTTTTTTTAAATATTATTTAAAGTGAACTGGATAAATATTATTGTTTAGTAGTTTTTCATTTCATTGTTATGGATTTTCTGAAAATTGTTCTGTGATTAAATTTGTAAATGAAAATCTTAGTTTTTCTTTTATCACATTTCTTAAATTAAGATAAAAATTCTCATCTTCTAGCATTTAAGGATAAATATTGTATTTAGTTTTATTTTTTATATGACATTTTAATACCATTCCAGTTTTTGTTTATTGCTGTTGAAATGTTTGTCTATGTTGATTAAAACTTGAATGACAGCATATATATCTCTATTGGTAATTAATAAGTTGGCTCCTTTTCTGTGTTATTTTTTGTTCTTACTGTTTGTTTATATATTTCTAGAATATTTATCAATTAAAGGCATTTTGTTTTATTAATATTGAATGAAAATATTTTAATGGTTAACAGTTTCTGAAAGTAGATGAAACTAAATTACTGCAAGATACCATATATATATATATTTCAATTTTGTGCTACAAGTTATCTTAAGCAACAAACTTGTTTATCCAATATATTAGCTATCCTTTATTCTAATAATGTATAATGCATAAATGTGTAATGTTTTTCATTTATTATTTTTTTAAAAATGGGTTTTCATATTTCTGAGCAAAAATTCAGAATTAAAGTAATGTAATTATAATAAGTGTTTTCAATTACATAGCAATGCATCACCAGATTTTATGACAAGAAAAAGGTACTTCTCTGTTAACTGAGTGCAAGCAAAAAATTGCTGAATAACGTAGAATTCTGTAAAATTTCTTATAGTGATTTTAAAATGAAAAATTACTGAATAATGTAGAATTTTGGTTTGCACCCATCTAACAAAAAAGTACCCTAAAAAATTCAAAAGTTTGTGACAGAATCAACCACATTATTTATATTTCATGACAGTATAAGATTTTTTGGAAAACAAAGCTAAATAATTTGAAAATGAAACTTAGTTTCCAAAAAGTACTGCCCAGAAAAAGTGAACACTTTATTTTATTAGAAACAGATAAAACATAAGAAGATTCAAAAAATTAAATTTAATGAAATTTAAAAAAAAAAAATACTGTGATTTCTCTGCTTTAATGTTAAATAATGCATCATCAATATTCATCTTAGATAAACAAATAAAAAATAAATGAATAGGCTCTCTTTATTTTAAAATACAATGCCCAATAGAAAAATTCAGGCATATCAATATCATACTATAAATGCACATTATTATTATTAAGAAAGATGACATTCCAGAACTTTTGTATTAGGATTTTTTAAGCGTCTTAATCATATATTGTATTCTGATAATAATTGCAAAGTTAAAATTGCAGATCTCTAATAGAAAGCAATTATTATATTGTTACAAGCGGGCGAGCGGCACGAAAACTCGCCAAAGTTGGCCACGTTTGGCGAGGAGCCTCGCGCCAGCTTGATTGGTTTGGCGAAAGGAATAGTCTAGTAGCCGCTAGATTGTTCGCGTTGTTTTGAGAATTTCCACGAGATTCAGGTGCACGCGCTTTTCGTGCTATATAAGGACGAATAGCCGGAGCGAGTTAGTTAGTTGCTATAGTGATTTGATCGAGTTAGTGGAGAGTTTGTTTTGTAATAAAAAGCGTCTCGCTGGACTAAAGGATTTGTGAGCTGTGTTTGTGTTTGCTGTTAACGCTGTGTTATTGAGCTCGCTGCGATTTACTGTATCTGTGCTATACGATAGCTGTTTTGCAGTCTGTTTTTATCGTACGTAAGACTTGAATTTACGCTGTAATTGACTGTTGACTGCTGGATTGTATTTATCTGAAATTTTTACTTTATTAATTATCCTGTAAATAACTGTAAATAGCTGTAAATAAATTTGTTTGTGCTGTCCTCATACAAAGTCCATTCAATCCGAACCCGCTACGCTAAAAACGTAACAATATAATAAAAGGAATAATTTGAAGCTGGTATGAAAATTTATATCAATTAAAAAATTATTTATTAAATAAAAACATCATAAAATGAGCTTAATTGAAAGAAAAAATATTTATAAAAATGTGCAGAAGTGAAAATATGGTTGAAAGTCATAATAATAAATGTATCCCCCCCCAAAAAAAAAATACTTCCCTGACCATTGGTTTTAAAATAGAAAAATAATATCTTTAAGTGTTTTGATGGAACAATGAAATAAAATGTAATTCCATTACAACATTGAAAAGTTTTGTAAATCATATGAAAATATATTTTTAAAAATTTGTTAAATATAAAACTATTTGATAATTACATTGATATTATCAAAAAAGATATATTTTTTTTAAAATTAATAATAGTTTTAGACTTTATTAACAAAGATTGTAAAAAATTTTCAATTTTTTCATTAATTAGTTCATTAAAAGTGATTATTTATAAAAATATATTTAAAACCTTATCCTTAACACAGTGTTCATCTCTGTGCTAATGGAAAATATGTTTTAATGGATTCCTATGTATTTGAACAAAGAAAAGAAATCACTGTTATATTTTTATCTTTTTAGCACGATTCTTTGTAGCTCAACTTAAAGATATAATATATATATTGAAAAAAATAATTTAGAATCTTAAATTCCTCTTGTAAAAGGGGCATAATATGTTATAAATAATTCTTTTTAAGTGCTAGGAGCTAAATATTTCTTACATCATTTTTGAGATACTTTGAAGGTAAAATATGCTGTGTTATTTATGTATTTGATTTGATATAATTCGTCATATAAATAAAAAATATTGTATCTTATAAATCTCGTATTCATATAATACTTTATACAAACATCATATAATGCTTTCTTGCAAACATGTTTTAGTTCACTTTTTAAAAAAGAAATTATCTTTTATTTTATTACAGTTATATTTTCATGGTGTTTTGCAAATGCATATAGTTTATCTGAGTCAAAATTTTCTTATCTTCATAAAAATCCATCAACATTTGGTAAGGATTCTTTCAGTATAATATATATATTTTAATGCTATTTTTTTGTTATATAGCGCTAAAAAAATGCTGTGCAGAATATGTTTTCTTGTATCATTCATGGCTGAACATTTTATTTTATTTTGTTGATAATGTTTTTATTTTTGTGAATTATAAGTCAACTAAATTTAATATTAATGTGTACTTATTTAAATTTTTTATATATATATACTATTCAAATTTCCTATTAAAGATTGAGATTTTATTTTTATGTGACTAGAGTGTTTTAAATATTTCTTTATTGTCTGTTATTCATTAACTTTACTTCAATACCATAAAATATAAATGGTATTGTAAAAATTTATTTAATGAGATCATAAAGATTTTTAAACCTTGTCTTTGTTTAATGGACAAAAGTTAGCGAAGCCTAATCTCTACAATTCATAAAAAGGGATTGTAAAGTAATTATGTGTAAAATAAAAGAAATTCGTAATATGTAATTTTATTAATATTTAATTTTTGTGCTGATAATTTGTTTCAGATAAACTGAAAGAAATATAGCATTCAGATAAATCAAAGAAAACAAGACTTTCATCTTTGTTTTTAAATCCTTGTAATAATTTTTTTTTTCATATTTATTATTATTATTATGCAATTGAGAATTTTTTTAAAAAATATTATCCTCATCTGCTCCATAACTAGCCATTTTTATATAGCGCTCAAGAATTTGTATTTAAGCCTTTAATTAAATATATTTGGAAAACAAATGTAATGCAAGAAGTTTTCAATAGTATGCATTTTCAGTACATTTTTTTTAGTTACTTACATTATTATAATATTTTTAACAGAGCAGAAAATCTTTTTCTATTATTGATCTTAAGTAATTTTTTCAATCAATTTTAACTTGCATGAAATAATAAAAGTGAAGAAAATGAATGTTAAAAGCATGAATAATAAAAGTGAGAAAATTGAGTTTAACAAAATCAGACATTGTCAAAGAGTGATGCTGATATTTCGGTAAAGCTTGTTTAAACTGATATCTTTAATAGGTTGCATAATATTGAAACTGAAACGTAATTTTTATGTTTTGTGTAAAAATCTTATTTAAAGCTTTTAATTTCTGCCATCAAATTGCTTTTATTTATTTATTTTTTTGCTACATTGCAGTTGATTTTTTTAAAAGTCGGCAGCAATCTTGTATTGTAAAAATGATTAATAGAGAAAGCAAAAATTGTTGCTGATTGTTCTAAGAACTCTATAAATTTAGATTTTAACTAATTCTTTAGATGAAAAACTACTTCCTTCATCTGATATTTCAAGCACTTCCATTATTTTAATTCTTCTCTTTCATTTATTAGGAAACCAATTCTCTATAACCATTACTTCAGTCAAATTCTGTATTTCCTGTACATTTTATTTGAAACTTTATCTTGAGTCGATGTAATGTAGATTGTAATCTATTTGGAATCTTGTTTCAGAAATGTGACTTATTTTACCTTTAATGCTTGATTAGTTTGATTGATGCAATGTAAAATTTTATACCAACTTGTATAATAAAATTCAAAAAGTTGCATTAAAAAATATCAAGTAAAATTTTCTATAGTGCACAAAGATTTTAACTTTGTATGTCACTGAATTATACAAATGCAAAATTATTTAACATTAATAACAAAAATCCAGTATGATAAAATTATCTATGTTCATGACATACTTTTTAATGAATTTTTTTAATCACATTATTTGCTATTTTTACCTATTTTTATCAATGCATATATTCAAGCAAAGAAATATAGTGATTTTGCTATTATTTTCTCTGTAAAACATTTTTAAAACGGGCATGACAAAATAGACATATTGAAATATAAGTCAGTTTTCCTATTCATGTGAAAATTCTTATTGTTGAGCAGATACTTCTAGTCTCTAAGTATTAGCTGATTTAATCAATAGATATGACAGTTAAAAGACAGAAAAATATAACAATTTAATTTCTTATGAACAAAATTTTGAAATCTTCCTTTTAATCAGAGCCCTGTGCAAATCTACTGAATTGGGGTACTGTGTACATTTTTATTTGTTTATTCAGATTAAATAAAATTTTTGTGATTGAGAAAACAGTAAAAATGTTCTCTTTGATTTTAAAAAAAATCTGGTAATATATTTTATCTTCTTTGAATGATGATTTCCTTAATGAATTTTCTGTAATCACTGAAAAGAAGATTTTACAACATGAGCCTAAAATAGAATGGATTTTATGATATTATAGGAATGGAAATTGGTTAACGCATGTTTTGACTTTACAAGTACATTTTCTTTTAATATGTAGTAAATGAGAAAAAATTGTTATAAAAATGTAATTATTCCATATTACAAGAAATGTGATTGAATATGTAAGCGACAAAGGAAAAGAAATAAAATGCTTTTATTTAAATGAGATAAAACTTCAAATTTTTTCTCCCTCATGTTCTGCTTTATCACTCAAAGGCCAACAAATTAGTATAATGGAAGATTTTTTTAAAATTAGCATATATATCATCAATATAAATAATTTGAATTTTTTTGTAGTTTAGACATGTTATCTATTTTATTTTTTTAAGAATAATTGCAAATTTAATGTTTTAAAAGTCTCTTAAGAAATTTGGTGTTTAATATAAAATCATTTAATATACATCACCTTATAGATTTTTTTCTATTTAGTTTTTTTTCCCTCTTACTTTTCTGTTTGTTTATTAAACTATACAATATATTTATTTTAAAGATTGTCCAAATTTGGTAGTAACAGAACCTGAAGGAACGATTTCCAGTCCTTTTTATCCTGATTATTATCCTAGTCATTTATCTTGTGGTTGGCACATACAAGGAAAGGTTGGAGATGTTATTAGCATAACGTAAGTAGATGTGCTAAATTTTAATGTTCCCAATATGCTAGATTTTTAAAAAAATTTATTCTTGTGAATTTTTGAGGGCAGCAGTTTACATTTTATATTGACTATTGCATTATTTTTATAAATATTTTAACTAATTATTTGAATTAAATTTTGATTTTTTTAATAGTTTCTTCTTGAATTAAAATTTGGGGTGAATGGCTTTCAAGATTCCATTATAGATATAATATTAAAAGTTATTAAAGAACTATAAAAGTGAATAGTAATTTTTAAACAAATCTTCCACTTTGTACACTGATAAAAATGTTTAAAAAAATATTTTTGTAAATTATGTTATTATTTTTTGGGCAAATTTTCCTTCTTTATAACTTGCAGTCACAACTATACTTTTTTGAAACAAGAGGAAAAAAATAATTTTTGAAAAGTTGAAAGATTCTCGCTATTGAAATTATTTGTTGAAAAGAAAATAATGTTGTTTAGGAAATTTATAATTAAAACAAAGATGTAAAAAAAAAATCCTTAAAAACATTTATTAATATAAAATGGATTTTTTTAAATGAATTTCTTTGTTTAAATTGTATTTTTATGGATTAATGCCATACAGCTGAATATTAAAAATAATAAAAATTTGCAGAATTTAGAGAAAAATTACTGTAACAGTATATGTATAATGCAGCAAGAATTATAACCAAATCTAAAATATTTGTATTATATTTCTGAAAAATCAAATATTAATATCCATTATGATTAATTTATTGATTTCATAAACTGCTGATATTCCGAAGTTTTTAATGTTGTATCTATATAGATAATTTCACTTATTTATTATAGCTTGAAAATTGCGTTTTATATTGTGTAAATCTTTTATGATGTCTGTTGTTCTTGGTTTAGTTACGCAAAAAATTGAAACAAGTATCTCATCATTAAGGTGCAATTGAACCTATGTAAATATGTTCACGTCTGCAGCATGGATGGCATATGCTATCAAGAATAATTAAACATATTTAGTTATATATTTGATCATGGTAATATCAGAGATTGAAATATTATTATTTTTAGCTATAAAACTAATGTATCACAAGCACATGTATAATTGTATATTTGCATGATCATTTTGAAGATTAAAAAAGTATTTTTTCCTGCCTTAAACTGATTTTCATTGCACCTTTTTATTATTATCATTGCATTATTTTTTTCTTTTATCTTACTTTATTGGGTAATTAAAAGAAATTGTTTCATTTTGTTTCTATGAAAATCATCACAAAATTTAAGTATTGGAAAAAGTTTGTCATAGTAATAAATAAAATAATTACTTTTCCTTCCTAATCAGTAGTACTATAAGTTATTTATAGTATTGTAAGTTCCATAAATAAAATAATTTCTCTTTTCTCTAAATTGCAGATGATTATAAGATGACACTTTGTAATGCTTTTTTTTATTATTCATCCATGTTTCATTCTGTCGTTTCTTCTACATGTCTTGAAGCAATTGACATTTATTGCAATGACATCTTTTGACAATTGTCTGACAATCCACTGTTTTACAAAAAATTATTTAATATACTCATGCCATTGTGACTCATTGGTGAATTGTACAGCAATAATGGCTCATTGTTGTGGTTGAGTTCTTCATATCGAGAATTTAACTATAATGAGGCGTAAGAGTCTTGATTGCAAATGGAATTAAAATTTGTAAGCTATGCATTTAGCATTTATTAAATTTCTGTGATAATAAATCTTCAAATTTAATACTGATTTTCCTTTTAGATTTGATCATATTGACATTGAAGAGAGCTGTTGCTGTGATTCTCACCCTTGCTGCCTTTCAAATTGGTTGAAAATTTCACCTCTTAGAAATGGAACTGAAAAAATATTTTGTGGAAATGAGTTCCAACATTATCGCTATATTTTATCTAACAGTAATAAAGTGTGGGTGAAATTTCACATATCAGATGTCAAAAAAGGTGGCCGAGGATTTCAGTTCCATTACAAAATCAGTAAGTATTTTTCATCATTTGTTTGTGATCGTATAGTAAATTCTTTGATATTAAACATCAAAGTGATAGGAAGACCAGATTATATTACATAGAGAGTTTATTTGTGATGCATCTCATGTTCCCCCTCTTCCTCTTTCAAAAATCATATATTTTACCCAATTATTTTATTGTTATATTTTTGTAAATTTTCTGTTTTGTTTGTTTATATCTATCTAGACTTATATGTATCTATCTAGATACATAGATAGAAATGCTGTTCCGTAATTCAGTCTTTTATTGTGCAGTCCATTTATATTAATTTTTTTAATTAAAAGATGAATTTACCATGTAATTTATGTAAGTATATGAATAATAAAAGATGATTTTCTTGTTTTGAAAAATTAACTTCTTTAAATTTATTGAATGTATGCTCCTAAAGTGAACTTGTATTTTTTGTTCTTTTTGCTTTACATAAACAGCATATAGCCATTCTTAAGCTTTTTACAAAGTAGAAAGGAATTGCTTTTAATAAAACAATTTAGAATGAAACTGTCAAATTATTGCCACCTATTTTTATGTATATAGTTGACTATTTTAATGTAATCTAAAAATGCTGATTTATACTGATAGAACTACACGTGATTATGTATAAATTTCAGTTATATTAATTCCCTAATCACACTATCCATCTCTCTTAAAGGCCACAAAGTCCTGATTTTGGCTCATATAATTTTTTTCTTTCGAAATTGCTTCATTAATTACAAGCTAATGTTAAGTTAGCAGTTATTACATTCTGTGAATAGGTTTCACTGTCCATTCTCCATATTTTTATTTCTAATTTTTGTAAAATAAAAGTACACAAGGGGATTTAGGTCTAAAAAAGATTTTAAATGCTTTTTTTTTAGATGCTTTTGATTCTGATCTTTAGAATCTAAAAATCTAGAGCTGAAGTGATGGTAGTTTACAACTTTAAACTGTTAACAACTGGAATGAAGTATTCTGAATGAACGTTTTTCATAATTTTCGAGTTACTATAAACTAGCAGTACATGCATTGTGTTGCCCATTGCGTAGCATCCAAGAAAAAAAATTAGCTTTCTAACCTCCACCCGATATGATACGGGCATGTTACGCAACATCAAGCAAACATAAATATATATTTAGAATTATCAAAAATAAATATAATACAATTTTTTACAACACACATTCAGAAATATTAGACTGTTAAAAATGTAAAATTTCATGTCTGTAAACAAAACATATGCGATCATTTTTCTCCGCATTTCAGTTGCATTGTGATGTAAAGAAAGATGGTTATTTTGCTCATCAAAAGACTTCTTCTCTAAGTTTAGACATTATTTCTCTGATATTTGCTAACCAAATGCTTTTTTCCTTTTCATTTTCTTTATTGCACAACAAACAAAACTTTTTTTGGCATTTATTGTGTTCCCACCTAGGTTGGATTTCCTTCTTTTGGGCTGAATGAGATTAGAATTGCTGTTTAAAATTAGACATAAACATTGCTTGTGCAAACTATAGCTCTTGTTATTTCCGTGTAAGTAGTTTGAGGTTTTCATACATGTGCGGATAAGTTAAAATTGCAATTATAAAACTATCCATTTTTTTAGCATTAAAATGCTACTAAGAGTCTAGAGATTTTATTGCTGTAAAGGTTGCCTTTACTAGTGTTAAACTTCTTTAATTTACGGAAAAATTGGAGGGAGTTTAATGCAATTGAGATAATTGATTTTGTGTGATTATATATTAGTGTAAGACAGTTTTATATATTTTTAGCTATAATTCTATTTATCATATGGGTTAGATATAGCTAAGATTTTTTTTCCAGTTCCAGGTTCCTCTATCAGATGCAAAAGCAATGAAATCAAATGTCTTAACAATAAATGTGTACCTTCAGTATTGAGATGTAATGGGTTTTCAGATTGTGAAGATGGCTCAGATGAACTCTATTGTTCTAGTAAGTCTATCTTCATTAAATCTTATGCAATATTGGATGTTACTTTAGATCAAACTAGTATTTTTTCATATAAGAATGATTTAAAATCTTATCAATAGTTTTTTGTATATTTAGAAATTATTTGTTTTATAGAAGAATAGTTTGGCCAGATTATCTTGTATATCAAATTCATTGGATATTATATATCTTTTAATAAATGTAAATGTTACTTATTGTTTAATAATAAAAATTAAAAAATATTTTTTGAATTATTCAAGGGTATCTTTTTAAATGTAGGGTTTATAAGCTATGCTTTCAAATATTCCAATAGTTTCCTTTTACAAGGAAATATTTTCCTGCTGCTAATATGGTGTTCATTTTGACATATGAGTGTATCTTAAAATTATTTATTCAATTCCTTCAATGAAATATTTTACACTTTTGCCAATTTTCTTCATGATTCTTTTGTATCTTTCATGCATGGTAAAAAATATTTAACAATTTATATCTTTCTACTACTTTGCAGTAAATTATTTTCTGTGTATTGATAGGAATTTTAAAATTACAATCTTACACTGAGTTTCAATGGTTTTAGTTCCATTTTAAATACTTCCCTTTGTTTTTAATTATGCATTGTATTGGAAAAATTGAGAATTAAATAAATTTACAAAGTAAAGCATGATTTGCAAAATTTTTTACTAGCTATTTAATTAGTTAATGCTTTAAATTAGAAGTTTATGTGAGTGAAAATTAGGAAATTTATTCTCTTGGTATTATGATCTTTCTTCTGCATTTTGACCAATATTGTATTTACAGTATAAGCTTTAACAAAATAATAATAAATTGACATTTATTTTTTAACATTTGATATGAGGAAGTATAATTACTGTTATATTGAATACTTTAAAATACAATAAAAATGTGTTAAGTCACCCCCCCCCATATGTAATAGTCTTCTTGTATATAAAGCTAGTTTTACTCAATTATAATACTTTGATTTAGAGATCAAGCTTTCATTTTACAACTTTGTTTTTTTTTTTATCAGAAATAATCTTAAACACTCTAAGAAGATAGTTTTTACTTATGGTAAATATTCTAGAGATTCTTAATAAAAAAGCTGGATAGTTTGTATAGTTTTATTATATCCCATTATTGATTTGTGAATGTATTTACAAAGCATAAAAAAAGTAATCAACGATTTCAGAATAAACTGATGATTATAAAAAATTATCAGTGTAGTTATTGTCATTATAATTTGAAATTTTTTCATCTTTTTATTATTTTATCTTTATTCATTGCATCTTTATTTCTTTTATGATATTTTAAAGAAGAATTCAGTTGCTTTCCCCCCTAAATATTCTTTTCAATTTTCATTAAATTGTATATATATTTTGGAATTGTTAAAATTATCTGTCTTTATAGATCGTTGTTCGTCGGGTCGATCATGTCGTACACAGTTTCACTGTTATGATGCTTCTAAACATTGTGATGGTATCGTTGATTGTCAAGATTTTAGTGATGAAATTGATTGTGGATTTTGCTCTTATAATCTCACTCGGTGCGGAGTTAATTCCACTAAGTGTTATGATCCACTGACACAAAGATGCGACAAGTATGTCTTTTTGTTATTTTAGAAAAAATAGTTTGACTTTTATTATACTCTGGGTTGGTCTCTTTTTAAAAATAAAAATGTATATATTACAGAACTTTTGATTGTGATAATGGTGAAGATGAGGTTGATTGTTCTGTTTTGTGTCCTGGAAAAATAATATGTGAATCCCGACGTGGTTGTTATTCAATGAAGCAAAGATGCAATGGTGTTACTCAGTGTGAAGATGCTTCAGATGAAAAAAATTGTGGTATGATGACACTTGTATATGATTAATTTTTATGTCATTCATCTTATTTTAGTTAAATAAATGTATTTTGTGAGTGTACACTTCAAAAAAAATTCTGCTTCAATATATTTGATAGGCATACATAGGTTTGAAATAACCCTATTTGTATATAAATTCCAAATTGAAATAAATAGTAATAAAACTGTCCTTAATAATATGATTACATTACCAATAAAGTACCTTTCCTTACACTTGGATATGATATATAACTTTTGTTTTTCATTGCAATATCTAAATTTTAATTACAAGTTGAGTTATAATGAAATTTTTATTTGCTAATTTTAAGTAAAAATATAAGCCTCTATCACTTTATTTTAAATTTGTTGTATGCAATTTGATATTAAATATATTGATATGATTTTCTATATTGCTTATTTGGAATTTTTTTTAACGTTAAATTAAGTATTTCTTATTTTAAAAAATTTAGGTATTTGTTGGCAATTGGTTATTAATTGTGATCATTAATTTATATTAGATTTTAAAAATATTGTAGTTTCCTTGAAAGGCAATCCAGTTAAATTTTAAAATTGGAATATGTAATAAGTTACAAATTTTACAATAGAAATATGAACTAAATTTCGGTCAAATTTAAGTACTTGACACAATGTACAACTCAATGAAATTTATTTGCTTAGTTTTTAACTTTCCTCTTTCTCTCCTTTCTTCAATTAATGTGTGTAAGAATTCCTACTTTCATGATTACTTTTTTTAATGCAATGCGGCTGTTTAGGAGTATTTTTTGTAATATATTGGATGCTTAAATTATGTAATATAAAATGTAATGCTTAAATTGTGTAGTATAAAATGTAATGCTTAAATTATGTAATTATAAACATATATATTTATATAGAGAGACATTACATTCAAAGTTTCCTGAAAAAATGGAACAAATTTTTTATTTCTCTAAATATTGCACCTAAACATCTACTTGTAATTTCAAAATTTCATTAAATGCAGTGGATAATTCTATGAAAGCATTTTAATTTTAGTTGAGGTTTATAGTAAAAAATTTAATTATGAAAGTACCTCATTTTTGTAAAAGTATCAATGGGTAAAATGTTTCTCTTATATTCATCTATGCATATGCATATTCCACTGTATTTACATTTCTATCAATGAAATTTTCATGGCATATATATATATATATATATATATAATTATAATGCATGCACATTGTTAAAATTATAGTACGTGAATTATGCAATTATGAGCATGGAGGGTTTCTGTGTGATAATGGCCGATGTATTCAAGAAATATGGACTTGTGACCGTACAGATGATTGTGGTGATGGATCAGATGAAAGAAATTGTAAGTATTTTTTTAAATTTCACAAGAAAAAACTTATGAGCGAGCCAAAGCATAATGTGAATTCAAAGAAATTAATAAGTGATCTGAGAATGGAACAACTTGTAATTTTTATGTTACAAAATAAAATATCAGCTGATTCTGACTGTGGTAAACATAAAGATGAGTTTCTTTCCCAAGTTTTCCATGTCATTTTATCTGACATGTGGCCCCCAAACATGTCAGTTAAAATGATTGAGCATTATTTGATAAATAAGCCTTGTAATATTGGGAATATTACAAGTCTTAAAGTGAAATATGGAGACAGAAATTAAACCTATTATAGACTAACCTATTATAGAAATGTTTCTGAAAGTTTCTGAATCAAATTTTCGTTGTATAAAAGCATATGGCACAAAAGAATTCACCAATGATTAGTATATTCAGCAATAAGTAAGCGTATTTATTGTTATATTTGTAAAATATTTTTTAATATATCCACAAAATTTTCAATGGGATTTAGTGATTTGGAAAAATTAAGCAAAATACTTAAGTGATCATGATACTTCACAGATTCATATCAAATCTATGGTGACTCTACAAAAATGTTTTTATGTTTCTGGATGTATAAATACTCACTTAGAACAGTAGTTTGATATGAAATAAAAGTATTGGAGAGCTGTTTTACAGCGAATCACTATCACTGTAAAATTGTTCGCGAGTTTAGGGACAGCTTTTCGTGGCCACAGAGAAGGTACAACTTCCAATCGAAAAGGAAACTTCTCAAGTTGCATTGACTTTTTGCCAGAATTTGACAGCTTTCTGAAATTGCATTTGGAAAATTTTAACAGTCCAGGGGGTGGAAATGTCAATTATTTATCTTGCACTATATATGACGAATTTATAAGTTTAATGGGTGATGAAATTATGAAACATCTAATAGCTGTTACTATTCGTTAATTGTGGATATATCCTACGTAGACCAACTTGTATTTTGAGATTTGTTAATAAAAGTAGAGACATAAAAGAAAGATTTTCAGGTTTTACTAATATTCAAAACCATAATTCTGAATATATAGAAAAATAATTCTTGAGTTCTTAAATGATTTGTGTATAGATATTAAAAATTGTAATGGTCAAACCTTCAGTAATACGGCTGAAGGCTGAAGTCAAGATTAAAACAGTATATAAATACATCTATCTTTGTACCATGCACAAGCCATACATTAAATTTAGTTGGAAATTGTGCAGCAGAATCATGTTCTGGCACATTAAATTATTTTGATGTTATTCAGAATTTACATGTATATTTCTTGGCATCTACTTGGAGATGGAATATGCTTAATAATAGTATAGAAAATTAATCTCCACATTTAAAATGAATAAGTGACAGTAGGTGGGCATCAAGAGCAGACACAGTTTTTTGCATTAAAAGTAATAATCAAAAAAGCTCTAACCAAAATTAGCTCACAGAATATTAAGAAACATGTAAGCAAATTGGAGCCAAAAAAAACTAGCAGAATGATCCGACCATTATGAAATAGCTTTATTAACTGTTGTATGGGATAAATTATTATAAAGAATAAACAGTGCAGGCAAATTGTTGCAAGATACACAGTATCATTTACTGCTTTTAACAAATCAACTAAAATTGATATCTAATTTTATAAAGATTGTCTGAACCAACTTCGAAGATATTGAGATTGGCACTAATAACCAGAACTATCTGGAAACACGAATAAGAAAAAGAAACTTCAATTTGATGAAACATCATTAAACAAAACAAATTTTAGTCCAAAAGAAAATGTTGTTAATAATATACAGAATATTATTTGTGATGTATTAATTATAGATTTATGAGGAGTGCTATTTACTGTGACATTTTATTGGATTTTGGAATTTTTTAAATTTTAATATGCCTGACGTTAAATTTAATGACTGCATGGAAAACATATGCACAAAATATGAAAATGATATTGTGACTAAAAATTTTAAAGATGTACATTTTATTGCCTTCATAAAAGAAGAAAAATTTACAAATCCTATTGATATGTACAAATTAATATTTGGGGGGATTGCAGTCTACATTTCTTAATGTAGAGACAATTCTAAAAATGTTTTAAACTCTTCCCAATAATAATGCAAGTGGTGAGAGCTCTTTTTCGGTGTTTAAAAGAATGAAATATTATTTAAGGAATTCTTAATCACAACTTAATTTAAGTTAATTGTCCAAGATGTTCATGGAAAATGATGTAATCAATATGTTAGGTTTCGAAGCTCTAATTGATAAATTTCCTAGAGCTAAAGAAAGTTTCCTATTTAATTTGTTTTTAATATATGAAAAGAGGAAATTGCTGTTGTTATTATTATAGTTCAATACATTTTTAATGTTTAATAAATAATAGTAGAAATATTAGTTAATGTATTTTTTTTCCTTTTTATTTCTTTTATTTTTTCAAGAAATTTATTTGAAATAAACTAGATAAATCAGTTCTAGACTGATGGTCACCCCCTCCCCCCTAAAAATGTGACATATTAATAGCTGCCAACTTTCATGATTTTGTTGTGCCATTCCTAAGCACTATTTTTGAACAAAAATAGTTTATATTGATAATCATCAATTAAATGATTCAACAACTATTTTTCCTTAAAATGTGGTATTAAAGCATTTACAGAAAAGCTCAAAGTTAAGAGCTATGCATATGTAAATATTAAAATTCAACTAATAAAAAATATGGCTACCTAGCTAATTTTAAAATTTGCTGATAGGAACAAAAATTGGAACAAATATTATTTTTTATGTATTATTATTATTTACTTCGATTAATATTTTATAGCCAGTTATAAAGTACAAGTCATCATTAAATTTCCTAAAAAATACATTTTTTATATTCATCGATTAATTGTATTTTTAAAACATTTTATCTGCTAAAATTTAGTAATCTTGTCAATTTCAATTTTTATAATCAAGTTTGTTCTCAAAAGTTTTTAAAAAATCTGAAAAAACTTTGCACAATAGTTGCTAAATAATTTACATACCTAAAAGCTCCAAATTTTCAGGAACTACTAATTAGATGTAAATTAATTGACCAGTTTTCTCAGCTTTTCAATAAATATTAGAAAATGACTATTCAGAAAGTTGAAAAAACTAAATTGATTAAAATGTGCAACTTCAATAACATTTTAAAACAAAACCAAAATTTTTATTAGCAAAAGAGAAAAACAGCACCATTCTATAGTAATTGATCTTGTATATGATGAAGTTTTAGATATGTATCTATGAAAAATATTGTGGAACTAAGGTACAAAATAGCGCATAATTTAAGAATAGACTTAATACATCCTAAACTTTATCATCCTTTTAAATACTGCCATTATGAAAAAATTGGTTTTGATTTTCAATTTTATGTACCTGGGTTTTGCCCTCCCCCCTTTTTTTAATACACACACAAAAAAAAGAAAGAAAGAAATGATACAAAGCTTAACAGAGTGAAAAATATGTATAATAAAACTAAAGGAGGGGAGGGGGCTCAAATTGAATAACGCCTCAGGCTTCTGAAACTTTAAATCCACCACTGTAGTTGGCTTTGTTGAGAAAACCAAGTATTTAAATAATTAAAAATAAGTTGAATAGAAAGATATATTGGGACATAATTCACAAAGCTTGATTTTTCTGTTTTGCGAATGATGTTATTTTTATATATTATGAGATATTATTTTTATGATGGTGATTTAAAAAAAAATGTTAAATATGATTATTTGGGTAGAAATAATGTAAGAAAAAATAAGTGGGAGAATTAGATCATTGATACTTGGTTATTAAATCATTTCTACCTGGATCATTCTGGTAAATTATTCCTTTTTGAAATTATTAATTATTATGGTAATTATTCCTTTTTGAAATTATTAATTATTATGGTAATAAATTCCTTTTTGAAATTATTAATTATTATGGTAATTATTCCTTTTTGAAATTATTTTTGATATTTTTAGGTCTCAGAAATAGTGTACTGACAGCTGCATTAATGGGATCTTTGATATGTGCCCTTTTGCTTGTTATTGCCATCAGCTGCACTTGCAGACTGCATGCACTTCGAATGCTGGAAAACAGGCTGTCTCAAACCAGAGAAACTCCTCTGTCACGCATGAGCCGTGAATTTTTTTTCCGCGAACCTCCACCATCTTACGCTGTGGCTGTTCAAGGTGATCATCATCGTAATCTCTGTGTCGAGAATTTGCATTATAGCATACCGGTACATCGTAGCCGTAGAAGAGCAAGAAGACGGACTCATCAATCAAGAGCTGCAAGTCGATTACCAAATACTAATTCTACCACAGCACATAATGAAAGATCTGGATCATCTAATCCACCTATAATACCAGATGTTGAGTTACTTGATGATACTTTTCCTGTATCCTCAGAAACTGCTACTGTAACTGATTTATGTCAGGTGCAAAGACCAAGAAGCAAAAATGAAAATAGTTCTGCTGACTCTGATGAGTTGAAAGAGATAAGTTTGCCTAATGAAGTGAATTGTCATAAAAATGTGAGGCATGGGAATACAAACTCTTCGGATAATCAGCATAATGTATCTGTTGAAACAGTGAGCTTAGAATCTTTAGGTACTGTAGAAAGTGAACCAAGTAGTTCACTGGTGAGTGATAATCGTTTTTACTGTGATAGTGATACTGATCCTCTCGTTGTTTAAACAAAATAACTGTTTATTAATATCTTGTCATCTGTTAATTTTTAATATTAATCTTTATCTTACAATTGTAAATCATTTATATATTTTATGTATATAGCCACATTTTACATGACATAAAGTTTATCTTGTTAACACAGGTCATTTTTATATTATGTATCTTAATGTCAATCTTAATCTTTTTTTCATTCTTCATGCTTAACAACATATAAATAAATTGTCATCAGAAACTAACATTTAAAATGTATTATATATATATATATATATATATATATATATATATATATATATTGAAAGGAAAATATTGTATCTATTGTTGCTGAGTTATAAAAATAATTTTTTAAGTTGTAGCATACTGTGTGTGCTGTACAAAAGTAAAGTGCCTTGTTTAATAATAAGTTTTTAACTATCATAAGACTTTGATTTTGATTCTCATATCTATTTGTTGGTCACTGCATTTTAAGATACATTCAATCATTTCAAAAGATTTGAATCATAGTATACAGATTCAAATTGATTTAAAATTCTAATTTTGTGTGGCATGTAAAAAATTAAAATGACAGCAGAATGTTATCACTGATTAAATTGTGCTGTGAGCTTTTTACTTAAGGAAACTAATTTTTAAAATAAATAAAACTTTTTAAAATGATATAGATTTTATAGAAATGCATTAACTGAAGCATGAATAATTTACTGTTAAATAATCAAATGCTGCAGAACCAAGTCAGTTAAAAGTTAAATTTATAAAAGGAATAGTGTAGGTAATAGGTATTTAAGTAATTTCTTTTAATCAACTTGATGGAAAAGTGGGAAAAAAACCCTACATGTTAAGGTGTTTTTTTTAATTTTATTTATTTATTATTTTTTTTTGTACATGTAATATTTTCCACCTATTAGGATATCCCAAACTTATAAACATTGACACTCACTTTTTACAAACTGAATCTCTAATGACTCACTCATCTTTATTGCATTTAATCTCATCAGAGATGATTACCATGCATTCTATCCAAAAGAGATTTTATGACCATAAAAATGCATGTTATTGGAAAAAAAGCATTTATTATCACATGTAACACTACAAAGAAATTTATATTACATACTTTCCTGGAGATCTTAAATCCACGTCACACTTTTATAAATTGTGGAAAGATGCATTCAAGATCTTGTCTTGCAATTTGAGATGTTTAAACTAGGTAATCATTTTTATGGAGATATGATGAATGTGATGCTGCATTTAGATTTAAAAACTATTTTTCACTAGTATTACCTTTGAAAAGCTCTGTTGTAGAAATAAATTTGAATTAGGAGCATGTTAATGCTATTGATTAATTATATATTTTCTCTTGATAAATAGACATTTCTTGCATCTCACTTTTATAATAGATCAAAGTTTCTCTTAATTGCTGCAAAAATCTGATGAAACTTTCAGGTTTGCATTTGATGAACATCTTTTAATATTTTATTTTTGTTTGTAACTGAGGTCAAGTGATTTGATATGATGTTGAACTTTCATTCTTATTAGATATGAAGTAGTTTTTATATATATACATATATATATATATAATATGGGTCATTGATGCTGTCGTAATATCAGTGGTAGTGATAATATTAGTTACGCTATTATTTAAATGTTATATTAAAATACAATTTGTAAGTGATAGATATTATTCCAAGTGGCATTTTAAAAGTGTAATATTTTTTCTTCAACCATTTTCTTGCTCAAAACTTTTTAATGTTTGAATTTAAAACATGGATTTCAGTACATTTTCTTTAGTTTAGGTATAAACACAACTATTAAGACTTGCTTTTTTTCATTATAAAAATTAAAATATAATGTTAAAGAACAAAATGCAGATTATTATTTTGAAAATAGATGGAAAAAGAAATGTAAAGATTATCAATGGCATTTCAAAATCTGTATAACGATTGATGTTTATCAATTGAAATTTTTTTAGATTTTGGAAATAAATATTGATTTAGATGAAGAAAAAAAAGGAAAATTTTATTTTAGCCATGGAAGTAAAAGGTAACTGCAACTATAAAATGCAATTAGTCACTTTGGCTCTATCACAAGTTAATAAATAAGCAGTTTTTCAATACATTAGAAAAAAAAGTAATGAGGAAATTACAAATTGGAAAGGTAAGTGTATATTAACTAAATTACTGCTCAAACCATTATGAATGCTTCATTGTTCAAATAGCATTGGAATGAGATTTGTTTATGTTAATATCTATTTACATTGTTTACATGTTTTTATTCTTTTTTATTATTAGATGAAAAATTGAAGTAAATTATTTTGTACTATGCCTATACTAGAAACTTTTTTCAAGTTTTCAAACTGAAATTTTTGCATCAAAATATAATTAATCAATTTTTTATAAACAATTATATGTTGAAAAAGATTATTTTGATCCTAAATTACATACATTCCATTAACTGGTAATCTGAAATAAAAGAACTGTTAAATTATAAAAGTAAATTTAGTTTTTATTTCAAAATTTTCTAATGTATGTTTTATTTGACTCTTTTTGTTAAAATTTTATTCCTTGTAAATATTGAGTATGTTTCTGTGTATATATAGATATTTAAAGACACACCATAGTTTTAGTGTTGATTTATTGTTTTTGTGAAGAATTTTAAACATCTATGATAGTCATTTCATTCAAAACAAGGTAGTCCATATAGGGTTTCCTTACTCTTTCAAAAAATCTTTTTTATGGAAATTTGTTATTGCCTTAAAATTTTATACAATTGTTGGTATTATTTTTTGAGAGAATGAAAAGTTATATCTCTTTAAAATAGAATTATGAAGTATACCCTCTTCATAATTTCATGTTTCTCTCTTTATAAGGTTGTGACATGAAAACAATCAAAGTATTTGATTTTTACTTGCTTTTATTAAAAAAATAAAATAAGTATTTTTTTTTCAGTCTTATCTGTGTAAATTCTATAAAATTTTGTTATTTATGTGAAACTCTTATTCTGTATTTATATATATTAAAATTTCATGCAGAAATACATACTTTAATTATGTGAGGTCAGTTTTGCACAAAAATAAATTAATATATGTTTTTATTGTAAAATTTAAAATTCTATTGCTGATGGAAAAAATAAAATTAGGTTGTATTTTGCCTTATTTAAACATTGAAATAGTTTGTTATGAGTCATAAATTTAAATTCCCCATCTAAAAAGGAATTCTTCCAAGACAAAGAAAGATTGGCTAATCTTAGAGATAAAAGGTCAACTCCAGCTGAAATCAAAATTTTACCAAAACCATAAATATATGTTAACAAACAAAGGAAATGTTATTATATCTTAATTATATCTTTCAAATAATAAAAATATACTCTCATTGATTTTGATCAGCTTGATCAGAGAAGTTACTTTTATATATGATTAGTTATTTTTAATTTAATTTGTTAGTACTTATTTTTGATAAATACATATTAATAAAATGCATTGGAAGACATTAACTTATATATATATGGGACAGAGAATGTAAAATGAACATACGATTTTTTTCTATTAAAAAGCAGAGAATGCAGTTGATCAAGCTCTGTATTTAAAACCAAAAGTGTAATAAAAAGATTACCTGTGTCAGTTCATGAAACCCTATTTCTGATAGGCTGTTTATGAACTTAATATCTGTATAGGTTTTATTTGTCTTTTAATATGGATCCCATTTCATTTGTATAATTTTGCTGTATATTTTAATTTAATAATAATCAATCTTTTTTATTTAAAAAAATAGCTGATAATTTCTGATATTCACATGAGCTTTTTCATTAAAAGTGTAGAATGAAACTGAAATTTTATTGGAAAGAAATTGTTTAGCTTATTGCTGAATATATATTAGGGGGAAAAAGTTAAGAATATTTGTTATTTGATGTATTGTAATTAAAGAATTTGTATTCAAAAATAATGATTTATAAATATTTTTGGATTCATTTTGTTTTTTAAAAACTTAAGTTTATTTGTAATCTATATGTTTGAAAATAAGCCTATTATCCTAGAATGTGCTTTCCTAGAATACCGTATAAAGAGATAATTATATAATTTGATATACTTTCCATTTAAGTATTGGAATTAATTTAAAAGTAACTTTTACTTTTAAAACACTGTTAGACTGCTAATCAATTTACTTAATAATTGTGAGTATTATGAAGGTATTTAGAATATATTTCTTTTTTAAAAAAATAACTGAGATTAAATAAAATGAATATTCTTAACTTTTTTTTTTCAAATAATAATATACTAATATTTTTATGAAGTATTAACTATAGTTGCATCTTATTTGAAATATAACAAATGCGTAGATTTTTTTTATTTGACTGAACATATAAGATTTTTTAATTATACTTGCTGACAAACAAGTTAACTTTTTATAGAAATGTATAAGTGCTTAATTACCTCTGGATGACATTTTATATGGTCATCATAGGGCTTAAAATTAAGAGCTTCATGAAACTTTTCAAGAAAGAAGAAAACATGAAACGTACAGATCTGTTGCAAAAGGATATTATATATTGCAATCCAAAACGAAATATGGATCAATTGTATATTGTCTTTATATTGGTATCATATTAAGGACTGATGAAGAGGAATTACAGCACTTTTCGTAGCTTTGTATACAATCTTAATTTGAATTTCATCATACTTTTTTTATATAATGAATTAAAAAATAAATGTTTTGTAATTTAGAACACAAAATTTGTCCTCATATTGTTAAATGTAATGGGGTAGATTAAAGGAAAATTGAATTTTGCCATTAAAATTGTTCTCATCCCCCTTTCCTTTTTTCCCAGCACATAACAAATTATTAGGAAAATAATGGAGTTAATTTTCATTTACTATTATGAGTTTGTTGATGGGACCAATCTATTTTCATGTTGAAAGGTTTTTAATCGAAACTGAAAGTTATCACAATGTGTTTAAAATTTTTCATTTCCAAATTTTGACAATGCAGTTAAATGCTGTTTCTATGTAAAGTGAGTGCCTTTAAGTAAGTTTTTATTTACAAATTTGTCATTGAATAGCTTCTTATAGATGATGACTACATTAATTTTTGAATTTTATCTGTCATGAATTTCTATTTTCTGCTCACCTGAAGAATTCATTTATTTTTGCATACTTGAAAATTAATTTTTTTAAAAGAATATATTGGAAACATTCCTATAACTGATTATTTGAATCCAAGAAAGAAATGTCTTTTGAAATTTTATTACTGTATCTCTAATATTTATGAAATTTTCTGCAATTAAATAATTTATTGGAATTTTTGTTTATTTTATGTGATTATGATATTAGTATTGCTCTTTGTAAAATATTTATTGGTGCTTTTAATTTAGTTTGGAAGTATCCAAAGTATATAACAAAATGTGTAATCTGCTGACTTATTTAAGATCCAAGACTTCCCTATCAACACATCTCTGGACTGTTGGCAGCTGTCATACTTAAGGGAAGTTATATTTTACATATTTGATTAACAGTAAAATACTTAGTCTTGTTTATAAATCTCAATTTAAATGGTGAAATACTCTCTCTCTCTCTTAATATAACATTTTAAAGAAAGAATAAATTTCATCTCCTAAAACATGAATTATTGATAATCTCTGCTTTTTATATAACTAACATCTCTGAATAGAGAAAAAATTGAATTAAAAAAATTTGATTATTTTTCTGACACCTTGTTAATATAAAATAGTAAAGTCTTAGAATTTGTGTTATAGGTAAAAGTGTTTCTAGTTTATATATATATATATATATATATATTAGAAATCTATTAAATCAGTCAAATTTTTACACTTTTTTAAAATTAGAAACAGTGCTTTCAAAAAATAGTAGTTTATTGTTTAAGTTAACTAAAGATATCATTAGAAATTTTATCTCAGCCCAATCATTCATTTTTGCAACCTTTTATTTGAGTGTCGTTTGTTAAGTAAAATGGGTCTGAAAAACCTCAAAATTCAATTCAATGTCAAGAATTTACTATCTTATTTTTTAATCAAAGCTGTTAAATGTTGCAAAACATTTCAAATTCCTAACAATGAAAACTAGTAGCAAGCAGTATGTAAAATAAAGGAACCTCCAATAAATAAATAGATGAAAAAAAGTATCAGGTATATATATGATAAAATGTTACAGATCACTTAAATTTAGATTTGAGAGGGAATAAAATGGCATTGTTTATTAGGATTAGGAGACCCATAGAAATAGAGATAATGTATATTTTGATGAGCAATAAATTTCTTAAGACTAGTCATTGTATATGACAGCTGTTAAAAATCCATAAGGGAACTTTTTCAAAATTTCAATTATAAATGCACCAGTACATATTTGAGGTAGATAGAGGATTTCAGGACACTAAATATCAATTGCTAATTACCTTTACATATTGCTTTGGTCAAAAATTCAGTGATTTACTGACCCATGTTATATTGAAATAAAAACCTAATATTTAACAATAACTTTTTATTTAACATTTTCAGTAACAAATTGCAGAGAAAAAGTTTTAAGACAAAAACATTTCCATGCTGCAGCCAGGCAAAAGCCTGAACTTGAGTATATGAACACCCACACACTTACATAAAGGAATGAACTGTAAATTCTCAGAGACATATCACAATATATTTACATAAAATGTAAAACAAGGCAAATCTGTGACAAGTATAATAGGTATATTTAAAACATAAGTGTTAAAAATCATGAATATTTTCTAAGAAATATAAAATAGGATACCAACTTCTAAAAAAATACTTGCATAATTCATAAGCAAATCATTTACCTGCCATTTTAAAATGGATAAAATGTAATTAAAAAGAAATATCACTGCTGTAAACATTAGCACAATTATTTCAAAAATACAAGGTGTGAAGAAAAATGTAACAGGATACTATGTTCGTGACGACTAGACAAACAAAAGAATATTTCCCTTGATTCTGAATTAGAAAAAATAAATTATCTGTAATTCTTGTTATTAATTTCTAAGCCATTACTCAGGCATATACTTTTCTAAATTGGAAAAAGCTATAAATGAGATCATATTAGTAAAATATATTGACAACAGAAAAAAGTTCCATACTTCTGCAATTAAATTTATATGAATTATGAAGCTTGAGAATATTAATTGTTTTTAGACAATTTCATTAGCTGCATGAAGGAAGATACAACAATCAGTACTTGTTCGAAAGGGCCATTGATAGAATCAAAATAATAAATCCAAGACTTCATAATCTGATCATTTATAGTCACAGAAAAATGGATCTTTTTAAAACGTAATTTTAGTATGTGAGGATTATTTTATAAAATTATATCAGAAACTGTATAAAAATTTTAAATGAAATTTTTAAAAAAAAACATAATTCCTCAAGTCATTTAGAGCATTTCCCTGTATATACCTATCTCTAATGGTTTGAAAATTGCATAATGAATTAGATTATAGTATACATCCTGAATAAATGCCTTGTAAATTCAACTAATATACAAAATAATTTTCATTTAACAAAAAAAAAAAATGCATTGTGTTGAATGAAACCACATTATACTTAAAAAGGGACAATGTAATCTCATTTCATCAATGTTTTACTTTAGAGTAATAAAAAATTGAAAATATTTAACATGAATACACTAAAATAACGTAAGAAAAATTATCAATATATATATAAATATAAGAAATACTTTTGATAGTAATTTTAAGGATTTGTTTTAAAAAAATCTCTCCGATTCCAAAATACATAATAAAAAAATAATGCATGCCAAGCATTAAATACAGAAAAGTTCTCCAAAACATTGCATTTTAAATTTATTAAAATATCTGCATACTGTAAATGGAAGATTTGATTGGTTCTTTAAAAAGATTTTGTTTCAGATTTGATATACAGTTTAATATAAACTGAACATTAAAAGGACCAGGCAATGCTTAAGAGATCAACAAAAATAATTCTATTTTCTCATTTTTCAAATAAAATATTATTTTAAGCAATTATTTAAATCTTCAGAAACTGCATACATTCTGAGATAAATTACTCAAAAGTCAAATACTGTAGTATGCAGAGTTTTTAATTTTTGGTTTATTCTAATACAGATAAAATTTAATTAAAAAAAATTCAATTGTGAAACAGATAATTAAATATTTTTAAAAAAACTATACTCTTTCTTTCAAAATTAATGCATTCATATAAGCTCTGGCAGGTGAGACTAAGGGAAACAAATTACACAGATTAAACACGATATATAGGGCAAAAAAAATCACAGGTATCTTTGAGCTTCATGGTGAGATCCTGCCATTGACAAGGCTCTTAGATCATGTCGAATTTTGCTAGGCAATGTAAGTAAATTAATATTTTGATCATTTTAGATGTAATTAAATAGAAAAATACACAAGTGCAAGGACATAAGTAGCTTTAGGTATACTACTAGTGCTAGAAAAATATTGCAGGATTCACAAATATGGAGTAATAAGGATATAATACATTGCCAAAATAATAATAATAATGAATTACACTTAGAAAAGACATACAGGTTAAATCTTATTTAAATGAATACTTTTCTTTCACATCCATGATTATTATACTATAAATAGCACACAATAAAAATGAAGCATGCTTAATATAAGCCATTTAAAGTTCATTTCATATTTTTAAGTTATTATACTTAAAAGTCATTTTTCAAGTCAAAGGCCATTTTCCACACTAAATCATCAATGTGCTAAAAAGTTAAAAATTCATAATGGCACATTTTTTTTAAAGAGAAAGAGAATGTTCACTGACTTGAACATGCTAAATATTTTGATAATCTTGGCACAATTCTTTTGATACAACCGTCACATGCAAGAATCTTGTTCTCAAGATGCAGCTATATCAGAAGATGGCCCCTGAATATAATCTATATTTTCTGTAAGAATAGATAATATCAGGATATATATACATGTTAAACATAACATAAGTTTATCGGCTCATATACTATATTTTGTTGTTCATAAAATTATTTAATTAATCTCTTAATTGTACCAAGTAAATAAGTGTTTCATTTGCTGAAAGCATATTATAAATGACCTTGGAAAACTACCAAATACCTTCTTCAATGCTTCACTTCTAATGCACAATGTTTACTCTGAAATGCAATAAAATGACCTTGAACTTCACTCGGGAGAAGCCTCATGGGTTCAGAGATTATGTAAAATCCTTAAATGCAATGTGAATTTGCTTTTGATAGAAAAAACTTTGACAACAAATTTCTAAAATCAATTTTTAATTTTTTGATAATTATTATGCATAATAAGTTCATTAATGAAAGTATTCATTACTTGAATAGAATTATTAACACAAGATTAGTAATTTCATTTCAAAACTATAAAAAATAGCATCTTCAAAGCAAGCCAAAATAACAATATGATAAATCTGAATTGAAAGCATGAATAAATACTTTTAAAACTAATTTTTCATGTTTCTTACCCTTTTTAGTTTTAAAGAAGTAATTGTGAAAGAATGTTAAATATTTTTTTACTTTACTTTTCAAATATTAGCTAGAAAAAGAAATACATATATTATTAATTTGTGAGGATCAGAAAGTTCTGAAGGGTAGGAAAAAATTGGCTTACAGAATTTAAAGTTTGGGCAGCAGTCTAGATAATCAATAAGTTATACCTAGAAATTTCATAAATATGATGCTCAGATAGACAAAAAATTTCCAAATGAAAATATTTCTAGAAAATTTGGCTTATTTTAACAATAATCAAGCCCAAGGGTGTTCCATTTGACTAAATGTTTAAACTATGTATCAAAATATTTACCTATATAATTAACTAGTTAATTATATATTTATTTCAAAATAAAAATTTATTACATTAATATTTCACAAATCTGAAGAAAGTACATTAACAAAAGTGTTTTCTGAATTTTCCCACACAACTTCAAAATATAACATTATGTTTTATGTATTTTGAATACTACCGCATCCTGTTAATTAATATGGATCCAACTTTCAAACTAGATTATGTTAAGTTCAGAAATCATTCATTTAAGTTGAGCATATTTTTAAACTATTTAATTCACATGAACAGATAGATAACCCTTCCATTAACAAATCTGGTTAAGACCCAGAGTACTATAATGATCCTAATTATATTTACGGTTATAAAGTAAATATATAATTATTTGCAATTAGTTCACACATTTTATGCTTCTGATGTCCATGTAATCAGAAAATAAAGAAGTTACTTATATCAGTAAAACACAGAATTTAAAAATAAAATTATGTGAGGAAAAATTATTTATATTTTTATTGCAGAAATTTTGAGTTTTATTTGAATTAACATGAGTTAAATATGTATCAGTAAAATTAAATTACTTTCAAATACAAACAAAGAAAAAAAATTACAACATAACATTACTTACTTAAAACAGTATCTGTTATTAACTTCAGATGTTCAGTTGAATTTCTATTAGGCATTGTTCTGGGACAAATTTGTAATTCATAGTCTGGACCATATTTCATCAAATACTACATTAAAATCAAAATTAACTATGAACAAAAAAACTCAATATACACTTTTTATTCTAGAACTTAAATTCTAAAAGAATTGAAAACCAAGATAAAAATATGAATAAAAAAAGCACCCATAATACAAAAAAGAAAAGAATTCTGTCCATGCTATGGACCAATATTAATAACAAACTATAAGGGAAAAAGAGCATAAATGTATTCACTGTTTCACTATATATATATATATATATATATATATATATCCAATAGGATAACAAAAAATATTTACAGATCAATAAGGAAAACACCATCACTGGATGGAGATAATTATTTGTCCAAAAAACTTGTTTTTCTTATTTAATTCATCTAAATGGAATTTAATTAATCGAATCATAGCACTTTTACAGGATGCAATTTTAAACTCATTCTCTTATTTTGAAGAATAAGATTTGAAGAATTTGAAGAATGTTTAAGTATTTTATTATTATTAGTTTACAAAAACATTCAAACAAAATCTCCAAAAATATTGACTCCGTTTGAAAAAGAAAAGAAACATAATTGACACAAAAGGATGATTGCAACTCAAAATAAAAGGACTAGAAAATTAGTGTGAAGTAAAAATCTGGCATACTTTTGAATAATTTAGAAAATGTGCAATATACATCCTTATTTTAAATTAAGGCAACAAGAACAAATTTGAAAAATGAAAATATTTTTATAATGAGCATAATTTTTTAAAACTAAATAAAGATATTTCTTTTGAGGTAATTTATTAAACATATAATTGGTTCATATAAACATGTCCCATTGGAAAAGAATTTACTTTCGTTTGTCAATAAATTAATTTTGCAAAGCAAATTCTTAATAAATTGAAGAAAAAAATTAAATTAACTGGATCTGTATTTGAAAAGTGCAAATATAAATTTTCATATTAAATTAAATGTGATTTATTAGCTCTGAAAAATTAAGCTAACAAGTTCATCAAATGTAACTGGAAGAATTATAACATTCAGAAAATTAATGTAAAAAAGAAGTTATAATTTGGAAATAATAACAAAATCTTACACCTGAACAAACAAAATTCAAGAATGTGAGCTTCAGTAAAAAATTCATAACACAAGCATCCCTCTATACATGAAATGTTAAAAAAAAGAAAGAAACTATTAATTTAAATTGCTTTAAAAAATAAAATTCAATATATGAAATTATTTTATATTTCAGATGCAAAGGAAATTTTTTCACCTTATGATCTGGAATGTCCGACTCTACAGTCTTATCAAGAAGTATTGAAAGGAGATAGGTCCAACACCTTGCAGTATTTACAGCATTATAGCCACCTAATAACAGCACAGCAAATTTAGAATCCAACAGATAATTATTTTTATATTAATTCATATCATTAAAAGGATAATATTACGAAACACAGACAAAAATGTATATTTAAACTCAAACCCCTACATAATGCATATTATATATATATATATGTATATATACATATAATTTTTTATTTAAATAAAACATTTGTTTAAACACAGCTTAAGCATTCAAGAAGAAAATTTCTAACACATACCACAAACAAGTTGTCAAATTATATAAAAATTACTAATAATATCAAAGTAAATGAGCTAACTCAATTTTCATGAAGCACATTTTTCAGATTTTTTTCGAAAGGTACATATATAGTTAGAAGTTAGAGAATGGTATATTTAAGGAGCAAAAAAAAAAATTCCGCTATAAAATTCTCTAATGCCTAAATACTTATTCAATATACACATAATAATATACATTGCAAGCTTAACTATTAATTTAGTATAGTTTCATATAAATATTAGTTAAATCACTATACACTAGAGAAGGAATTTAATATATAAAAAATAAACATATTTACTATCTATATAATGGTTCAAACAATGAGTTATTAAATTGTCAAAGTGTGAGTGATATTCAAACATTATTAAACATATGCAGTCATTCATAAACTAACTTTACCATATATTTTTATTTCATAGGCACTAAATATTCTAATTTACTTTAAAAGCTCGGTCAAATTAATTTGCGTGCATATCAGAATAAATAATTATAAGGAAATAATATTCAGCCAGATTTATTTTTTGTATTCCAAAATCCACAAACACATAAATATACACTTAAATATATAAGAAGTATTAAAAATTTATAAGCTATAATAATAGATCCCAATATGTCAAATTATGCATTGTTTATCCATTGTGATATCCTGAAATATAAGTATTGCAAAATCCTCCCATTTGTATATATTGTTTTTATAAAAATTTGTTTGCTTTATAAATGTAAAAAAATAATTTAATTTAACAAGAAAAATAATTCATGTACTTAATATGCTAAATTTTTCTTTTTCATTAAGAAAAACAATCACCTAAAAATTTTTTACTCTTACTCGTTATTTATTTTATGAACAAAAAATCTTAGGAGTTAGCAGTAATCCATACATTGAATTACTGATCAAAATATAATACAGGAAAATGTTTTATCCATACTATCATGTTTAGTTTTTACAGAATATATTTAAGTATAAAAATAAGGCAGTCGTACCACCTTTTGATGCATTTTAGATATCAGCTGGGTCATTTTTCCCCCTCATTTGGAATTATATTGATATTAATTTTTTTCAGCTGCTTTCATAAAACAAAGGCTATCAAAATGTCGTACCTCCTCCAAGAGCTAGAAGTGGAATATTCCAAGATTTAAGTAACTTGATGCACTCTGCTGGAGCTTTCAGTGTTAGATTAAAAGCTGCAAATGGATCTCCAGCGAGAGTATCGGCTCCACACTGACAAACAACAATATCTGGCTGGAATTTCTTTTGTGTTTTCGATAAGAGACTAAAAAAGCAAATGAAAATAATAATAATAATAATAATTTCTTTTTTACCTATAAAATAAATAAGAAAAATTTGGGTCATTTAAAAAAAAAATTGGAATTACAATTTTAAAGTTAAGAAATAGTGGCATAAGAAAACTTATCATGAATGTAAATCATATAAAGAACAAATGAAAAAAATGAACATAAGAAGACTGTTTATGCAAACTATCATCTGTATAAGGAGAATAAAAATAAAATATTTCCCAAAAGTATAAAAAAATATCCTTTAAGAATTTTAATTGTAATCTGTTTCACGATCATTAAAGCAAATAAAATTACGTAATAAAATAATTTCTAAATGTAAAGAAATATCTCTTTTCTCTAAATGTTGAATCTATTCCATTAAACAACAATGTTAATAATAAATAAAGATAAGAAAAATTTTACACGAATTTTCACAATAAAATGAATATTTTTAAAGCATAACAAACTTAAATTCTTAAAACACAAAATATAGAGAATTACTTAAAATATAAATGAAATGAATTTCTTCAAAAAGATAAAACTTACGGAATTATCAATTCTATATATTGAGAATCCTGAATGCCATCATATAGAGGCACATTGATTGTATAATGTTTCCCTTTACCATAGCCAATGTCATTTAAAAGGCCTGTACCTAATATAGTAAAATAAAATGCATAAATGTATGACTTTTCTAAAATTACTTTTATTCAATATAGTAGCTCATAAAATAAATATTAAAACATCTATAAATTCACAATATTTTGCAAAATTTTAAATGAATTAGTTTTAAAAAAATCTTTTATAAACTTAAAATTTTCATTGTTTAGAAGTTGATCATAAGACAGACTATTAACTCATTTAAAATCCACTGAATTAGGATGGGTCTGCTTTCATAAGTGTTTATCACTTATAATTAAATCCATTGCACCAGAAACAAAAATTATAACATTCAATTAATAATTTAGCTTGCGATTTCCTTTCATTTAACAACAATACTAAATAAACAACAACAAAAAAAATTGCACCTATCTTTAATAATAATGGAGAAAATGTTAGTATATGTTAGACCACTAGAATTCCAGGTTAGAACAATTGGGTACAAATATACTTTAGAAGGAAAAAATTTTAATTTTGGAAAGATTTATTA
The DNA here is from genome assembly GCA_026289955.1 of Argiope argentata. Classification (NCBI taxonomy): domain Eukaryota; kingdom Metazoa; phylum Arthropoda; class Arachnida; order Araneae; family Araneidae; genus Argiope; species Argiope argentata. The sequence goes on from JAOUZG010009953.1 coordinate 2,018,222, forward strand.
AAAAATTTAACATAATTGCAAAGTTTTTCTGGCATAATTTTGTGCCTCAGTTTTGCCAAATTTTTAAGCAGGGCCAAAGATAAATAACTTTAGACAAGATTCTTATAAAAAATACTATAAGTTAAAAATAATAAATTACGGTATAATAAATTTTCTTTGATAATTTTTGAATGGAATGCACTGTCCTATGTTACATGGGTTTCTATGAAAACAACTATTTTGCATTACAAGCAAGCTTTGGGAATGAAATCCTCGTAAAAGAAGACCTGGTGTTGAAGAGATCTGCTATATCATTCATTAACATTTATTAACATAATTAAATAAACTTTAAGTGCTGCCATCTGTTGTAACGTGAATTCTATCATTACTGATAGCATACATTCCTGAATGGAATTGTAGCGAAAAGCTATTGTTTTTGTGAATAGAGATGAAATTAGAAAAAAAAAATAAGCATTCTTTAGTGTTTGTTTTGATTTTTGCAGATGAAATAAATTATTTCATTACCAAAACGTCTATCTAAAAAAAAAAAAAAAAACCTTAAAGGTGATTCAGGGCATTGCGCTCTTAAATCAAAAAGCCTGGATTTATTTAAACATATTTTTAAAGAATTGTAAAAGATAAACCAGTGTAACTCATCTGTCATGATTCAGTAGAAATCTTCAAAGAACAAAACATCTGCCACTTCACATCAAAGCATAAGAATTTCAATTATAAAAAAATGTAATGAAGAAAAAATCTTTGTTCAGAATTACCAGACTGAAAATGTTATTTTAAACAAGCAAATAATATTCTTGGAATAACTATGCATTCAAGATGCCTATAATATAGCTAAAAGTAATAATGTAATGGGTATAATTGGAGAACGGAGAGAATATCAGTAATCATAATAATTTACAAAAGTTTCAGCAGGAAGAAACTAAATGAATTTGAAAAAAAGATTGTTGCAATTAAATGAGTAGTTATAACAATTAAATATTTTAATATCAATTGCTACTAATACTGAATTCCAGAAATTATGAAATTTTAGTAGCCTGCCAGTAAATAATTTTTATAGAGTGAGATACAATGCAAGTATCTGGGATATGAATGCATATCTTAACATATAACTAATTAAATACTTTAAATTGTATTGTTTTTAAATAACTAACTCCTCTTAGTAAACTTAAACAATAAACCTGCATTAAAAAACTTATGATATAGGCTGGATTAAGATTAATAGACAGACACCAAAGTTTAATCATTTTAAGATGATTTCTCACCAAATGCAATTGCAACATTAAAATCCAATTGTTAACCATTTCTGGTAGTCATCCAAGACAGCAAATTTTTAGACAATTGACATGATGATTTAAGGGGCAAATATGTTAACTTAAGGTCTTGCCATGCTATATTAAATTAGATATATTAAAACAAAATTATCAAAAAATGAAGCAAAATTACAAAACATAGTTAAAAGAAAATGTAACAATTTTAAGACAGCTTTTTAAAATTTGTATAAAAAGTTACTACAAAATAAATTGATCTGAAGAAAGCTGCATAACAAGACAAATTTTCTTAAGAAAATAGCTTTAATATTGACAAAAGTGTATTAGAATAGATTTAATTAAAATGTAAAATTGGTTAAATATTTCAAAAAAAAAGTGATTTATTCAAAGATTAAAGCGGAAAAACGTAAAATTCACATTTCGTCATCTTTAGAGGGTTTTTATGGCCTTTTAATATTGTAATAAATACTTCTAGGCACTAAAGAACATGCATACCAAGTTTCTTTTGAATCTGTCTGGAAATGTATTAATTAACTAAGGTTCAAACATATGGATTCCCAATAATATATAGATAAATAAAGTATTGAAAGCAGTTTTTTTTAATGATTAGCAATTTAAAACTGACTTTGTTTTATTAAGCACTAGTTTGTAAAGCTTCTTTATATGAAGAACTGGCTTCAACAAAGACTTTTACTAAGCCAAAATTTATTTTAACCATACACAATTACCCAGTTTTGCAAATTCACAAAAAAGGACCAAAATTGATCAGATTGTTGCAGTGCTGTTCAATTTTGCATACACTGAGTGCTCAAAATTCCATTTTACTTTTTGTATTTTTTGCACTGCAAATGTATGATCTCATAAAATTGAATGGCTATTTTAATTGTAAGAATGTGTTTAAATGTTATACTAATTTCTAACATTTAGAATGTAACTATCTTTGATTCTAAATCTTTAAAAATTTATTTCAAATTATTTTTGCATTTTATAATTATGTCCGACCTCATTTTTGTGTCCTGAAATGCCAATTGCTTCTTTTGAATCCAGGGTAGCAAAAAAAAAAAAAAAAAAAAAACATTGATGAGTATCAAATATACATAAAAAAAGAAAGGCACATTGATTATCATTTGATTGGAGACAGGGTTTAAAAAACACACTCACTCTAGAATATGAAATAATTGCCATAGTGAATGTAAATATAAAAGATAAACCCTGCTAAAAATACATTTTATTTTATTTATTTATTACTAAAAATATCTTATATTTTTATTCAGTTTTTTAATACATAAAACTATTTGAATCTTTAATCTTAGAGCAGAGATTTCCTTAATGTGGTGTAATGCCTTTTTGTCAATATTTTATAATTTAATTTGCAATTGATTGTAGATGGCATCTAATATGAAGCAACTGAGTAAGCATCCAACTCCTGTCTATACTAAAGCAACTTTGTCAGAACTCAATGAAAAATTTGCCCACTCTCCAAAAGAGCTTCACAGGCAATTGTAGAACTTTTTTAATTTCATAAATTTTCTATGATTGTAATTTGCTTGCAATATATCTGTTGCATAAAATTCATAATAGCTATTCCATTAACTATCGATGGGCGAATTACAGCTTCATGATGGTTGTGACCTGCTTGATGCTGAATTTTGTTTCATTCTCCAAAGAATTTCAAGTAACAACATAAAAATTTTATAGTTTTATAGCTGTTTGAAATACTACATTTTTATACATAGAAATTTTTCATTAAATACGCTATATTATGTTACAATCAGAATTTCATTCATTCAATAGTACTAAGGATTTATTTAAATTAGTATTTGAAACCTCATGGTTTTTAATAAAAAAAATATTAATATTTCAGTTGTCTAAAAAAATCTGCACATTCTGCAATGAATGACAGTAGGTGCACTGGAAAAATATAAAAAATTCAAAAACAGGGAGAATGCATGACAATATAAAGATTTCTTTAAAAATTGAAAAAATATAAGGAATTTCAAAGTTCCTTAATTTCTTTTTTCACAGTTCTTTTAATCTGCCTTGAAATTTTTCTTCGTCTATTTCATACATGAAAGTTTCTAATCTTTTATACATGGCAATTAATTTTTGTTTTCTTTTTAAATAAAGGAGATGCTTTTTCTAATGCCTATTTTCATGCCAAGCACATAAAGGATATTTCTTGCGAGTTTCAAAGACTTAAATCCAAGCATTTTTTTAAGGTAGCTGCAATCCCTCATAAAAATATTAGGTTTAAACTACTTAAAATACTGAATTTTATACACTGAAAGAAATGTGCAATTGTGTTTGTATCAACAGTTGATGTAAAACAGAATGCTACAGGAAAATCCTGCGGGAAGCATTATACTAATGTAATATACAGCAGGGTTTTTGAAACAATTCAGCAGGGTTTTGAAACAATTTTTTGATGAAATCAGGGCTCAGAGGTTTTAAGATGAAATTTGAACAGCTAACTTAGAACGATTTGTCTCATTTTCTGTTATTAAACTCAATATCCTCAGTAAATGAATATAACTTTGAGTCTGAGAAAGCTGCATTTTACATTTGAATGTCATTATTTTAATGACGTTCAAACTAAAATGGATTTTTTCAGAATAAAAAATGTGAAGCAATGTGATTGTATTTTCAGGTTGGATTAATTGAGTTACAATACAACAATCTCAATCTTAATTTTTCAAAATTAGAATATTACAAATTCCCAAATTGAATACTCCATGCCCAGAAAACTAGTGTTATGTTAGCTTCATCTTATAAAAGAAAGTGCTTTCTACTATTAACTTTAGGATGAATTCTATAGCTATATAGTTTCTTATATAATTATATACCTTATATAATTCAATAATAATCCAATGAGTACCATTTCTCATAATTAACACATTGCAATTTGTACTTGTATGCATATTGAAAAATAAAGTTACAGTTTCTTTTGTTAAAGTAATATTTAAATATTTTTAAAGTTTAAGAATAAATTGGTTTGGCTCAATTTTTTGCCCCCCCCCATTCGAAGTACCAAACCCTATATAAAGTGGTATTTTAAGGTTTGATAGTCTAATATAACCAACAATTGCTAGATAATAATTCTTTATAATCTATTTTCAATAAACAAAAAAAAATTATACATTTGCTTTAAATTATGAAACTTTAAAACATGTTATTAATCATCTGTGTAAAAACTATATAAAATATATATAATTTTTAGAACATTCGGAATTTATTTTTATGAATAGCATATGATATACAAATAAGATTCATACTAAATTCGAGATTCAAATATATGCATACCAGGATAAAATCCTATTTCATTTTTATGTACTGAAAAGCACAAAACTCTAGAAGTATGAGCAAATGCTTCTTCTACACCTATAAAAAAAATGCAAGTTTTCATTTTAATAGGAATATATATATATATATAAACCACAAAATTTTGTTGCATTTCTTAAATTAAAAATCCTGATGCTGCAATTTTTAAATATATACCTTCTAATTTTTCAACATTATTTAAGAAAGTAGAAAAAGTGCTTTCCCATTAGCCTGGTATTATTAGTTGTTAAGTTTCAGTGATAAAGTAAAATGGTAATATTTATTATTCTTTTTATATGCAGTAATCATCCAAATGCACTGACTTTTTTTTTGTCAAATCCAACAATATAAATCATAGCTTTACAGGCATAATATTGATATTTAATGAGTTTAGCATTTAGTTTTGTTTCTAGCATGCTAAGAGAAAAAGAAATTAATACAATTGGCGTATATATTTTCTGCTGTTGGGCAAAAAATTAAAATTGAATATATGTGTAAAACAAATGAAAATATCAATATAACATGAAAGAAGAGAAATAGAAAACTTACCATCTCCATGGTGAAGATCTAAATCTACATACAGAACACGTTTGTACTTTTTCAGTAGTTGCAATATACCAAGGACAATATCATTAACATAACAAAAACCATCGGCTTGATCCCTATGAAATTGAAAATTGAGTCACATCCTAAATATCTTTAATTTGTTTCAGTTAGACCAATGATTCACCCTTCAAGTTATATACACGTAAGATTGGATATTATAATTTTGAATTCTGACTTGATTATTAATAAGCCAACACCATGCATTTTGAACTTTTCAATCAAAACAATGACAGATTTGATTTTGATGAGTGTAAAATTGCACTACATACATGGCATGGTACAGGATCTCAAATACATAGTCAACTGCTCTGAAGCCTAGATTAGTGCATGTCCACCAGGAGAATACTTCTAACCAAATGTCTATATTTATGGTGGGGGTTAGAGAAACAGGTTTCTGAAGGGAAGATCCATTTTGATATGAGGAATCAGATGGAAGAGTACAGATTTTTTTTCTTGCTGTCAATTTGAAATAACAAAAAGAAACAAAAAAAGCTATTGATTATTTGTCTTGCCTCAACTCCAGTTGTATGTGCCAATATATTTGATTATCTTGCTTCTTTTAAATTCTTTAACGCTTAATATTAACGGTATTCTATTATTTAACAATTTTTTCTTGTCTCTTAAATTTTGACATCCCTTAAAATGCCCCTTCAGTTTAAATAAGGAGTCTTTAAAATCACAAGAATGTAAAAGCAGATGCAGAGAGAATACTGCAAAATTTTGTTTTGAAAAAGCTGAAGTCAAATCTTTGAAAGTTCCTCTTCTATAAGCTATGAAAAGAGCTTCTCAAGCAACTGAAGTATTGAAATGTAGTAAAAGAAACAACACTTTACAAATGAAAGCTTTAAGAACATCTGGAAAGCATCATAAATGGCTTATTCATTGAAATAAGGGAAATTGATAATTTTGACAAAGTTCCCCTTCAGCAAAGAATTCAAGACAAAGCCCAACAAAAGAAAGTGCCTTCTCTAAGAAAATTACTTCTTGGATTGAGACAAAAGTTAAATTTTCATAGGAAAAAGGAATAGTTGAGGAAATTTTTACATTCCATGAATTTTTATTAGAAAAATTGTGCAAATAAAAGAAAATTACAAAAGACCCAAATTGTGTTTTGGAGGAATAACTACCTGTGAAAAATGAATCAGTATGGAAAAAAATTGAAGCCAGATAGTTTTTATTGAAATATAGGTTGACGGCAATTTAACTTAAAAAAATGTTGGCAAAATACTCTTTGGGGAGACGAAATGAATGTTAAATCTTAGCTCTATTTCTACTAGTTTAATCATGATTTATAGAAGAAGAAATTTTTTATTTCCTGAGGCTACAGTATCTATTTCTTACATTTTATTATTCTCTATTTCTTTATTAATGCTTCTTGATTTCTACTATTCACATTTATGTTGACAGTCAAGAGCCTAAGGGCAAATACAGTTTTAAATTATTCTTATTTTTTAAGTTTTGTTTTATTCTTATTCTAATTAAAATTACATGCAATAATACCAAATCAATTTGACCCTATATGCTCCAATGTTAGAAACTTGAATGCATTTATTTAAGTAAAATGAACTCTTCCATCAGTAAATTGTTTCTTTAGCGACCACCATAAACAGAAATATCTGACAACCAATTAAAAATGAGAGACAACAAATAGTTTAATTAAAATATTAGAAATACAATAAGACATAGATATACATTCAATTAAAATATGTCAGATAATCGATGAGGTAGCAATCGTTGATGGTTGCTTACAAACTATATGAGTTATTGAAGAATACCCAATACGTAACCAGATCAGAATAAACACTGCACCATTGACAAAGGAGGAAGGCTAGACTGAATAAAAAGTTTGTGTGTAACCAATATATGGGAGTTAAGTTGTCTTCCTAGAGAATTTTTAGAAGAAGTTGGCAAATATTTATGTTTCACTTTATTACTTCTCATGAAGACCCAGATCAGTATGCAGAACAAGGAATATAAAAATTGAAACATATCTAGGGTAATAGATAATACAGCAATAAATAAACATATAATTATAAGTAATATAAATATATAAATAAATATATTAAAAATTAATAAGTAAAATTCATAACTAATAATCTAATAAATTAATAGTCATAAATATAATTCCACTAAACAGAGTTCATTATAATTTAAATCATAAAAAAGTAACCAAGAAAGTCTTATATAATTAGGGGGACAAAAAAATGATTAAATATCATTTATAAAAGAAAGAGTAATTTAAAGTTTGATCTGATTTAGTTTTTTTTACATGGAAAAACTTGTTCAATTTAATCAACAAAAATTTGATATGATTTAATTTCTGTTTTTGTAATTGAAAAAAAAAACATTTCACTGGCAAGCATGGAAACAATAAGTTGTAATAAAATATGTCATATTTTTTAAATAATGTTGTTTAAGGTAACAGCCTAGGAATAAAATTCACAACCTTCAATGAGTTCTTTTTTATATCATTTAACCCACAGACAATAACTACATAAAACTGAAAAATTTAACTTTTAATCAAACATTTTACTCTCATTTTTAAAGAGTTTAAAAACAGAAAAGTGCTTTATAAAAAAACTAATAATAGTTAAGTTATAAGCAATAATATAATTTAGTAATTTAAAAAGTCATTTTCTAAAATAAGAAATATGAACTTACTTTTTGGCATGATGCCAGCCTCCACCCCAATTCACAGCAATTTGATATTCTCCACTAAGTAATGCCTTTGCAGCTGTTACTGTAGCTCCACCAATCATTGAAGCTGCATCAAATATTTGAGGAATAAAAGGACAGTCATAGCCTATAAATAAAATAAATGTCAGACATTGAAATTTCTTACTAGAAAAAATTAAAATATTTAAATTCTTCATTATCTTTTTCAATTGTTTCGAAAAATTCATCTACACAATAAATACCACTTTTTTTTCTTTTTTTTTTTTTTCTAATTACAATCAAAAATGTACATTATACAAGACCATTATATTTTTAAATAATAATAAAAATTAAAAAAAACCTCTTTTCATACAATAAGCATAAGTTATCACAAACAAAAATTTTAAAACTTATTGCATATTTTTATTAGTAGAAAGAAAACAATTAGAATTTGATCAGAAAAATAGATCTTAAAGCAGTACTTTATTTTTTTTAATAAATCAAAATGTTTTTATTAATAATTTAAAGCCACAAATAAAAAAAATAATTACTTTTCAAGAATGGACATATTTGTTGAAACGCTTTTTCAAAAACTAAAAATTAAAATAAAGTTAGAAATTTAATGTATAATTAAATTTTTTATTAATATAATTAAATTCTACCCAATATTATATATATATATATATGATTTTGTTTTAGTAAAATGTGCACTAATATTATTCACAAAAAGACTGACTGATACTTTCCTGTAAGAATGGCACCAATGAAGAATAAGTAGAAATGTATCAAACATTTTAATAACATCAAATACTAAACTGAATAATCACAATAGTTTCATACATATTGTGTACATGAAAACTAGTGATTGTTCCTTAAAAACTACATCTAATGGTCATAGTATTTGAAGGACAAAATATGAATACATAAAAATTTATGTTCAAAAATATTTTAGATATTTTATGAAATAATATAATTGAATGAAATGTTTCTAAGATTTTTTAGAGACTAGAAGATTACTAGTTATATTAAGATTGTAGGTACCTATTAAGATAATAGGTACTCTACAGCATATAGGTACCTATATTATACTTAACAATATCAAGTAAAATACTTCTTGAAGAATTTTTAAATTTATCATATGCATAAGGTTACAAGCTCAGCTATGTAAAAAAATACCTAGTATCTATATTAGGATAAATGCATGAAAGCATATCTAATAAAGAATGCACCACTCTTCTGTTTGATATAGCTTCATTATCGATGCAGATCACATTTTATTTCATGACATGTTTAACTACAGCAAAATCAAGATATCCTACTTTCCTATATTGAATATATACATTTTTTAAATTTAAAGTATTTATATTAAAACTAAGATTTCAAGTTTAAGACAATGAAATAACTTTTTAAATGCACTTTACAGGAGACTGAACAAATGTAACAGGCACCTTAGAAGAATTATTAGCAACAACATTAAAATGTTAACGTAACTAAATTTGATCTTCTTTCATCATTATCAAAATGTTATTTAAATTACAATTATTAGGCTTATATAAAGCAAATATATGTTTTATAGTAGTGTTTTCATCATAAAGAATTTACATTGATTACAAGACATCATAATTTTTTAAATCAATTTTGTAAAGTTAAAATCAGAACACTTCTTTGTTTAATCTTTTTAATAAAGCATTCATATATATTAACATACACATACTTGTGAAATAAGAAATTATAAATCCAAGAAGTAGTTTTTAATTCATAATCAACATTAAAAAACTAATAAGAATTATTATTCAGAATTTTGATAAATATTTATATCACTTAGGATTTAATGATAAATTTTTTGTTATAATCTCTTCACATAATAATGATGAATTGGAAGTCTACAGGCACAAGCTGTCAAATATGTCCATAATATATATTATAAGATTGGAATGTGCCCCTTGAAGTGATTTAAAAAAAAATTAAAAAAAATTTTTTTTTGAAATTCCAACCAATTAAAAAATAAACTATATTTTCAATAGATTTTGTAATAATTCAGAAAATGTTCCCTCACAAAAATTATTTTTGCAACATTTTAAAAACCACAAAATTATCTTTTCAATGATGTCAATTGAACTGCTATAAATTCTTTTGACTAAATTTAATTAACTTTGAAGCATATTATATTTCACAACAGAATGATTGTGAAATATAATACCAATCAAGAGATGATTCTCTTCCAACCTTAAAGGATAAAGAAGGATTCTGTTTATTACCTTTGTAGTTTACAAGATAAATAATAATGCTAAATTAAAAAAATTATACATAATAATGGTATAATGTCGTGAATCTCTCACTATTAGAAAAGTTCATGTTCATGCAGAAAACAAATATAAGACTATCAAAATATGATTAATCCTGATAGTTTAATGGAATAATAGCCATGAAGTTTGACTTAAACTATCTCAAATTAAATGTAATCAGTATCTTCAGTCAATCAACAGATTTCCAAAGATGACTAGTGAATAATAAATATAAATAAAATAGTTATGACTTTTTAATGCTGCAATAAAAAGTGGCCTTTATTTCAGACTTTTATTTCATAAAAGGAATAAGAAAATTTTCTCTGTGATTCACAACAATTTCATAAAATATCTATGAAATGAGGATAAAAATAACATTAAACTCATGAAAATATTAAAATAAAGAATTATCAATGACAGCATCAAGGTTTTAAACTCTTACATATTAGTTAAGAGTAATAAATCAACTATGAAATTGCAACTTAAAAAAAATGAAATTGAATGAAAGCATATGAAAAGGTAAGAAAATTAGAAGCAGGAAGGACTCTCATTTAACTTATCAAATTACCAAATAGTCTAATTACACAAATAACTTGCAATGATATAAATGGTAACAAAAACCTAGAAATGTCTAAAATTGCACACTCATTTTTAAATCAATATTTGTGGAACACTAACTCTTGCTTTACTCAGATTTCATTAAAAAAAAACAACCAAATATAAGAAATTACAAAAATGTAAGACCCTTAGATAAAGAGATACATTCAAAGGTAAAATTTCTTGAATATGAAGATTCAAAAAACAATTCTTAAAACTAATTAATTTCCTAAGTACTTGAAATTTTAATTCCCTCCCCCTTATGAACAAGTTTTTTTCTGCTTAGTTTTCCCTCATTGATACCTGTGAGTACGCATATTTTAGGCCCTTATGATATACTTAAATAATTAAGTAAATGGTCATTTTGAATTTAATTTTTTGTTGATAATAATTTTTCAGTTGTTTTTAATGAAAACTAAAAATAGGTGCTCACATATTAATACCACCGCAGCTACAGATTTGGCAGTTTTTAAGTACTGTCCATCTACACTTAAATTTTTTTTACAAAACATATTCCAAATTTATCAAAATAGTAAATAACATAAAGCTTTTGGTGATATTCTCTCTAATCTTTATTTTACGTCAAGCCTTAAAAAGTTGTAGATTTATCGGTTTTTAAGTGTCGCCAATTTACACCTCATTAGAGCAACTTTGGCTGTGGTGGCGTTAATACATAAGTACCTAAAAATGCAATAAATCCAGATCATAATTTTCTTAAAATTAAGCTCAACCTTATAATTAATTTTATAAATATAGCAAGATTGAAAAAATAAATAATGTCATTTAATGAGAAGCAAAACAAATCAAATTTTAATAAGTAAATAAAATGCCAATTGTTTTTGTTTATAAGTATGTCTAAAATGTTCATACCAAACAAATATTATGTTGGATTTTTCCTACCAAACAGGGCTGTATTTTTATAATAGTCATAGTCACTGCATTCAGGGTCAGAGAAAGACTCTCCCTTTCCAATATAAAAAAACATACATTTAACAGATTTTCATGAAATGTCTATGTATTTAGTTAAGTGGTAAATAATATCAATGCATGGATATAATTATGCTAAAGTAAAATAACAAAACATTGAATTGGGGAAAATTTTCAAGAGAATAAATTTCATTATCTAGTTTTTAAAAATTAAGTTAATTTTAAACAAAATCAAATAAATAAATAAACCCTTTTTAACATGATTTTAAAAATATAAAATAAAATTCAGTTAACTTAGGAGAGAATAAAAAAAGAAATATTGATTCACAATTTCAAAACATAAAAAAAAATCTATGCATTCAAAAGTTTTAAATTCTTAATTTAAATAAAATTGAGCACATATATATAGATTCCAAATTAATGAAAAGATAGCCTAAAATATATTATTTTAAAAATACCACAGAAAAATCTTCATAAGTTGTGACTTTCTTCTGATGATAATCTATTTTATTATCTGTTATATTACCCAGGCATCAGCATATGTTTGTTAAATCCTTTACTATTGTCAATAAAAAAAATTATAATGTTTTACTTTATTCAAACAAAGTATGGAACTATACAAAATCCTGTACCTATCCCATATTTTTCCATTTCTTCTTCCTCATCATCCAGCAGTTCTTCTTCACTGAGATCATTTATTTTTTTAAGAAAGTCTATGTATTCTTCTGAATGAAATGATTTCAATTCTTCTACTGTAGCAAAATTTGGCTGAATGACAGTTACATGATCCAACAGCTGATACGCTTTGATTAAGTTATGTGTAACTGTTACCTACAAAAATATAAATATGTAAATCTGATATACAGTTAAATTTATCATAAAAAGTTTTACAAAAATTATTGTTATTTTAAACATATGTGTTACTACTTTTTTTTGCAATAAAAGTTTTTTTTTTACTCTATAGAAATATGATAAATGGCAAATGCGATAAATTTATCGCCCATTTACTTTAAAAATATAACAGAAGATTAAAACATTTTTTCATAATCTTTCAAAAGTAAGTTTTTAAAGACTATAATTTTAATAAGACATAATCAACTGCATAATAAATTAAATCATATCCCTAACAAATATATGGAAAAAATTTGCACTTGTCTAAACAATTAAGCCCTACATACCGCAGAAAATTAAAAATTCGACAGTAATATTCATTTTAGTAAGTGATAGCATAAGTTGTGCATTAACATATTTCCTTTGTTCAAGAGTAACTCTCAATTTATACGATAATGTTTTATTATTACAATTGTCATGTTTCGAAAATTCTTGAATACAGAAAAACAGTTGTAGTGTGAATAAATTATAAATACCGCAAGCTAAAACATTCTATCAATATCTCACCGTTCCGTATAGTCTAGGATGCTTATTTAAATGGGCTTCAAATGCTTTACTATGAATATAAGCTACGGCAGGATTAGATACAGCTTGTTGTGAAGTAGTACTTTCATATAAGGATAATGAAGAAGCAGTTTCTTCGTAGGCATAAGCTTCCATAATAATATATCCTTTTTTCAGGATTTCGTCACTTTAATGCCCAAAAAACTCGTCTGCATTGTTTTCGAATCCCGACAATAACAAAACAATTAAATCGAATACCGACAACTAAACGGTTGTGGTTATAGCATGAAAGATGTTAACCCAAATCATTTTTACATTGTTAAAAACAAAATTCAACAATAAGCAATCATTTTTTCAGTTTCTTTGTATCGATATGAGATGCTTAATTTTATTTCATCTTTTAAGCTTTACAAAAAAGTTAAAAAGGAAAATGTTTTTCTCTTACATTTTCTTCTTCCAATCAATCAAGTAGAAAAACACTACAGTTTTCATTTCAAAACATCGCGCGCAGGCATTTTTTTAAAATTATTTTTTTTTTCTAGAGGAAGGAGGAGATAATGGAATAATTTTTTTTCTTTTATCACGGATTTATAATGTCTATAGTTCTATAAAAATAATTCAATTATTAAATTATCTTTAAGCATTGTCTTGAATAAATGATTTTTCCCCTCCCTTCTGTTTAAAGAAAAATAGTTATAATCTATTCAGACTTTTTTAAAAATTATTTTTATTTTAAATTCCATTTTAATTTTCCTTCCGGGGATTTTCAGTCACAGTTAAAATTAAGAAAGACAGTATAAAAGAATGAAGAAAAAAAAAATAAGAAAAAAATTAATTCATTAAATGTAATTAAAAAAACATTTTTCAATCAAAAAAACTTACTGAAATGGAAAAGAAGTTTTTTTAAAACTCTTCAAATCTTAACACGCTAAAGTAATTATCATTACAATTTATATTAAATAGAATGATATTATAGACAAGAGTTATCACAATTATTGAAACAGAGATTTAATTGCTGTTTGCTTATTCATAGCAATCAATTAAAGAATTTCATCAGGGGATTGTCACATTCTATGCATATTAATTATAGCTCTTTCACCTGGTCGTATTACTTGATTCTGAATCAGAGGATCATAAATTTAAGAATAGTTTCAACGGGAGGTTTGCTGTGTATTCGGACATCGTGGGCTAAATATACTCATGCTGTCGTGGAAGAGAAATTTGGAGAGAGGAAATTCCAATTTAGGCAATATTCTTGATAAGTGTTAACAGTCCAAAACTAAATCAACCAATCAGAATTGAGAAAATAAACTTATAATATTTTTATTTTTAAAGATGAAATTATTGCTTAGCGTCCACCATTTTTCGGAAAATTGAAATTGAACTAGAAGTATAAAATATTAAATTCTTTTTTGTTTGTTTGTTTACTACAACAATTATTATTTTGCTTGCAACATAACAAATCATAAATATATACATTTTTATCTTCATATATAAAATTCTTCTCTCTGTGAGTATATGACTGAATTCCTCCTAAACGACTGGAACGATTTTGATGATATTTTTTTTTCGTGTTCATTTGGATTCGAAAATGGTTTAGATTCATAAAACTTTTAATTAGAATTTTAATTAATTAAAAATTAAGTGAAATTTGGACTTCTTTGCAATAACTTCCGAAAATATTATCATAAAAAAAGGATTTTTGTATCAAATTAAAGTTCAAAAAATTATCTTTTTAATGCTATTATTTTTTTACCAACAAATTAAATTTTTATTTATAATGAATTTTTAAATAAATATTTCAACCATGTTTTTCAACAATTTATTTTGTGCAAAATAACAATTTAATCCGCACGAGAAGGGCAAAAGATTATCTTTTATCAGCGCGTTGACAAAAACTCTGAAGATAAAATAAGTTAATTATTACTGCAAATAAAATCCAGAAAAATGTAATTTTCAGCATGTGATTCTATCAAATAAAATAAATGAATAGGATTTATTTTATATTAATTTTCTAAAACCATAAACACAAGATAAAGTTTTCTATTATTATTCACAATATATGTATTATTCTTTCAATAAATCTTCATGAAAGCAATCATGGTTTAAATTATGCAGAACATCCATTCAAATTTGGTTCCAATGGCCAATTTGTAAATCTTTAGTAAAAAGCATACTGTTTAGTACTACAATTAAAATGGTTTAAATGAAATAAATAACTACTTTTTATATAATTTGGGTCAATAAATATCCTGATGAATGACGAATTTAAAATTTTTTGATACTCTGCTTTATAAGTCATATTTAACAAAATATTTTTGAGGCATTCATATTTTAAATAGGAAAAGTTGCACTTCAATGAACTAAACCAACTTATAAAATTGTTTGATTTATGAAAATTTGAATCTTACTATTCTATAAAAACGTGCAATTTCAGACCTTTCCATCCACCATTTAAGTAAATTATCTATTTATGGACAATCAGGTCCCGGAATTTCTCTTAGACATATAATTAAATGAATGTGTTTGCGCATATGTGTGTATTGGTATTCTACAGACCAGACTATATGATCTAGAACTACCTAAATTGGCCCATATATATCTTGGAGGGGAAAAATATATATGTCAGATATTTTTTTTAAAAAATTTCCATTAATTAAAAATTAAACTAAATTTTGGCATTTTTCTGCGATGAAATCCGAGAATATTGCAGCAAAAAAAAAAAACCCTTACTTTTTTAATTACTTAAAAGTTCAACAAATCCTTTTTTTTTTCAATTATACCAATGTTTTAATTATGAAATAAATATTTATGCGTTATGTAAATTATGTGTTATGTATTACGAAATTAATTATAAAAAATTTCATTTATTTTCTGTCCTGTGAATTATATTTAACAAAATATTCTCTTGAGAATTTAATATGCTAAATAAAAAAGATTTGAACTCCAGTAAAGTACATCAGTCTCTAAAGCTCACCGATCTATAAAAATTTTACTAATCGATATAAATGGACAACATTAGATCACTTCATCGACCGTCTCAAAGAAACCAATCGCTTTCTAAGATTTCTCATGAGTGATTAGCCTAGATTATGAAAACGTTGATTTTACTGATATTGTAATATTCAGAACTTAATAAATTGGTTAGATTTGATCGCATAAGATGTATAAATTTATTTATTTAATGGTTAGAGTGTCAAGAAAATTCGCAGAGGATGATTCCTAAAGACAAAAGAACTGTCAAAATTTAAACTTCTTAATTTTTTGAAATATTATAAATTGAAAAAATTAAAATATTATTATTAGTATCATTTATTTCCTTTAAAAAATAAAGTTAAAACTGAATTTTATGATGAATACGTGGAATTTTCGCTGAAAATATCTTTGAGATGTTATAAATTATGAAAAATAATTCCTTAATGCACATAAAACTTCAATGATGAACTACATTGCTTTCACTTCATCTACTTTTCATTTAAAGACAAGCCTGTATTCAGAAAAAAAAAAGTCTATATCAATTGCAGTTTCATCATTTTCAGCTTAATTTGAAATTAAAATTTAGTGGCACGGACAGAAAGAGAAAGATGGGTAGTACAATGAACAGAATATTTTACAGCCTACGTATTAGTATAAGGGAATTATATGATTATCAAAATTTGAAGTTTAAAACTATTTTGCTGAAAAACCTGTTATGAGATCAAGTAACATAAAATATTAATTCAACATTTTATTGAGCTTTAATACTGGCGGACCGGCTGGTTGCCAAAGGCGGCTAGTATATATATATTCTGTATGAATGTATGTGACTGAACTCCACCTAAACGTCTGGACCGATTTGGATGAATTTTTTTTTGTGTGCTCAAGTGGATTTAAAAAGGTTTCAATTCATAAAATTTTTAATTAGACTTTTAATTAAAATTTTTAAAAGTTATCAAAGTTCAAGCATTTTGTTGTAATAACTTCCAAAAATATAATCACATAAAAAGGATTTTCATATGAAATTAAAGCTCAAAAAATTATCTTTTTAATGACATCAAATTTATTTATCTACAATTTAAATTTTTATATATAATGAATTTTTAAATAAATATTTTAACCATATTTTTAAACAATTCATTTCTTGCAAAAAAATAACTAAATCTGCATGAAAAAATTATCGTTTATCAGCGTGTGTACATCAGGTTGATTAAAACTTTGAGGAAAAAATAAGTTAATTATAATTGCAAATTAAATCCAGAAAAATGTAATTTTCAGTATAAGATAAAATCTGAAAATATTACACCAAAAAACAGATTTTTAAAATATCTTAAAGTTCAGAAAATTATTTTTAAAATTAAATCAATGTTTTAATAATAAAATAAATAGTTATGTGATATGTAAATGGAGTAAGTAATGCTGAGTAATTACGAATTTAAAATTCTTACATTTATCCTCTGTCTTGTGAATCATATTTAACAAATATTCTTGAGAATCTAATGTCATAAATAAAAAATATTTGCACTCAAATAACAGTACATCAATTTCTAAAGCTGACTGATTTATGAAAATTTCAATATCAATATTCCATATAAATACTGATATTGAAATTTTCAAATTCATTAAATCACTTTATCAACCATCTCAAAGATACCAATCACCTAACATTTCTCAAGAGAGATTGGCCTAGATTATGAAAATGTTGTTTCTTCTGATATTATAATATTCTAAACGTAATAAATTGATCGGATTCGATCGCAAAAGATTTAAAAATTAATTTATTTAAAAGTTGGAGTATTAAGAAAATTTTCCGAATATAATTCCTTATGACAAAAGGATTATCTAAAATTTAACCTTCATTTTTTAAAAAATATTATAAACCAAAAATTAAAGTGTTATTATTAAAAGCTCTTATATCCTTTTAAAAATAAAGGTAAAAACTGAATTTTATGATAAATCCGTGGAATATTTGAGGCATAATTCTTTGAGATGTAATAAATTATGAAAATTATTCTGTAGTACGCATAAGACTTCAATGAAGAACGATTATGCTTTCATTTCTCCCTACTTTTTATTTAAAGGCAAGCCTGGATTCAATAATAATAATAATAAATTTCTTTATATTAATTACAGTTTCATCATTTTCACTTCAATTTAAATTTAAAATTTAGTGGCATGGATAGAGAGATGTGTAGAGATGAGTAGTACAATGAACAGAATATCTTATGCCCTACGTAATAATATGAGTGAATTATATGACTATCAAAATCAAGTTTAAAAATGAATATTATAAGCAAAAAATTAAAATATTGTTACTAACAGCATTTGTATTCTTTTAAAAATAAAGCTAAAAACTGAATTTTATGATTAATCCGGGGAATTTTCGCTGAATAATGGAAAATTTAAAGATTATTAATTAAAAATTCAAAGTTATTCAAAAAAATATTTTTCAGAAAAACCTGTTATGAGACTAAGTTACGTAAAATATTAATTGAGCATTTTAGTGAGCATTAATACTGACTAGTCGTCAAAGGGGGCAAGTATATCTATATAATTTAAATATTATATATGTATGAAGGTAAAATTATGTACACGTGATGGATTTGCATTCAAATTTGTAGAATATTTTTTGTTCCTAGACAATTAGAAAGTAGATGAGGAAAAAATTCCTACTTCTAAAAAAATAAACTGTATATTTAATTAATTTTTTGACATATTTTAATTTTTATTTTTTAGTATTAAGGTATGACCTTTTTCATTGCAAAAGATTCCAATTCGTACATAATGTGTTTTAAAAGAGAAACTATATAATTAATTAATTGAAAACATAGAATGCAAGCTCTTTATGACTTTTAAAAGGAACTTGATCAAAGTTTGAAAAAAAAAGAAGCTATAATTAAATAAATATTTTATGTTTCATTTTATATTTACTTCCAAACAATATCTCGGCTTCTTTTATGCAGCTTATGCACAGGGAAAGATTATCAAATATTCAGAAGAGACCATCCCTAAGCCCCCTTTAACTCATAAGAATCCAAAAGATCGAATATTCTTTTCATTTCATTTCCCCCCATTTATTTAAAAGTAGTGATTTTGCAATTTAGGCATGACAAAAATCACTACTTTGCAATAAATAGAAACATGATAAAGAGATATATATTAAAATAAAAATCTAAATTTAAAAGATAGTGGAAGAGTAGTTCAAAGCTAACAATTTCAATGAGTTTACATTTTTCCGAAAATGTATGACTATCGAAAAAAATCAATGTTTATAGATGAAATTTGTGCAGAGATGAGCGATATTGTTAAAATTCTAACATATGAATTATAATGTATGGTTTAAAAATATTTCTCCTGGAATAATGTCCCCGGAATTTAAAATGACCAAAAGGTAATTTTTTGTTATTATAATTATTACAATTCTTAATTCTTGGGCAGTTTTTTCCCCAAAAAACCGTTTGAATTTTGTATCTAACTCATTTTTTGTTGGAGTGGTGGATTTCAACTGACTTTTATACTTGCATTTACATCCTTTTTAATGCTATGTTTAATCCTTCAAAGCTATTTTCTCAAATTCTCATCTTGAGTAGAAATTTCTTACGAAAAAATCTCGTAAATTGAAATTTAAAGCATATTTTTTTATTCAAATTCGATGTCTAATTTCTCTATATGTTCTGTTATCCCTGAACTAGGGAATAAGCAATCTATTCGCTTAGAAACATTCGGTTGTTTAAATGCTTCATTATTCGAAAAAGAATCGCAAAATTTCTCGGTGTTTATCATTCGAATTCCCACGTTTAAGGAGTGAATAGAAACATAACATTTTTTTAGTTCAGGAACTAACCAATATACTTCTTAAGCTGTCTGCCAAATTGTCAGCAAATAATTTCACAAAATTCTGAACTAAAAGATTGTTACTTTACACCTTTTTATAGCATCCACATTCTTTTTATCATTTTTTAAAAATTGCCTTTTAACTGATATGTTTTGGTTTCATACATATTTCTGCTTTATTTTTATGCAAAAATTCAAAAATGTAATTATTTTAGAAGGTTTTTTTTAATTCCAAATATAGTCATATTTCGTTGTGGCGAAATAAGAACTGAAATAAACAATTTGCGAGTTATAGAATAGAAGAAAATGTTGTATAACTCAAAGTTTTGAATTCTTTGTGTCGTATAAATGAAGTATTTTATCGGCACCGTGGTTACGAATGATCTGAGTCAGCCACGAAGAAATGTGCAGATGCAAACGATGAGTAAATGATAAACTACTGAGCGATACTTCACTGTTACTTTTTCCATTTACTTTGAACGTTTCTATTTGCAGATCACAATTTTTCACTTTATGTTGATTTCCCGAGTCCTAATTTTTTTTAAAAAATGTTTTTATTTATTAATCAATTCATCTTTAAAAAGTTCTAATATTCACCATTCAGCACAATTTTTAGATTATAAAGATTTAACTGAAGGAACAATAAGAATGTGTGTGAGTGTACTTTTGCTTTTTATTATTAATATGGCATCACAACTTCAAAAACACTTCAGCACTACCTTTGATCAACCACATTCTAAAATAGAGGATTGAAAAATTCCTGTATTACACACTAATTTGTGATAAATAAACTAGATTTCATAAATTTTTTATTTAAATCCAGGAACTTCGTCTTGAAATTAAAAAGTAACAAATAAACACCTCAAGTCAATATTTGCATTCTTTAACACATGCCATTGCAACATTTTCTCTCTTATATCGAAAAAGATTTCACCGATTGTAACACATAAAAAAAAATTTAGAAACATCTTGGGAATAACGAATTTTTGTTCTTCAGGGTTTAACACTTTTTATTTCGATATTAGCTCAATAAAAATGCAGCCAACAGTATATATATATATATATATATATATATATATATATAAAACCAAGGATATATCCATAGATACCATTCTGAAATCTTTACTCAATAAACGATTGCCAATTCGTTACCTACATCTCTGTGATTCTTTTATCGGTGTGCATAAATTTTTACTGTAGGTATAACGTTTTCCGTTCATTGATATATCATTTTATTATTTAATGTAATATTATAACGAAGTTTAGATTTATTGCATCATCTTTTAATAGATTTTTAGTTTGTTTGCCCAGATTATTGAAGTTTTAGGCTATTAAATGATTTATGGAATGGATTAAAAAAGCATTTTACCTTGTTATTTGATACGAGTATATAACTTTAGAAACATTACTATTAAAATTATATTAAATGTTAAAAATATTTTTAAAATGAAGGGAAAAAATGCATTGAAATGAAACTAGTATAGTTAAAAAAGTATTTTTTTTGTTTGTTTTAAAATAACACAAAAATTAATTTTTAGTGACAATAATTTAGGCAGATATTAAGGCATCTATTTACGTTTGTAATTATAGAGATAACCCATCTGGTTTTGGTTAAGTATATTTTCGGGTTGCATTAAACTTTCTGTTTCATATCTAATCCTCGATTTTTTTGTCGTCCCGTTTTCTCTCTATCCCGTTTTTGAGAACACAGCGAGCGAGCTGCAGAGCACCATAACATTTTCAAGTTCCATTAAGTAGAGAAGCGCTGAACTCAGTATATACTATATATGAGTGTGTGTGTGTGTGTGTGTGTGTGTGTGTATGTGTGTGTTCGCCTTTGGCGACTAGTTTATTCACTCAGATTATACAGATAATTGACTTTCTAGGTTGTTAAATGATTAATGGGATGTATATAAAAACATTTTAATTTGCTATCTGATACGAGTCAAAAATATGAATCTAATTGAATCAGCTTATTGTAAATTAACTAGTCTATATCTTATACTATAATACGAGGAATGGTTGTCAAGTCGAAAATCGCCACAGAATTAATAAACTCCGGTAAACTTGGGGGTTCGTTTAAAGAAAAACAGTTAATTTATTTAAAGTAAAAAAAAATTAACAGGGCATTAACAATTAAGATAGAAAAGGTTAATTACAATAAAAACAGAAGTTAAAATACTTATACGGCACCAAATGTCGGAGCCTAAAAAAATGTCTGCACATAGCAAAACTAACTCCGCCGTATACAATAAATAATAAAAATGAACAAAACGATACAGTAAAAATAATTGAAATCTGGGTGCGTTCGATATAGCAGTGAAATGGTAATGGTCACTAATTAAATCTCTGCATATATAATATTCCAGGCGAAGCGATTGGACATCAAAGTTGGTTAGCACACATTAAGAAATGCAAAATATAATTGTAGACTTTATTTCCTACGTCCTGTCAAAGCCTGTGTAAAATAATTGATTTATTCTTCCAGACTTCACATTCTTTCTTCGAAAGATTTATGAATATATATCACATTAATTAATGCTATAGTGTATCTTACAGTAAGAAGAATATCGCCATGGGTAAATAGAATTCTACAAGAAAAGGGATTCGAATTTTGTCTATTTCCGTCCCTGAAGATATAAATGTCAGTTACACTTCAGATTGCAGGAATCTTTCCTTTTATTTGATCCACAGGTGATTGTTATCTCACCGGAAGAATAGAAAAATGGACGATGTGAGAAGGTAACGAGAGGACAAAATGACGATGGGTGCAATTACCGGGATGATTATTACACCGGCCATGATAAATAAATCTGGACTAGATGGCACCTGTTACTGAAACTTCTGAAACCAAGCAATAACTTATTCTCTAGAAGCGTTTGAATTATTTAATTTATTGAAAAAAACTTATGAAACAATCATAAATTTATTACAAATTAATATCTTCTGTCAAGAGTTTTCTCCAAAAAACTGTTTAGAAAAATGAAATTTATGAAATGTGAGAACATTATTATTTTTAAGTCATTATTTGTCTTAGTTAATTTAAGTCATTAATCAGTTTTAAACCGGTTTGAAACAAT
>JAOUZG010009953.1:2041559-2057297 GCA_026289955.1 Argiope argentata
GAGCACTATTATTTTTAAGTCATTAACCGGTTTAAATCAGTTGGAAGCAATCACAAAACTTCTCTATCAATCTTTATCCTCCACCCCTCTATATATAGAATTATAATTTTTTGAAACCTTTAATTTTTAATTTTTCTAGCTGGCAAACAAAGTTTTGGAACTCGGCCGATTTTGAGATGAAATAACAGTTATGATGCTATAGTTCCACGTCAACCTTTTAAAAAAGCATCTGTTGTGAAGAAGCATACGTAGTAATAAAACAATACTGGTAAAAGCAAGTCAAACTTTTAAAAAAGCATCTGCGTTCAAAGAAGCATACATAATAAGA
The DNA here is from genome assembly GCA_026289955.1 of Argiope argentata. NCBI lineage: Eukaryota > Metazoa > Arthropoda > Arachnida > Araneae > Araneidae > Argiope > Argiope argentata. The sequence continues at coordinate 2,041,888 of JAOUZG010009953.1, forward strand.
ATGCAACACTGGGAAAAACAGGTAAAAAAGTTCTTCAGCCTATAATTTCCAAAGGCTCATAAACTGCTTTTTTTTTTGCCATAAATTTCTGAGACATCAAAACCTCCAAACCAAAACAACACCATGTTCTCACATGATAATAACACCATGAGTAAAAAAAATTTTCATTACTGAAATTTTTTTTTATGTATATTTCATATATTGATTTTTTTGTTGTACCTTAATTTTTATTTCTTAGTATTAAAGAATAATCTTTTTTTTCCTTCTAAAAATTCCATTTAGTACATATTATTTTTTTATTTAAAAAAAAGAAACTATATAGTTAATTAATTTTTATTTCTAATATTTATTTATTTATTCTAAATATTATGGAATAACCTTTGTTTTGTTCCTTTATTTTTTTGTTTAAGATTTCAATAAGTACATGTCGTTTTTAAAATCAGAAAATATAAAGTTAATTAATTTTTTTGACGTAAATAATTTTTATTTTTTAGTATTAAAAAATAACTTTTCTTTCTTCTCTCCTTTTGCTAAATATTACAATTAGTACATATAGCTTTAAAAAAAAAGAAATCACATAGTTGCTGGGCTAAAGCCTCCCCTTAAGACGACATTAGGTACGTGCATAATGGTAAATTCGTATAATGGTAGTGATTTTAACTTTTTTTTATATACTAAAGATTCCAATCAGTACATAGAAAATATTTTTAAAAACAAGAAAGTCCCAATTCATACTTTATTCTCTATATTATTCTATAAAGCATATAATGGAAAATTTGACATTGAACGCAGAAGGATGGAAAGGGAGCGAATAAATGCCCTCTTGCGGATTTGTCGTGACCTTTAAAGGTTCATAGTTTACTTGGTTAGTCTGAGGGAAGTTTTCAAAGGATCAAATTCTCGTAAGAGCTAAAAAGAGGATGTTGTGCATTCTCTAAGTAAGCAATAAAGATAAAGGGAGACATTTCCACTGTATAATACATGAATTTGTATTAAATTCAAAAATTTTTCTTTCTGCAGCAGTATTCTCGGACAGTACTAAAAATGTTTTTGAAGAAATTCTATGAATTACGTTTCTTTTCCCTATCCGAAAGAAGGAGCATGAAGAGACTTCTCTTCGGCCGTTTTCTTTTATCTCTCTCTGCCACAGTTTCCTTCCCCTTAAGGCGACAAAGGGTAAGCTTAGCTACGTTTTCAAACTTTTTCAAAAATTAATACAAAATGGAACCTTGCCTAACGGACTTAATTCATCCCCAAATGTTACTCGCAATACGAAAAACAAGTTAAGCGGAATAATTTCTTTTTTCAGTACCAGCACATGTTAAATAGGACAATGTGTTCCGTTCAAATAAAAGATACTCAAAGAAAGTTATAAATATTGTAATTTATTATTTAAAGGGCCTGTAGTTTTGGTACTTACGCATTAAGTCGTCGATCTTTATCACCAAATTTAAAGGCGTCGTCAAGGAGTTGCTAAACCACCATTGATGTCAAACAACTATAATTATTTTATAAATTGGGCAAACCTTAACTGTCATCCACCATTTTGTCTGATTTTTTGATTCATTAAAATGATTAAACTTTGGGATTTGGCTGCTTACATAAAAGATGCAGTGACGAAATTCCAAAATTATAGAATTATTCTATCTAAAAAAGCATGTTTGAATGGACATGGGGTGAGTTTATAAGTGAAAACGGACAAACAGTTGTAATGTTCGGGCCACCTAAGTAAATTGGATCGAGATGGTTGGCGATTATTAACACATAGACGGTATTATACGTACGTACCGTATTTTTTTATAAGAAAATTTTCCGAAGACAATTAGTTTGCTATATTTCAGATCTGGCATTTTGCGATACCGCATTATCATTATACGAATTTGAATAACTAAGATAGCTAGAAATTTCTTTGTGCTAGAGTGATGAAATTTCGTATATGATCCTCACAGCTGTCAGTTGGACTTTTCGAATACAAGTTAACACAAATATAAAATATCGAAAATTGGATGGATAAAGCTCAGTCCACAGATTTAACATATGTAACACAGAGTAGGCAGACAGCTATGCAATTTTTATTCAAATCCCCCCCCAAATTTAGACTGTCTGTCAGTCTGTATCTCTAGAAACATGTAAACGCTATACCTCAAAAACCACATGACTTGAATATATCAAATTTGTAATTACAGGCGTAGTTTTGTGTCAAATTTTCGTTTTAATTGGTTGGGAAAATTCCATCTCAAACAAAAATTCAGTTTTCATATACTGTTAACTACATATCAGCGATTAATTGTTAATTATAACAGTACAGATTAAGAGAAAAGTCCTAAATTCAAGCCAAATTACTGAACGTTAATGCCATGCCCAGCCTTTTTTGAGACAACACCTTAATTAAAGAGTAAGAGGGAAAAATTTGAGATCTCTTTCGCATTTTTTTTCTACGATTAGCAGAAATAATACTAAAAACAAATACGGGGGTAGGGTCATCCAAAGCAACACAAGATATGACATTAAATTTAAATTTTTCTGTTTCAAATTGCAATGCATTGTCATTATTTGCCAAATTTTGAGGTTATAATTTCAGATTGGGTTGTCCCATTTAACATTCATTTTGAGCATTTTCGAAATTACTATTTAAAAGTGTTGCATAAAAATTGAAAGACTTAAAATATTGTATTAAATCATAATAACATATTTGCCCTAATTTGCAAAACTCAAAAATACATGTTTTGAAATTTTTCTGCTTAAAATTATTTAGGCCATTATTATTTAAAGCCATTATTATTTTATAGATAATGCAAAATAGCAATTGATAGTCCAACCCATCTGAGAATGTAAATTTCTGGGGCTTTTCTAAAACGCAAGGTAATTTATTTTTATAATCAGAGTGTACGGTCTCTCCAAAGCTTTTTCGCGTACTTCTCAATAAAGGCGTTACTCACGTGAACGTCTAGCATAGAATTGGCATGTAATTATTGCGAAATATCAATTTAGAATTTTTGCTGCATTTATGGTGTCATCCTTGATGAATTATTTGGCGATTAATCCTTGGTGTCTGTTTAATAGAGTTCAGAAGTCGAATCGAATTTGCGAAGTATGTGGACTCAGAAGAATGAATGTAAAACTGGCAGCTCAAGTATAGATTGCCATAATATAATACTTTTCTCATATTATTAATTCTAGTATTTCTCTTCTAAAACTGTACAACATCTACTTAAGCATTTATAGATGAACTTGCCACACTAATTATATTCTGTAAAAAATTCCAAAATGTTTGATAAAGGTTTTTTTCTTTATATTCAGTTTTATTTTTAAATAATGAAGATTAATTGATATGCTTAATTGATAGTAAATTCAAAGTCACCTTTTAGATTAATTTCTGCTTCTTTGATTCACATTCACTGGGAAGTTCAACTTTTATTCAATTGCTAGATTATTCCTGATAATATAGAATTTATCAATATTTTTAATTAAAAAGAAACAAGTTGCTTGAAGTTTTTTCTATAATGTTTGTCTTATTTCTGTAGGTACTAAGCCCCTCTGTTTCAGTTGCTTTAAATTTACATGTGGCAGCTAATAATGTAGAGAGCAAAGGGATAGTCACAGCAGAATTCATTTGGAAGATTGACAAACTATTTAACTCTATTAATTCAAGAACATTATATCATAAAAAGAAGGAATTTTGTGCATTAACTAAGAACAGTTTTCATACTAAATTCTGGAAAGAAATGACAAAGTGACAAAGAATATCTGAATTTTTATTTGCTAAAGTCAAATTTATCCTTACAAATTGGTTTAATCAAGATCCGTTAGAAAATACATTTACTTCTGTGAGACGACGTGGTGGCTTCCGAGAAAATCCAGATGCTTATGAATTCAGACATACCATTCATAAAGTAATAATTCTAATTTTTTAAAGCAATCAACAAACAAAAACTGTGATGATGATGATGATTCTACTTTAATCGATTTTTCTTCTTTAAACAAAAAGGAATTGTGTGAGTTAATAAATAAAAATTCTGAAGACTTGGATGAAGGAAAGAAACAAGATGACATGGATAACTTGAACATAAGTACTATAAATATAGTGGAAGAAAATATTTTATCATATATATCGGGTTTTTTAGCAAATTTTTTTTGTCTACACATGGTTGTATGGAATGCAAAAAATTACTTGTAAATTATTATAAAAATTTCGATAATCATACTATTTTTTTGTATTTTAAAGAATATGCCATGTGTAAATCAGGATAAAAATGGCCAACTGAATATTTATTACAATATTTTTCTAAATTGCATGAATGTTTTTATGGAAATTTAGCCTTTTTTACCAAAGAGATGGCATACGTCTAAAATTCAAAACTGTTTTAAAGCAATTTAATGCAGAGTTTTTTAATAATTACATAGAGCACAAAGATGAAGCACAGAGTTTTTTTTTAATTCTTCTTTTATACGGATGATGATTAAACATAATATGAAAAAAAATGAATGATGAAATAACAATCTACTATTCTCGAAAAAAATTAAAAAAAGTTTTACATATATAGTTAAAAAAATGTTTTTTGAAACTAATTAGTAATAATTATACCAGTTTGTTGATTTCAGTCTTCCACTATTTTTAATTAACCAGCTGAATGATAAAAACTTTTCTCAAGCCAATTGTTATCAGTTATCTTTTTATCTTGGGATTTTATAATAGTTATTGTACCTTTTCCTCATATATTTTAAATTTATAAACTAATCAGCCTTTATTTTTAATTGAAATCTGTGGATTGTTTTCAGTTATTTTGTTCTTCAATAAAGTAAGACAACATTATTTGGATTATTTGTTATTTATTTCATGATCATTCTGTAAGGCTTAAATATATGTATTCAATTATGTTAGAATTTGTAAAAAAAATTCTGAATTTAACTTTCACTCTTAAAATAACTGGTAAAATGAAATTAGAGTAGCCAAATCTTATATATGAGAGTAATTAAAGCTTTAAAGCTAATATGAATACAGAATAAAATTGATTTGAAGTGGTCCAAATTGGGAAAAAAATATTTAAAAACTCATAAATTGCAGTTTAAAATATACTGGTGGATATTATAATTAATAGAAAGAGAAAATTTACAATCAATAATATAATTTAATATAATATGCAATTCATCAAAGTCAAAAGTAAGAATTAGCCTTACAAATGAACAAAAAAAATCATTTCCAATGGAATAGAATCTCTTTTAATAATTTGATAGAGTTTCATTGAAAAGAGTAAATATAATTTAAATAATCTTAAGTATGGATATAATGGATATGAATTTCACTACTATACAACAAACAGGGATGATTTTTTTTTTGTTTTTATATAATGGAAAGAATAAATAAAAAATGATTTCAGATAACAATTTGTTAGAAGATATTATTCCAAGACTGCAATTTGGCCGAGAAAAGTCAATATAATAAATGTAGCTGCTTTTTTCACATCTTTATCATGACGTCACGATGAAAGATGGCGTCATTTCATCACACAATAGTTCCAAGTCACAGATATCAACAGTGGTGGCGCTACTGTCTGTGAATGTCCATGTTAAAAAAGTTGCTATTAGCGCCTATGAGAGTGAGACCTCTGTATCATATCCTTCTCTATGACTCATACTTTCAAAAACGGATTCTACGAGATTTTTCAATCTCTCGAATTCAAATGTTGTGACGATTGCTGTACTTTCTCTATATTTCGTATACAAAAAAGTATAAATATCGGTACTTACGTATTGGACCGTAGATCTTTATCGCCAAATTTAAAGGCGTCGTCAATGATTTGCTAAACCGTCATTATTTTAAAAATTGTTCAAACCTTTACTGTCATCCGCCATTTTGATGGCGTTGACAGCTTATCGCCAAATTTGAATCCGTCCCCAAAGAATTACCAAACCGCTGGCGTCGACGGTCTAATACGCACGTACAAAAATTTCTTATGTTCATTTCAACCCCCCCCCCCAGAAAACAGGAATAACTTAATTTAAACTTTTCCAAGTAAGTAGACTAAAAATTCCAAATTTAGCTACAGAAGAGAAACGAATATATATTTCAAACCAAATGTTCTTGACTGAAAATTCCTCGCCCTTAAACATGATTACATGATGTTACCAATGCCAAAATGATGTAAATGAAATCGAAGTCACAATTAAAAAATCCCATCTATAAGGCAGAAGAATTTAGTATGTATCGATTACAATTATCTAACACACATGGTTTTATTATAAATATTCAAAATTACTTTTCTAATGATATAAATTTTATTTCCTACAAATTTCCCTTCATTTCAATTATATTTTTAATTCAATTTTTTACTCTATTTGTAATAATATTTTTAAATGCACTAATGTAATTCAAATTCATCTATCTAAGCATTCAATCGAATACTTTTGCCACTCTTTAATACTGAAGGAATATATTTACTTCCACTTTTATTTTGTAATCTGTCTGCTGATTAATTTGTAGTAAAGTAAATCAGTTGTACTCACGTTTTTCAGTCGTGTCAGATAACAAGGTATTTTTCTTAAAAATAAATACATTCCGTATTAATCATTTAAATACCTAAAAAGTCGGTAATCTGGTAGAACAAGTTGGTCACCAAAGGTGGATAGTAATTAATCTTCTTACTCCTACTTTTCTCCAATAATTATCGCAAAATTTAGAGAAAAACTTTGTTTTCTCTTTCGCTTTGTATATTCAGAATATATGGTTATTTTTATTATATGATGCATTCTTATCTTTTAGTGAAAGGTTATGAAATGAAGACGATTCACACTCAGAAAAGTAGAGCAAAGCGCAAACAAAACGCACAAAAATAATTCTGAAGAATTAATTCTGCATTTACGCTAGTATTTCCTATTATATTATTTCTGTTGCAATGATAAAATTCAGAGTATTCTAATAAAATCTTCTTATTCCACTGAAAGTTTTTTTCCTTCTAATGAACTCATTACACTCATTGAATGCCGTAAAATCATTACAAACACGAATACCATTATTTTGATGAATAAATCATTAAATTATATTCATCTAAAGTTCAATTCATCTAGATGAAAATTGTTTATTCCGAACAAAAAACACACTTTTTTTGTGACGATACGACAAAAAATTATTGAATTAAAGAAATATGAAACGAGAGAAAAAATATGAATAAAATTGATAATCTTCACCAATTAAATAGAGCTAAAAAGGTCACAAAAAATACCAGAAATCAATAGCTTTTCAGAAATTTTTAAATTTTCAGAATTTTTTTAAAAAAATTTATGGTAGCATTTACTATTAGGCGTAAAACAAACTACATAAGAGTTATAACATCTATTTTATAAAAATTAATCTATAATTTCAAACTTATAAAAACGCAGTCTGAAATTATTTCATTATGATGTTTGTAGTTCCTAATCACCATCCCCTCATTAATCATCCCTCATTAAAAAAAATTCGACACCTCATCAGTGGTAGTCACATATCATAGGAATATAAAACTGTTGATAGTGAAAACAAAATGCTTTTGGTCTCACCGATTTCTGTCGAGATTTACATTATCTACCGAATCGTCAATATTTTTCTATGATCATATTTTTCAATACCCATGCTGATGAGAACGTTTGCTTTTATCAATTCTCAAAGAAACCACAAGGTATAAAGATGCTAAAATCACAGAGAAAATGCTACGAATAAAAATTTAGTTATAATTATTCACATGAAAAGAATTATGATAAAATTAATAATAAAAAAGTAATAAAAGTAATATTTTTTTAAAAAAATCTGCAACAACTATTCTATATCAAAAACGACAGAAGTATATTCTTTACGCATAAACGAAGTATAGAAGTACTATATATATATTAAATTAATGTATTCGTTATTGCTTTCCATTCAAAATATAAATAAATAATTTAATTTTTTAGAGAACCTACTCTTACCTGTTGTAATCTTGAATAACGCTTGTTCAGAAGTTTTACAAACAGAGCATTTTGAATTTTTTTTTCTTAAGAGCTTTTCCATATTCCTAAAACATGTGTTTTCTTATCCATGCCGTTGTCTGTAAAAAGTGAAGCAAAACAGTAAGTGCAAAGAAGAATAGAAATAGAAAAACAAATCTACTCAAAAAATAAAAAGTAAATATAAAATGAATATTGTTAAAATGCCAAACAGTAAGTCCGCGATGTGCGACGCGAGCAACTTCGATAGTTTGGGTTTCAAATTCCTATCGACACTAATGTACGATACGATCGTGCTACACAATGAAATCTTTGGTTCTGGTTTTCAGTGCTTTAAATGACGGGACAAATTGTTCTTCTTTGTTAATTTAGGTTCAAAGCATTGTTCCTGTCAATAATCGTTTGTCGTTCCTGTGTCTTCAACAAGAATTTTTAAGTTAATTTCTAAAAATTGTTCTTCTGAAATCTGATAACGCATTCTAGTAGAAGGCCTTTTCTGTATTCGTATTCACGTACTGGTGGATGTTGAAAATAAAAGTGCCCATATTCATAATTCATAAAAATAATTGCCAAAATAAATTAAAACATGACTGGCTGCTTTGAAACCTATTGCTTTGCAATACGTTTCAAAGCAGCCAGTCATGTTTTCTGCTACTTTATTGCTTGATATATATATTTTAGTTTCTATATATTTATGTGATGACATTTCTTAATCTATTTAAAATCCTAATTAATTGTCTTTTTTTTTCTTTTTTAAATTAGTCCATATTACTTTATTTCAAAATTGTCTATTTTTTATTTATTTCCAATATGTATTCTCAAAAGTGTAGGACCAATGTAACTCTCAAAATTTAGGAGTGAGTATAAATCTTTAAAGCCACCTGCATTTCTTTTAAAGATACTTAAGATTCCCCTTCCTTAATCGAAGCAGGTAAAGGAATTTCTATGGGAATTTCCCAGTGAAAACTTAAAGAGGAAAATATTATCTAACACTTTTCACTTTTTCAAACAGACGCTTTTCCATTACCCTTTCATGTACAAATCGTGTCCTCCCGTGAAAAAATTAAATTTAAGTTAAATTCTCAATTTGTTTTCTTGTCTCTCACTCAACTACGAAAATTATGTTAAATATAAAACCAATCGAACGCAATATTATTGCATCATTATCACCGTGTGGAATTCTAAGAGTTTTAGGAACACAGCAATAAATAATAATTTTGTTGTGCAAAATCCTGGTTTCGTTGAGAGTAGTATTATTTATCCTCTAAATTCTAATCAATTTCAACGGATCCCTAATGATCCTCTGTTTCTTATCAGAAAGAAACTTCTGTTCTCAACTATTTTCTAATGCAAATTTTATTTAGATTACTTCATCAAATTTTACCATTTTTTTTCAATAGAAAGCGCAGGATAGAAGCTTAAAAATGAGTAGCTCTTCTGTAATTTCGCCAAACTAATGGCATTTCTTCTTTAAAAGAATTTCGATTAGGTTTGTCCCGGTTCATTATGATTTCTTCAGGAATTTTTCTATTAATATTAGGTCAAATACTTCGTTATCTTATTAAAAAATATATATTTCATATTATTTATACATTTGAGATAAAACGTGCAGATTTTGTTCATTGGATTTCATTCTATTAATGTTGAACTCAAACACCAACTTTTTTAACCCAACCAAAATTCTCAGCTTTTACAAATGCCTGCTGACAGTTAGAAAATTAAATATCGTCATACCAATCTACAAGTGCAATAATTTGGTCATAAGTATTAACATTTGGCCGAGTGTTGATAATCTTTTAGTGAAATATCAACAGAAAGAAGTTGAGTAATTTAACGTATCCGAACACGTTCGGAGCACTTTTTTTCTTTCCAGAAAAATCTGGTATAGTCATATTTAACCATATTTCTGAATTTAAGACTATCAAAGATTATTAATAGAATGTAAATATTGGAAATAAACATTAATATTTTTTGAAAATTGGTATTTAATAGCAAAAATTTAGGCAAATTCTTAAAAAACTTCAAATTGGCTATACCAAAACTATTATTTTCATCTCAACAAAACTTAACTAAAATAAGCTAAAAAGCTTTCTCTAGAGATTTTACACCAAGCGTATGGTTATAATTATAAATAAATATTTCAGAACTTATAATTTTCTTAGTAAATTTATGAAGTCATTATTCAAAATATGGGCTGTAATTAAAAAAAAAATATTTGCACAATATATATATATTATATATATATATATATATATATATATATATATATATATATATATATATATATATATATTGCTCATTCCCTAGAAACTAGTATCAAGACAAAGTCAACCAAACTTAATAGTAATATAATAGTTATATTTTGCGTTACTTGATTTGAAGTGAGTAAAAAATAAGTAAAAATCAATTTTCAGAAAAATGCGTTTAATGTATACAAAAATAAATTTTAATTATAAATTATGTGTGCACATAATTAAAATTCGCTATATTAAAAGGTCATACCTTCTTCCTCCTTGACTTTTAATAGTTTTCCTTTTTTCATCATTTTATTTTTTTCTGGTAATTTTTGCATTTGGCATTGAATACCACCTAGATCCATTTATTCTTTCTTTGTTGAGTTCAGCAAATACACTAACTGCATTTGCACTAGGACACACTCCAATAACTTTAAGAGTATTCAATAATCCTGTTGTAGTAGTTGTTGTTACTTATAGCACTTGCCATGGACAAGCCCCGTTGATACATCAGCAGAATTTAAGCCGGAAATATGCGTCTCTTGTTTTACAAGTAGCGCCATCTAGGGCCAAGAGTACGACTTAGCTACACACACGTCACAACGGGCGGATTACATTCACGCAAATCATTCATTCATCTCAGATCGTAATTTAGACCTGGAACAGGGAACGATCACCCCTGACCCAGTACCCCCAGTGATAGTACTCTCGATATGGAGGACTTTGCGACCACGAACAGATTTAACGAGCGCCAATCGCCACACACTAGGGGATACTTTTGGCCGGTGAGCTTCGAGCCCGTAACCTAAGGAGTACGAGTTCAACGCTCTACCAACCAGGCCATCCCGGCCCATTAATCCTGTAAAACCTTCGTTAAAATGTACTGCAGACAAAAATGCCTCTAATCTAGAGGCCCGGCATTCAACAAAGACACCTTTAGGTAAAAATTTCCACAAAATATCATTGAAACTATCATTGACTTTTTGCGGTTTCTCATGTAAAAAGTTTTCCATATTTAAAACCAAATTTGCGCTTATGCCGGTTTCTTGGCATAGGGGTAGCGAGTCTTCGTCGTTATCTGGGTGTCCGGGTTCGAGCATGGTTGTTCTTCTTTGTTCTATCTGTAAGGTGTGTGAATGTGCTCGCCCTTGTAAAAAGAGGCTGAGCAAACGAATATTATGAGTGAGTAACAAAAGTCGTACTCTTGCCCCTAGTTGGCGCTACGACAAAATAAGGGACGCTGATTAGGCTTAAATCGCTGACTACTTGGACGAGCTTATCCTTGGCAAGTGTCATAGGAAATAACAAAAACAACAATTTGTGCTTATAAAAAATTTTAACATGTTTTTTGGTTCTTTTAAATACGTGTTTTCGGTTATTTAAATGACCGCTTCCGGTTTACCGATCATTACGAAAATATTAATACCTTGATTTCTAATTAACGCAGAGGCAAAAATAAATCAGTTTTGTATATCTCAAAAACTGGCCTATCCAATAAAATATTTTTAAATGTCATTTTTAGTGAAAATCAACCTTTTCAACTGTTCGAATACTTTAAATTTGGTAGTTGAATTCTGCTATACTACCTACCTTTTTAACTTTGTTCACTAACTTCCAATAAACTTCACGGATTTCTAAATAATACCTAACAGAATTTTCCCCTTCATGAAAACTTTAAAGTAAAATGTGGTAAAAAATCCTATTTTTTTATTCACGTTAAAATCAACACCACATTAGTAGTTGCAAATACAAATGTGCAGTGCTGGCTTTAAATTTAAGGTTAAAGTACCAAGTAAAGGAAAATATACAAGTTACGTGACTCTACACAAATTATTCAGAAAGAATGTCTATTTGTGAGAAATGTAATTATTTTTATACAAACGTAATTAGAAATTACGATCTTTTATCTTGAATTTGACATAAAATATTGATTTAGATTAAAGAAATATGATTGAAATTTTTTATTTAAATAGAAATTTACCGATTGGTTTATGAACATGTATTGTAAAAGCGGAGACAAGAAAAATTGTTTCATTGTTCTTATATTAACAACATAATCTTAACGTAATTCTTACCTTAAGAGCTTATAAAAAATACATAAAAAATTCATATAATTTAAAGGTTCCATTTTCACTGACTAATAAAAGAAGGGAACATAATAAATAATTGTACATATATAAAGCACTTTTTTTAAAAAAAATTTAAAAACCTGCTACTCATTTTATGCCATGACTTTATTACATTTCCTGTACCAAACTCAACAAATTTGAATGCCAGTGAAATACATACCTTCATACGCATGTATTTGGGAGATTAGTTATTTCGATGATGACTTGTTCGAGCAAATTAAAATTTCACATTCTTCTTAAAAACCATGTACAACTTCAAATCACCTTGAATACAATGGACTTTTGAAAGATAAATTTAGATATTATTTCCTTTATGAACCAAATCGTTTTGAAATAACAATTATCTCCGATTTCGATTCATTTTTCTATTACAAAATGGTTCATATTTTGAATTCTAAATTAATTTCTGAGAATTCTGAGAGAACTAATTGAATTCTTTCTCATTCCTGTATGAGCAATAGAGATAATGATAAATTTTTAATTAAAAAACTCTCTACCTTAGATTAGGCAATGTTATGCATTTCTATAAAATTTCTGAGAAATAAAAAAAAAACTGATTTTTAAGTTTTTAATGTTTAAAGATTTATCGTTTGGTATTATTAATGATGAAGAAAAAACGATTAATATTTGTTTCTTTGCATTCTTGATTACAAAATAGAAGAAATTCGAGTCCTAAATGAAATTCTAAGAAGAAATTCTAAACGCAATTCTAACAAGTGTACAGACAATTAATTTCGGATATTGAATTCTTAGAGATTTATCATCAAGTATACGAAATACTTGCAAATTAACCGAATTCTCAATATTGAATTTAAGAAAAATTACATTCCACTTTCTCGTACATTTTTACAAAAAGGTATCACTAATATTTAGTGGGTGAAATTGAATGCTTTCTTACCTTTTGTACTCAAATTGCAATTCTGCTGTCGCCTGTTTTTCACGGAAATAGTCTTTAAAAACATCAAAACTACCACTCGTATGAATGATTTTTCATTTATAAACACATATATTTTGGCAGAAATTATTCTTAAACCCGTGGGAACGGTCTACTTAAACTTTCTAACATAATCATATTAAAGACTTATTCCAGGAACTGCTTTGCCTGTGACATTGGCGTATAAAAGTTATGAAGTATTAATTTTTGACTGGAATTTAGTATTTGCATTGAATATATTGGATCATCTTTGGCGAGTTACTTGTCGATTAAGAACTGACATATGTGTATAATATCCCAAAATCGAATTTGTATTTCAGGTCGGGTTTTTTCAACAAATTGAAACAAAAATTTAACACTGAACTACACTTGTAGTTATAAAATAACATACATATTTGATACATTTAAATCATTGAGTTTTTAAATTACCGTGTTTGTATGTTTCTAAAAGTTCAATTACGGGCTATAAATTTTTTGTTGGATTTGGCTGAAAATTTATCAAATGTCCAAACTACAGATGTTAAATCTAGGGCGTATAATAATACGAAACAGTAATCAATGGCGGGAATTGAGCATTTTTACTTAATCCCTTGTGTAACCATTGGCAATGATTTTGATAATTTATCCCTGGCATGCGATTAATAGTATCCAAAAATAGATTTTATGCTTCAGGTTAATTTTTAACAGCCGATTAAAAAACGTTTGAACATCTGCACTTGTAAAATCACAAATTTGAAATGTTGAGTTTTTGTTATCTCGCATACAAGCTTCTGTTCTTGCCAACTGACAGTCAGTCCCTTGATAAATATCTACACTAAAATTGTTAACCATGTGTTCCAATTTTATCCATCTAGCTGTTTACATCTTCTAGTTATCGTGTTAAATTATATTCGAGCAGCCGAGCGTACAGACTTCCTCTGAACGGATTTTGCTCGAAATCTGATTAAAATCCACAAATTTGGTGTAAATATCATATACCAAGTTTCACTTGTCTAGCTCTAGACGTTTATGAATTATCTCTGTCACGGATAAGACAAATGCAACGTCAAAAATGTGTTTTCCGAACTCGGGGAGGTCGGAAAGGCTGGAATTCATCAACAACTCGAGTTCGAATTTTTTGACAATTACAGTAATTTCTCCATAATTCAACAGAAAAAGGTAAAAAGTGGTTTTTTAAAAAACATTTCGGGAAGTGTAAAACTTAGTGTCTCATCAAAATCTCGCTATTGACTTTTTAAAAAATTCTTTGAACGTATGAATACGAGAGTGTAATAATTCATTGTTGAATTTACTATTCATATTTTTTGAATTTTTACATAAATAATGCAATTATCTTAATAACTCACATTAATCATGGAGCCTAATTTATCTTAGATAACGTTATCCGATTTCTTATTTTAAGTTTTAACGGGCCATAATTTTAGAAATGTTCAGGCAAACTACAGAATACAAGTATATCATTAAAACAAATTTAGTCATTTTACCATATTTAAAAAGAATTCATGAAACTTCGAATCTCTTTTTGAAATAATTACATTTTATAACCATAATATTTTGAATAATTATCATTTGGAAAGTTTTCGTTTCTTTACATTTTAGACTCTTTAGCTCTAAAAAGCATTTTAACAAATACTAAAATGAAGCTTAAAAAATCCAATCTGCACTCTCTATTTTTAAATTTTGAGTCTTGAAGTGAACAAAACGCTTTCCTCAACCATTGCCAGAATTCTCCATAAAAAGACTTCGCAAGCAATTTTCGGTTTTGCCAAATCTTGAATCGAGTCATTTAAATAAAGCGAAGTTAATGCTATCATGATTCTCTACTTTTTTTCTTTTCTTTTTTTTTTTTTTTTTGCTTCGGCAAGCTTTTAGCAATTTCAAAATTGGCACACAAAGAAAAAGATAAGTTCAAAAGCTTTTTCTTGCTTATGATACACTGTATAAAAATAATATAATTTTGATAAGATATGACTGTATAAAATGATAATAATTTTGAATGTAAAACAAAATAATATAAGGTGTACAACAAAATCAACAGTGCGTTTATTAAGGAATTAATTACAAAATAATAATAAAAATACTTTTAATGAGAAATTTGAGCTATATATATATATACGAGGCATATTCGGAAAGTAAGTACCGTTTCATTATACTGCC
>JAOUZG010009953.1:2060297-2070301 GCA_026289955.1 Argiope argentata
TATATATATATATATATATATATATATATATATATATATAATAAAAGTTTATTGGTTGTCGTTGCTCCTTGACTCCATGCTGTAGATAATAGAAATGGGATAAATAAAAATAAACTATCATGATGATTTTATTAATCCTTAATGGTTGAAAATCACCTTTTATGCGACAAACAGTGTTTTGTGAGTTATGTCATGTATTAAAATCTTGTTTCTGATAAGGGTTGACTTAGTATAAAAATGAATTTAAAAAATTATAAGTTCAAAAAGCTTTAATATAATTTAAATTAGATTTCCTGTGATAAAATCCACGAATATGGATGATATAAATGTTAGCAATAAATAATATAATACGAAACTAAGAAATAATTGAATCAAGTTATTAATTAATTTATACTTGATTTATCAATTTGTATCATATATTAAACAAAAATATGAATAAAAAAATGAAGAATTAATGCAAGTTTAAAATAAATGAGTGTAGTTAAAATAATGAGAGTAGTAATTCCCAGACGAGCAAAGGAACTCCAAGTAAAATAATTGAGTCTTATTTTGCTTATATAAAGAAAGAATGTATTGATTCCATTGATAATGGCATTCTATTACTGGAATGTTAACATTTTAAGTTCAGGAAAAATATGGAAGATATATTACTAAGTTCTATTAAGGCATCAAAGTCTTAAAAATACTTCGTCGAATCAATAGATGGATTTTTAGCAAGATAGAAAATACCTCGCGAAGATTTTTTTAAGAATTTTGGCAACGACTGAGGAAAAAAAATTTGCCACATCAATATTCAAAATTAATAAGGGAAAAAAAGAAAATGCGAGAGAGAGATCAGTTGAAAAAAGATTTCATTAAGTTTATTTAGTATTTTCTCAAAAGTTCTTGACAGGTAAGCAGGAAAATAAATTCTAAGAAAAATGTTATTCGAATATGAAAAATGATATATATATATATATATATATATAAAGTACATCAACTTTAAAATCCTATTACATTTCTTCTTTTTTAATATCCGCTCATAGATTATCATTTAAATGTTTCATTAAAGAAGAGTTTGGTAAAATCTTGAATGAGTATTAAAGCAGATATTTTCAAAGTATTGTAAAGAAAAGTACTAAGTTTCTATTGCATTTTTAGGATTGATTTAGTTTAGTTTAGTAGTATTAACATCCTATTTCGGAAGTAACATGAGGTCTATATAAGCACGGACCTCGTAATTTTGAATTTCTTTCAGATGAAAAGGACAGTACATGAGCTGTCACCCTCTCTTCAAATTTCGACTCAACACCAACGGTATTTAACCACTTTGAATAAACAAACAAACTGCAAACTCTTTCTATTCTGAAAAATAATTATTGGTACTTACGTATTAGACCGTCGATCTTTATCGCCAAATTTGAATCCGTCGTCAATGAGTTACTGAACCGTTGGCGTCGACGGTCTAATATGTAAGTACCAAATTATTTCTTTTAGATTTCATTACAAGTTATGTAATAGTTATTTATGATCATGTTAACTATAAATTAGAGACTTTCTATGAGTATCGCAAGTTCAAGAAATTTGTGTGCCATTGAAAATATTTTTCCAGGATACAGATGATGGAAATTATTGTTTGAAAGAACCAGGAAGATGGATCCTCGTAGTTTTTCTTTAGTCTTAAGAAAGTTAGTTTTCAGAAATATTTCTTATAAATTATGCTTTGTGATCCGAAACACAATTGCTCCATAACACACGCACAGACACTAAAAAAACCGATTTAATTTCAGTCAGAAGAGAAAAAAAAAGCGATTAATGTTTTTTGATTAATCAGTGTAAAATTTTGGAAAATGAAATAAATTCTAAAGAATGTTTAGAACAAATTCAAGAACAAGGCTCATAGTTTAGTTATTATAATATATGGCTTGGAGTTATACAAAAGCTATTTTGGGAATGTGTCTCAGATTTAAATTACAGCCTATGTCTAAACACCAACAAGTGGACTTCATCCTTAAGGATTATTTAACGAATGACCAGGCCGCGCAAGATTGGTATCGAATTATTCTGAATTCTTTGCCTTTTCATTTACAACATGCAAAAATTCCGTATTCGAATGGATGAAACCATTTTTTAGCTAGAGCGAGTGGTCTTCCCAAAACTTTCTCGCATACTCTCTAATGAAACTAATTTTTCGTTTCCGTCGCGTTTCTTCTCTATTTAATGAAACAAAATTTGACACAAAACTATAATCACAAAATCCTGAACCAAATTTCAGATCTTCATGTCATTTTATTTTTGAGTTATTGCTTCCACAAGCTTCTAAAAGTATAGATCGACGGACGATCAACCCTAGTCAGATGTAATTTAAAATTTGGTAGATGTTTACACTACAGATGCTAAACCTGTGTATTTAATTTTATCCACCGAGTGGGATATATTCTGTAATTATCGTGTTAACTTATATGCAAACAACCGGACGGACGTACTTCCTTTGAATAGATTCGGTTCAAAATTTGAAAGACACCTAAAAATTTCCCTTGATGATCATATACCAAATTTCCTGCATTTTACCAAAGATTTCCCCAGTCATATTTATCATAGACATACAGACATTTTTCAAAAATATGAAAATGTGTTTTTTTTAATGCAAGGAGGTCTAAAACATGAGGATTCGTCAAAAAATATTGAGCGATGTTCGACTTTTTCGACGATACTTTATCTATACATCGTATAAGAGAAACCAAAAAGCCCATAAAAGAGCCTACTCTTAGTAAGAATCAGTTTTAAGGCTATGGGAAGTATGGTCACCATAAAATTCATCAGTTTTTGAATGAAATCATGTAGGTTAGTATCAATTAACACATTTTTTTAATAAGACAGAACCGTAGATGATTCAGTTTTTTACCCCACACAAAATTATGTATCTTGAAACATTATTATTTATTTATTAAATGTATTTAATAAACCAAATGAATGACTTTTCTTGAGCCAATATCAACACTAAAAGTGTTTTAATATACTATACTTAGAAAAAAAATTTTTTTATCAAGGGTTAAACTGATTTGACAGTTCCTTACGAATGAGTATGAATTATTCCTAATCATTGGTGGAAGAATATGACATTTTTAAAGTGCTTTGGTGTTTACTTTAAATATCATTTTTCCCACTCTAAAATAGTATGAACCGTTGGAGATACTGTGCGCTCTCAAATTGATAGTTCCTGATCGTTTAGAAATTCGATGGAAAATCGCGACATGAATCTCTTAGTATGTCTAATTGGGATGATCGCTGGTGTGTGAAACGCGTCAGCAAGGAATTTCGGTTTCCATTCCAAATGACTGCGATGACGGGAGATTGTGCAGTGGCACTGGGAGATAGCGCCCGTTTATAAACACAAACACGGCCATTTTAATCCCGGCTATAAATAAGGAGCATGAAAAAGCTGTAGCAGATTTTCCCCGGGCGATCTTTTTAGGTATATAAAATCAAGAGGGGGAGGGGAGTCATTTATAAACAAGGTTTAAAAATAAAGCAGTCGTAAAAATTTTTAATTCGTTCCATCAAGGCACAAGTTTGTATTTTACGCTCAGTGTAACATCGCCTTTTTTCACTACTTCCTATCTTGATTTTTTTTGTCAGAAACTAGAATAATTTTTTTGATAGCGGGTTATCTTTGATTTTATGATAAAAACTGAAAAAAAAGAGCATTCTCTGTGCCTCCTAATGGAAGACACAGATTTTTATCGTTATTTCATTTAGCTTATAAATTTTGCCTAATATGCCAGAATTTAAATGACGTATGTAGAATGGAGTTCATTGCGCCGCCTTCTTTTGCCAAACATTAAATAAAGGGAAAATCCTTTCCTGTTTGAAATTTTTGCAGTTTTTTTTATCTCATAATTTTTTTAAGGAATTCTTTTAGTTAAAACGGCAGAAATTTAATTGTTTATTTTTCACATTTCTTTAACATTTAATTTATTTCATATCGTTTCTTATATGGTAGAAAACGGAAGATTATAGAATTGTCTCTAATGTTATTCAAATGTGTCAAAATTATTAATTTTTCTAATCTAAATTGAATTGCATTTTTGAATTTGTATTTATCGAATTTGACTTTAATTATTCATTAAATTATTTTTATAAGTAAGTTAATAAATATGCGCATCGATATGTTGTGAAAACTTTCATACCGGAAAGAATACTAAATGGCATAGGCTTAAAACACTTCCTTCGGAATTTCAAAAATTGTGCTTTGAATAATCGGGCATTATTATGTGAAAATTAAAGGAACTGTTCACATGGTAATCATTTTATTTAAATGCTGAACATACCCTTACATTCATAACACAACAAAAAATTTAAGTTGACAGCCAGTTGAGAAATATGTAATAGTTTACTACATGAAAATATATGCCAAATAACATACGCAGTTTCCTTTTTCATATAATTTTGATGCCAAAGTGTCAAATTATATAATTGATTTTTAATTCATAGGAAGTTAAGAGAATCTTCTTACGCATTTATTGCTGATTTCCATACAATATAATAAATCCATCAATAAAATAATACAACGAAAAATTTAAAATAAGAGAAAAACCATAGAATTCTTAAAATTCAATAATTGCCATTTAAGGTACGTTTAATTCTTTAAATAGAACATTACCGCGAATTATTGAAAACCTTACAATATTTTGTTTTATACCCAGGGACATTAAAACGCCGAAAGCTAGTCTGATTTTTAATTAAGAGGAAGATTTATTAAAAATAAAAGATTAGGTTATTCATGCATTAAATAAAAAACGAAAAATTATTTGCAACAAAGAGAATCATTTCTTGCAGAATAACAAAACAAGAAAATGAGCTTCTGTAGTAGTATTATATTTTTGTTCTTGCTAAAGGGAAATATTCGTGTTCGGCAATACGGCTGGAAAAATAATTAGCCGCAAAAAGAAAAATTAGAACCATTGAATTTTGTAAGACATGAAAAATAGCAAATTTAATTGTTCTGTACAGAATAATGAAAAGGTTTTGATTGGAACGTCACAAATTCGCATCCTTTAACTAAAAGTGGCTTGAAAAACTCGATCTATAATGCCGTTATAATACGATGGTAAACATAAAATGAATTGTATTAATAAGAACACAGTAAAAAATAAGACAAGTTGTAATATTAACAGCGAAAAGACAAATAACAGAAGATCTAAGAGAGGTAATTATATTATATTTTCTATTGTTTCAAAAAAAGTTTTTTTTTCAGAAAGAATTGTTAAAACTTTGGAATAAATCTTTTAAATAAAATAATTAACTAACAAATGTTAAAAGGTATGTTACTTTATGGAAAACTAAATGCACGATACTATCGGAAGAAATATTGTCCAATTTAACAAACATAAATACATTTCATGATTTTAATACAAAAAAAGAGCAATATAAAGTAAAAAACATGCAATAGGTTTTCGATTTTTTTCTGTTTTTAATCAATGAGGATATATTTTATCAAAATGCTTATGATTTATTGGGATATCGACTGAATGATTGTAATTGAAAAACATAATTTATTATTGATTGATTGATTAAATACATTCTAAAAAAAGAACAACTAAACCTTCCGAAAATAAGATTAGCTCCAAATTAGCTGGTGTTATTATGGTATTCAAATAATAATTAAGTAAAATGAACTTTTCTGATCAACATTAATAAGTCTATAAAAAAGGCAAGAATAATATATTCTTTAAAAGTTACCTTTTTCTTTCTTTTTTTTAAACCAGAGAGTTTATTATAAATTTCAAAATTATATATTGCATTTTCTTTCCATGTATATTAATTACATATCAGCGATTAAAATCACTTTGTAAACCCCTTTTAAAACCACTAAAAGAATATTCAAGAACGAGCACTAGATATAGTAAAAACATTCGATTCATGTCAAAGATCGACTTTTTATAGCAATGAATTTTCAAACGTATACTATTAGTAAACATTTTAGTACTGTTTATTTTTTTAAACAATACTTCGATGTGAACAACTTTCATGTCTGAAAATAAAATTCCCAGCACTAGCGGTGTTCGTGGCCTCCCCCCCCCCCTTAAACCTAATTAAATAAATTTATGCTTACACTTAAATAAAGTCTTTATTTAAGTGTATACGTGAAAGTTTCAGTGTGATAGTCTTCCCACAGAATTCGAATAGTTATTTAAGTAACATAATGAACTGCTGAATTTGATAGAATTTTTAGTACCCACCAATAACATGAGATGAATTCTCACAAACAATTTTCATTCTTATGAATGGTCTCTTATTGTGAGCGATCACAAGAGATTTCATAAATCGTCTCATAGATAAATTCTATCACTAAGGTATATTGTTATTTCTTCAAAAAGTTATACATGTAAATACTTAATCATTTTCTCTCTCTCTCTCTCTTTGGATAAGGGTTTTGATTGTCATTAAGAAAATTTTAGATTTAGTTTGGAATTTTTTTAATTTTATACTGGAAAATAATTCTTCAAAATTAAAATAAATAAACATATATTTTTTTGCTCAGTTGAAATAAAACCCAGGCAACAGCATCGTTATGATGTTTTGGAGTTTCTCGGGGAGAAAATTGATCACAAGCACACGTCCATATCATAATTTGGAATAGCAAATTATAGCTTCTAAGTTTAGGGAAAGTTAAAATTTATATGAACTAAATTGGACGAGAGCAGTAAAGCTCTAATGCCATAAAATTTGGTAAATAATGAGTTTTTTGAGAAAATTTAATTAATTAAAAACAATATTT
This sequence comes from Argiope argentata, assembly GCA_026289955.1. Classification (NCBI taxonomy): domain Eukaryota; kingdom Metazoa; phylum Arthropoda; class Arachnida; order Araneae; family Araneidae; genus Argiope; species Argiope argentata. The sequence goes on from JAOUZG010009953.1 coordinate 2,067,058, forward strand.
ATATTATTTATGGGATAATTACAAAGAGTTTGAGTTGCGTTGCACGTGCCTTTCAATTATGGGGACTGACTTAACTACTTTGATTATTTATTTTCGAAAAATTTCCAGAAATTATATTTTATTTAAGGCCAAAACAGAAATAATTTTGAAAATTTTAAACATCAAATTGGTTACAAAGTTAGTTTGTTGAAAACTATTTTACGGCTGGAAAATTGATAGAATTCAGGAAAAACGGATTCTTTGAGAAAAAGAAAAATGTTCTACAAGATTAAGATTTAAAAGTGGGAATATAGAAAAACCAAATAAATAAATTTATTAATTAAAAACTTAAAGAAGAGAAATAATGCTTATAGTTGCCTTATTTTTCCTTTTTGTTCACGCGAACACAATTTCTGCTTAAAATACAAATGACCTTGAATTCTCATGCACTTTCTAAATATGAGGGGGAAAGAAGAAAAAAACTTCATATACAGCTGTTCTAATGTTTCCGACTTGATTAATAAATTTCTATAAAATCTTCTGTTAGATTTCTTTCAAGACTTTAAATGGAATCAAATTTCTCATTTAATACGCATTAAGTGCAATATTGATAATTTTCATTATCTTCAAAGTATTGACTGCTCGCAACGACAGTAAAATTTTTGTTGTTGTTTGAATAAATTCTTTATTATTTTTCTTCATTTTTGTAATAATATGATGCAAGATTTTATTTTAAGAATTAAACTTAATTTTTAGATTTTTTTTCATTATTTCTTAAGCATTGCTTAATTTTTCTAATAACATCCTACTTACAATAACATCCTTTCTGATTATTGATATAATTGCAATGAGAGTATCTAAACTTCGTTAGTTTCTTGAATTTATATTATAATTAGCTCATTTTCTACATTTTTTTAATTTTTAGACTTTTGTTCATAAATATGTACATCACTATATTGTCTTTTTTTGTTAAAATAATGCATTACATTGAATTATTGGAGTTAAAAAATGATGGTAGAGAGAGGAATTATATTATAATTAACAATAGCAGATTACGGGAAAAAATGCTGAATTACGACTTTTAAATTTTTACATGTATCATCTGCTCTGTAAATAATATTTAACAAAATATTCTAGAGATAATAAGTCCTTAAAATAAAAAAGTAGCACTCCAATCAACTAAATCAATCATCAGAGCTGATCGAACTATAACAATTACAGTATAACTTTTCGATAAAAACTGACGATTTTAGATCACTTTATCAAGATTTCAAAGAAGCCAATCAGGGTTACTCTAGTATAAATGTCCTAGATTATGAAAATGATGATTGTTCTAAACTTGCAATATTTAGAACTGACTAAATCTGCCAGATTTGATAGCAGAAGATAGAAATGTTTATTTATTTATTTAGAAGGTGAAATATTAAGAATACTTTATAGAATATGAATCTATAAGACCAAAGGAATTTAAACCATAATGTTTTGAAATATATTTATAAACCTAAAAAAATGTTATTATTGAAAGCATTTATATACATCTAAAAATAATATTAAAAACTGAATGTTTCATTTAATCTGTGAAATGTTTGCTGAATAATTCCTTGAGATATTATAAATTATAAAAAAATTATGTTTCAATTTCTGTAGTGAACACAAAACTTCAATGTCGGACTGCTTTCAGTTATCAGTTTTATTTAAAGACAGGCTTGAATTGAGTGAAGAGGACTTTATATTAATTGAAGTTTCATCTTTTCCACTTTAATTTAAACTGAATTTTAAGTGCATTGATAGAAAATCAGAGAGAGATGCGGAGTTCAAAGATCAGGACTGCTTAAGGCCTACATAATAGTATAAGTGAAATTATATGACTATCTAAATTTGGAGCTTAAAAATTTTTTGCTGAAAAAGTTATTATGAGAGCAAGTAATATAAAAAAAAATTGATTGAACCCTTTAGTCGGCATTAATATTGGCGAACCGACTGGTCACCAAAGGCGGTTAGTATAATATATATATATATATATATATATATATATACAATACAAATTCAGGAAAACAGCACGTTTTAAATTCACACTCTCTAATAATGCTGATAAGCAGAAACTTCTTTAATGAAATATGACGCTTCATGTGACAGTTGCTCTCTTTTATCTTCAACTCCCTTTTACATTTTAATAACTAAAATTAAAAAAAGCGCGTCATTTTTCTTTCCTGGCGAAAGGGTTGTGAAATATTTATTCGTAAAAGGAAGATATACAACGGTTCGGAGCAATTAGCACAATGAAAGAAAGTAAATTTTACTGAGTACCTTGTGGTGATTGCTATGTAAGCCAATTAATATCCTTCAAGCTGAAGGATCCCTTTTGCTTGATCGGTATGATACTCGGCTACTAACCATAAGATTGGGAGTTCGGGCCTAGTGCAATCCACTATCCGCTAATCACCTACATACCTCTCATTTAAACTTTAAAGTAGACTTCATTTTTCGGAGACTCCAAAAAAATAGGCGTTATTTGTTTGTAAGATTTTCCTCACTTGTAGTATTTTTTCCTATATGATTATTTTTAAAATACATGTAAGTATATTCTAGTAAAGTTATAGTTCAATTAAGAAATTCTTGCCAAATTCTAAATCAATCGCCGTTTGAGTTTAAGTAATTTGTGCGAGTTTAAAATCACTTAAGATCACAAATAATTGACTTTTTTAGTTAGAACCAAGTAATATAAAAATCAATTTTTTAATTAATTCCTACTTTGAATATTTGCAAAAATTTAGGATGTTAGAAATTTTTTTTATTTTAGTTACTCTTTATTAAATAACTATTGCCCTCATGTTGCGCTTTACAACGGAAGGAGGGGTGCAGTAACTTCTGAGGATATGAACCCTTGAGTACCCGAAAAAGGATCACCTTTGACTCAGGTCCCCCAGTGGTATAACTCCAGAAATTGAGAATTTTGCGGCCAGCTTTCGTGTTCGCAGCACAAGTTATGCGAATCCAACGCCCTACCAACCGGGCTATCCCTACCTAACAACTGCAACTACTATCAAGAACTACTATAAAGGCTAGAAAATTAGTTTTTAATTAATAATTAAAAAATTAATTAATGAATATTCGAGAAAACTGTATTAGCATCAAACGTCATCCATTACAAGTCTTAAAAAATTTACTTGAACTTGATTGGTTGAATAAATTGGATTTCATTAACGATTGAAAATTTGTACAACTTATATATATATATATATATATATATATATATATATATATA
>JAOUZG010009953.1:2073301-2109765 GCA_026289955.1 Argiope argentata
ATATATATATATATATATATATATATATATATATAGGGAGAGTATGAGCTTATAGCAGGTATTGAAAAATGAGTTTTATCAATGCACTTTCAATCATGAATTGAATTTACAAACAGAATGAATTCACATTTAGCACCAACAAAAGATTAGTGCAAAAAAAAAACCCCTCTTAATTGTAAACAAATTATAACGTCAAAACACATTGGTTCTGCAAATATCGAGACATATATTATAGCAGGCATATCTCTCATGAGAAAAGAGGTAGAAAAGGGCGTTGTTAGGAGTCATGAGCATTGATATGCAGCAATAAATTTTTGAATCGATATAATGACCATCAGGAACCCAATCAACATTTCCCACATAGAAAATGTAAAGCAAAATGATGTTTTTCGATTTTTTTTTTTTGGAAAATGGGGGGGGAGAGGCAAGTGACCCCTCACAACTTAATATCATTAGAGGTTGTGAGTCCTCGTATGAAATTAAAATGTTTACAATCGACCTCTTTGATTCCAATGAAAAACATATGAAAGAATATTTTTTTCTCTCGCTTCAATAGCTTTGTTTTTCTGGTTTTAATTTCGTTAACGTTCTTCGTGCTACGGGAAACGTCGCGTGGATCTCGCTCGTGTTTTTAAAAAATCTTTTCATTGTATTTGGAGATTGTTTTGATCATTTGAAGGAATTCCAGTTTAAAAAGGCGCGTGGGAATTTTTTCTTTGCTGCTGTTGTTCGCCTTCCGGCTGTTCACCTTCTCTAATTTAAACGCGGATTTCATGTTTAAATTAGCGAAGGTGTTCCGTTGTTTTGATACTAACCTGTACATTAGTATCAAAACAAAGAAAAAAAGACGAATTCAGCCTTCAAACGAATAAGCTTAAGAAAGTTTTGAAAGGTGTTCCTTCGGTAACAGGAGGTTATTTACATTTGTACGATCAGAGAGTTGACGTTGAAGAACACTTTATTGAATTAATGACAGAAATTTCTGATTTTCGTAAAGCCTATTTTAAGAACAAGTAATACCCTAGCAGTAAACAAATATCAATCAATATTCGCAATACTGTTTAATATTATAGAATATTGTTTAATATCATATAATTTTGCACAATATTGTACATTATTCTACAGGATGTGCTACCTGGGTATAAAAAAATTAAGGCAATTCCTCCTTAAGCCAACAAAGAAAATTCGTATTTTAGTTACATTTTATTAAATAATTACGATTAATATAAATAATTTATCCAAAAACTGTTGATTTTCGCAAAAAATAGAACTCGCATTCTTTACCTTCACGTGAAAAAAACTGAAATCCTAGCATTTTATCGTTTTACGCCAGTTGGGGTAACGCAATATTAATTATAAACTTTTAATTTCCTTTATTCAGTTTTATTTTAATTCAAAAGTACTTCAAAATGAATCTGAAAAATCGAAATGTGTGTACAAACTTCTATCATGACGGTACGAGGCATTTGAAGTATTATCAAACTATCCCAAACTGATGACATTGAGTCCTAATGGGAACACAAGCATTTTTACTTTTAAAAAATTAATGATTTAGGAGTCATTTCACTGATTACATAAATGTATAATTTGTATAATTTCAAAATCGAAATTTTATAAAATATCTCTTAGCACTAAGTCTATGAGTGATGCTATGATAGAAAGAATTTTTCTTTCTCGGGACAAGTTTTCTACAAATTTCGGAGTTCTATTCATTACGATGTATTAAATTTTGTACAATATTTACAAGCATAGACTGCGAAAATAGTGAATGGAATGAGAGGTTGGAGATAGTTACTGATAGTATGCCGTGTCTCTTGATTTGCTATTTGATTCGCTTAAGCAATGAAGCTAATTTCAAGTCCATGATTTACAAGTTAAACGCATGGGACTACGGATACTTTGATTCAGTTTTCACCATTATATAATCCTGGTCCAGCAGAGCGTTTATTCAATTTTTATATTCGTTCACACTCTCCCTACATATATATGTATATTGCTCAAATTTTCAACCATTAATGAAATACTTTTAATTCATCCACTCACGTTAAAATACATTTTTTTAAACTTTCAGTGCAAAATAAATCCATTTTTGAAAAGATTTTTGCAATGAATTTTTTTTATATAAGGGTATTTTTCAGGCTACAACTAGAAATGTGACGATCATAAAGAGAAAATCTAAAAGGATACTAAACATATTCCTGATTTAATTCTAATTTTCAAAGTAGTTATTTCATACAGTCCACGAAATTAATTAAAATGTTCGTCCTTAAAATTAAGCTGAGGGTCGTTTTCAATAATAAATATAATAAGGTTAAAATCTTAAACATTCCATAAATTACGGCAAATGAAGGCGGGATAACATAAATTTTTTTTTATTACGACGTAATGATAGTAATTCCAGGTCACAATGAGGCTTATTCTTCAAAATAAGTTATTAATTGATAGTGTTTTTTAAAAGTCCAACCGAACTTTTGCAATAAAATTTCCTGAAATTCTTCCGAAATACTTCTAAGTCATCGGCTCAAAAAATAGATTGCGTTGGGCATTGATGCGTAAAATAACTTCACTTGGAAATTATTTTTCTAAAAAAAATGTTTTTGTTATTATTAAAATAAAATTTCATTGCGTTGTGCGACACAACTTTCATAACACTGATTTTCTTCACAGACGCATTCATTTACGGCAGAAAAAGAAAGATTCTTTTGTGATTTTAATGGATTCGATTCGTGCTCATGTGATGCACATCAGATGAACGGCGCCATTTTAATTTTTGGAATCTTTTGGGATTTATTTTAATGTAATAAATTGTAACAGTACATTATAACACACAATGGAACCATGTGCAATTAAAATGCGAAGCATAGTTATTTTTGTCATGTTTGTATTTGTTTTGTGAGATATCCACAAGTCGACTCCATTTACGTCATTGAAACATACACAAGCCTGTATTTCTTACTTTCTCTAATTCGAAAGAACAGAGAAAGTGATCTTCGAACATTGGAGTTCGGAATTCGAGAATTTCCATGTTTGAGATCTCTCTGAGTTCGGAAAACACATTCTGGGAAACATCTGTCGGTACGTCTGAAACAAAGATAACGCAAAACCGTTTTGATTTGACAGGGTGAAATTTGATACACATTCCATACACTAAATTTCCATCAAAGTCTGTCTGTTCGACTTTTCGAATAGAAAACACGATAACTATAAAACGAAGAAAATTAGATGGATAAAATTCAGTTCAGATTTAACACCTTCAGTGTAGACACGAATCGAATTTTGAAACAAATCCAATAATGGTTTGAACGTTTATCTTTTTGCATTTTCACAAGCCTATAAACTCGATTAAGCAAAAAGCAGTGACTTCCATATTTCCAACTTGATGCGTGATTTTGCAAACCACAATTTTAGTTATGTGTTAAATTTGGGTTTCATTCGATTGGAAAAACGTGTCCAAAGCCCACATTCAATTATGCGATGAACTTTTTTGGGGGGAACTCGTGCTCTCTTTATAATGAGTGTACCTAACAAATAAAACAAGGTTTAGCGCATGCAGTCTTATTTGAAATCAAAGCAGTGTCTGAAAGTTTTTGTAAATGCGAAACAATTCCATTTAGAATAAAAAATTTAATTTTTTATTTATTTATCAGTACATTTGTTCATTAAGAATCTTGAGGAATTTCGATTACTTACTTGATTTCTCCTGCTCTCAGAAGTAACTGACATGGTTATTGCCGGCGTCTGGATGTTATTGTAGGAAAACTACTAAATTTTTTCCTTCGACAGTGCTTGTACAAAATAGAGACCCGAATGTGTCGTTTTCTTTTTTTATCATGTCAGAACATGATGTAGTTTTTGGGATGCGTTTTTTGGCGTCAACAAAAATCCATAGGCGAAAGATAAAAATTTTAATCCGTAGGCGAAAAATAAAAATTTTATTACCTGTACAAGCATCTAAAAAAATCAGCTTATAATAACGTGTTGCCATTGCATTTACAAACGTTCTGATTAAAACAAAATAAGTTCATGACTACAGCCAATAAAACCGACTACAGCCAATAAATAATAGATAACGTCCTTTTGAGCACACGATATGAAATGAAATAAATATGAAATGTGATATTTGTTTTAAAACCATACATGCGATATAAAGTTTTTTTGGATCGTTTGCAGTACTAAAGTGACTCGTTCGATGAAACGATTCAAATGAATAAATATATAATTTAGCTTGCTCGAACACGTGGTGCTGGCCGTTCAAGAAATGATGTTCTGACATGATACATTGAAAAATGCATAGCAGATTTCATTTTAATCTTTTATTTTTGCATAATTATGAATTGTGTGTCCGGGAATTAGTACAATATATAACAATGTATTTGTCCGAGTGTTAGAACAATACATAATAATGTATTACGTATTGTATGTCCAAATTAGTCTTTCCTTTTAATTTTAAATAAAATGAATAATTATAGTGATAAAAACAAAAGCAACAGTAGAATTTTAGGATAGTACTGCCAAATTAAATATAAAATATTCCCAAAATGTTTTCATCGCTTGAAATTGATAAATCATGGGTTTGTTTTGATACGAATATTTCGATTGCTAGAGAGTTAATTCAACTTTTTTTTATTTGTAATGCAGCATATATATTATCTTAAATTAGGTTGTAAAAATATAGAAATTAAAATTTTAAAAATAGATAATAGGGGCTCAAGATACAAAATCTCAAATAAATTTTTGTAAGTATTATTTTGTTAGCAAAAACTTATCGTGCTTATTTTATAAATAACATAATTTGCTTTTTAGTATTTTCACTCCATAATATAACTATTCCATTACGTCTAGTTCTTTTTTTTTTAATTTATGAGAGTTTCATTTCATTTCTGCGGCTAAAAACGTTAATCATTGTTCTAATTCATCAAAGTAGTGAAAACGTTTTGCCAAATTCTTGAGTAAAAATTTGCTTTAATCATGAATTTCGAAGCAATTTTCAACTGGCATATACCACTCATTTTGCATTCAAAATATTCGTCATTTAGAGATTTTTATTATGCACTGAAAAGATTTTAGATTAATTTTTTTTCTATAACAAAAAAACGTGAATCATTTTTTTATCTTTTAGAACTTAATTTTACTTCAGAATTATCGTAATTTTTGTTATATTTGGCATCGATTTCGTTTCTTTATTACGATAAACCAAAAAGTTTTTATCGCAAATGCAACAGTTCCTATTGATTTTTCCTTATTTATTTTTAAAATAAAAATTGGAAAAAAGTTGGTTTTCCGAAATTTATTTTTACTTCACAATTATCCTAATTTTGGTAATTTTATTACAGTGAAGAGAAATGAAATTTGTGCTAAAAATTTTGTTAATATGCTTTGAATTTTTTTTGAAAATTGAGTTAGGCGTTAACGTGCAATAATATATAATTTTTTTGCATTATTGGTAATCCACTTTCAAAGAGAAATTTTAAAAATGCTGATCTCATAATTACTAGTTATCTTAATTTTATGAAGTTAACGAAGGAAAATCATACAATTTGGTTTTAAATATACTGAAATAAAAGGGAATAAAATGTTAATGAACTTTTGAACAGTAATTTAATAATATTTAATGAAATAAATTTTATTTTGTTGTTAAAAAGCAATAGCACTCTAATTAAAAATGCATTCTGTTATCTTATAACATTGCATAACACGATGTTATAATATAATATTATAATAATATTTAGCTGGGTGATACTGCAACTGTTTTCAAATTTATTGTTTTACAAGCAGTTAACTAACGGAGCTGGCACAAGTGCCTTTATTTATTTTCAGCAAACAAAACAAATAAGAGGGAGGGGGGAGAAACAAAACAATCAAAAATGAGAAATGGCAAAAAGTATTAAAACTGGAAGACTTAACTGCTTTGTAACAAATGTAGAACACCAAAAATAATTTATTCGTACTTAGATTTTGTTTTTTTTTTTCCGTCCAGAAAAGTTTCCTCCGTTTCCCCCATCTTTTACCGCAACTTTAAATACGATTTTTTAAAAAGTTTTGGAGGCCAGGTTGGCATCTTTCGCACTCCCGGTTTTTTCATTCTTCGCATCCTCTCAACATCAAAGCGTGACGCGTCCGTGACGTCATTTGACGCAGGCCGTGATTGGCAGAAGCATTTGCCCGGTCTTTCTGCGGGAACGGAATATTATCTCGAAGAAATCCACAGAAAGTAGGAATATATATATATATATATTATTATTTTTATTTTTCTAATTCTCCTTTTCCTCAAGCCGTTATTTCTGCATGCCACTTAGTCGCGAGGGTCTAGCTTAACGGGTAGACACGTGTATGTACATTTTTATATATCCATCTCAGAGCAGAGGGAGTGTTAATTTAAAAGGAAATTTAGTAAAAAAAAAGAATGAAAGAAACAAACTTCCGAGTTGGAGAGGGGCGAAAAAGTACGATTAATTTTGATATTTCTGACTTTTTTTCCTTTCCCTGATGCTTTTATTAGATCAAAAGCAAGGAGTTAAGGAAAGGTATTTTGTCTGTGTTGACATTCAGGTATAAAAAAATATTTTTTGATGGCACGTTAAAAAGCTTGGATTAAAGAAAAAAAAATTGGATGGAAACACCAAAATACTCTAAAGAGAAACTTAGCGTAGTGAAACGAGATTTCATTTTTTTCCTCCCCAACTTCAAATCCTGCTGCTTTATTTCCGCCTTATTCCAGAGGGGTTGGCATGATATGCTTATTTTTATAATCAACCATCCCACAGTAGAAAAATTCGATACATTTATCGCAAAGGGTGTAGCAGACGACTGGAAAAGATGCTACCTCCCTCCGAAGAGCCCGGCTCCTAAGTGATCAGGAACCTGGCCAGGAAATGCGAACTATTCCAACTGATCATCATTCGCTGTCAGAGTTTGACGTCACCATAAACTGGAACGAACAGAAGAACACTTTTTTTTGCCACCCCTTTTCAACATGCTGGAAGCCGTAAATGACAGATCCGCGAGAATCGAATCCATGTCCGACATCGAAGATTCGGATTTTTTATTGAGAGACATGGAGTTCACTCCGGTGTCCACCACAACAGTGGACACTAAGGGGGTGTATGTAGACAATTCGAACGCCGAAACGGTGGTCCAGAGCTCTTTGGAGCCTCAGCCGCCCCAGCTTCCGACCAGCTCTTCTGAAGAACTCCAAGAAACTGCTCATGGATCATCAAGAAAAAACTCTTCAGGTAAATACCCACTGAATTATTTCAGTTTGTTTATTTATGTTTACATTCCCATCATAAATGATAACTTATCACGGTAAATACAGGCAGATAAAAAAAAGTTGTCGAGCTGCAATTTAAACACAGGAGACTGTATCAAAATATCAAAGGCATATACATTTTTTAATTGGTTATTTTCTCTTGTCTTCAGAATTAATACAAAATAAATTGATGAAGTTTTTCTGGTATTAGAAATATGGCATTACCTATTGCAATATAAGAAACGACGAAAATTGTTGGTTCTTAGAAAGATATAAAGTTTATCCTTATTGGTAATTACGATAAAGCTGTCCTTTTTTTAAAAAAAGAAATGGAAGTGCATATACCAAAAGTAGAAATATGTTAAATGAATTTGTAAAATTTATTGTAACGGCAATTTACAGATATACGATGATTAAGTTCATAGTTTCTTTAATATATTTCATTTTACAAAAATTGTCTTTTACAAACTCAGACTATTTCTACTACTTTTGCCTTTTGTTTTCGTTTGAATTTGACTTATAGATTTAAACAGTTTTTTTTTTCGACATGGTTAAAAAAATCGGTTTTCTAGATACTTGAAATTCTATGTTCATATGGTCATTAATTTCTCTAAACACATGATCTAAAAATATTCATCCTTTGCAAAATTAAATCTTTTATATAGCACTTCAGTTAACTGAATATAAAATTATCTTTTGCACTTTGAGTGTTTGAAGAACATTTCCCATAGCTTAGAAAGATTTGAAAAAAAAAAATCGTATGTCCACAATAACTTTCATTTACATTAAGGTTAATATTTAAAATCCTCAAGTCCTAACTTTTCTCATTGAATTCAAAAAAAAAAAAAAAAAAAAAAAAAAAAAAATAGAAGAATTAATGTTCCGAGATTGTAAGACAGAGATTCTGAGACCATTTTAACAATCTGTTACCTTACTATCATTATTCTGAAATTTCTTGTATTTTGCTACAATATCAAATGATTTTTATAATTTAAGAGTGACATTTTATATTATAAAACCATAAGGAAGCGGTTAAAGCTTAAACATATGAATAATAGCTTGAATTTCTGAACGATTTTCAAACAGTGGTTTCAATGTATTTCCAAAATGAGACGCATAATTATTGGGTCTGTGTTTCATAAGTGTTCTAATTAAAATTTTTATTTAGTCGATTTAAGTTGTTTAGTCATGTGAGTATAAATATATTTACGACTTATATCTCTAAGGCTGTAATGTTTTTCTGGCGAAGGAAATCTTTAAAACTTATAAAGATTAAATTACCTAATATGTTCAAAATATTGATTTTCTTATGAAATATAGTTTTTCTTTAATTAACGATCCGGGGCTAAAGGGTTTATACTAAACAAATATAAAACTGAATTACTAAACAAATTATACTAAACAAATATAAAAACTAAATTACTAAAAAATTAACAAACTAAAAACTAAATTACTAAACAATTAACAAACTAATTATACTAAACAATTATAAAACAAATTTATACTAAAAAAATATAAAAAATCCAATTATTTTTTACAAAATAAGCAATTTTTTAAAAAATTTGCAATTATTTTGTTAAGAAATGAAAACTTATTTCTATTTCAAAATAATGTTTTATTTTAACTTCATGTACTAAAAAAATATGTCGTTTTCATGAATCTATTAACAATTAAAATTATTAATATTAACGATATTTTTTTATTCATTATAAGACTAGCAGCATCACTTGCAAATTCAAATGATAAGTTGGAGAAAAATAAATGCTTATTATAAGTAACAAATATAAAATAAGATACATATAATGAGAGGTGAGGCTTTTTTTTGTTAGAAACGTCTTTGAAGATCAGCTGGTACATGTATATTACTATTTGTAAAAGATTTCTAGAATTTTTTTAACGTAGTTTGATTTTAATGATTTATTTGTCAAAGTAAATAGTTAAATTTCCGGCATTTTTTTTAATTAAATTTTTTTTTGTAACTACAACAAAACTAAAGAATAATTGAAAATTTTACAAAATTCATCCTTAATAAAAAGACTGAATTTGTCATAAATAAACTAAATCTTCATATGGGGGATTTCACCAACAGAAGGAAAACACAAGCTAAAAAGTTTTTGTAACAACAAGAAAAAAAGGTTTAACTTTCTTCTCAATAATGAAGTGTATTGCTGAAAATTAGTAAAAAAAACATTAAAACTGTGCGTCAATTAAATTGATACTGTAAAAAAAATGTTGATATCTTAAGTGGAGTAAAAAATATTTTTGTGTGCAGTTATATTATCGGAAATTATCGCTGGAAACGCCTAAATATCCCTTCCTTTTTAATTAATTGATATTTAAATAAACTCTCTAAGATGTATGTTTCTATCTTCCAAAGCATTATTGAGACAATTTTGGTAATTTTAAATCAAAAATATAACTCCTTCGTTATTAGTAGAGACAGTTGATTAGAAAATGTTCTTTTCATAAAAAAAATCGGTAAAAAAGCGTCGTTTTATAAAACTACTTTTGATTAGGAAAAAAGATTTCAAAAAACATTTTTGAAATATTTCCATGATGTATGAAATTTTTTTTTATAAAAAATGAGTTTTTGATCAAAAATTACCAACTAAAATAACTCAATAATGTGAAGTTCACATGTAAATATATTGCACGAACGGCACGACGGAAAAAAAATGGAACAATAAATTTATTACTGAAATTCTTAGATTGTTCCATTTGAAAAAACGTGAAGAAAGCATGAGCCTTTAATTCAGAATTCAACCCCTTAACCTACAAATTATGTAAACTATCTAATTGTTGGCACATCCTATTTGGAACATGTATTATTCTTTTAATAATAATAATGATGAAGATATCCGAAATATTGAAGCTTTTTTTTAAGTGTTTATGTATTTTAAATTATTTAATAGATTCATTTAATTGAAGCATTTTTAAATGATTTGTACATTTTATATTATTTAATGCTTTCATTCAATTACATTGAACTTAAATATTCAGTAATTCAATGCTGAAATCAGACTTGCAATTGTATACGAAGAAGGTAACAATTATAAAGAAAATACGTTGAAAAGCAATGCAGGCTTTTCATACAAATTTTAATCCATATCCTTGAACGTTTAAAATGTGTCGATTTAATGTTCAATGAGAGAATGTTGAGAGGGGGCGGGGGATAATCCTTTGTATAAGTGTTTCCGAGATATATTTTTCACATGAAATATATTTCCCGAATTCACTACAATTAATTCAAATTATTAAATCAATACAAGAGTATTTCCTAATTTCCTGGTACATATTTTATAATTTTTAGTATAAGAAAAATATCTGATTATAGATTTTGGATATTTTCCTTTCACCGAGTAGTTCCAGTATTTGATAAAAAAGAAATTCTAATATTAAAATATCATATACCATTTTTTTTATCTATTACATATTCATTATTTTTTTCGTTGTCGAAAAATTCTAACTAGAGATTTCAACCAATCTCTATGTTTTAGAATTTCCTGATTTCAATCAACACACTTTTGATACTCTGCCTGTCCGTTAGTCTCTGAAGAAAGTAACTGAAAACATTTTTGATTAGATTAATGACATTTGGTATACAGTCTTTACTTCAAACTTGTGCATTTCTGTTAAATTTTGAATGAATTTCATTCAAAGGGATTCTTGAAGGAAAATCAAAGGGAGAATTATTCAAATATAACAATTAACAAGATAATAATAAACAAGTTAATTAACACGAAGTATAACATTTAATTAACATATTAAACATCCATAGTACCTAATAACTTTTTAGCCAAATGCAACGCGAGGTTGAACATCTATTTCTATGCATCTTCAGAATATTGCAAATGCGATAATTTAAAGATTTAAACGCATGAAATTTGGATGTGATTTAGCGTCTGCAAGTCCAATTGTATGTCAGATTAATCCCCAAAAGAAACCTTTACGTATCGCATACTAGATTTAGCAAGAAAGTCAATGTCATGCCAACGATTAATATTTCATAGCATTTAAACGCTAGTGCCATACAAGAAGTTTTCTACCTCACTAAAGTTTCACAATTTTTCTTCTGTAGGTGGGGAATAGCATGTATAATACAGAGTATACCAGAAAATTTTGAGGGGACTACTCTCAGTGGTTGAATTATCGTATTAACATGCTTGAACTGTAAAAACTTAAAGATGATCAGCCCTTTTCTCCTATCATATTCTAAGCCCTTTGAACGCATATCCTAATCTAATTTATTATCCAGAAAGATTTTCACATTTTTGTTAAATAATGATTTTTATAAAAACTGTATAATAGCAAGGATTCTTCAATTCCAAACCAATATGTTTGAACTTTCTAAACACGGAAAAGAGTTTTTGCGCTGACATACGTTTAATTTTGCATCTTATTATTTTACGTTATGTGCATAGAAATTATGTGTAGTATGTAGAAATTTCATTACGTGTTATTTTCGTTATGTGTAGTATGTAGAAATTACTTTAGAGAATTAAAGAAATATTTGCATCTTACAATCAAAATGTTTTAGAAGAGTCTACCATAACTTATTTTAAAAAATATAATAACTTTTTTTTTACTATAGTGACAAAATGAAAGGAATCGTTATTATTTTTTAAAACTTTTTTCCTTCGTGTTGGAAATAGGCAATTATTGAAAAGTAGGAGTATCCTGGGATACTGAGCTACAATTTTCAACTTGAGGGAAACACAAATTAAAAAACCGCTCAAACAATATCAAAATTAATCCGATTGCTGTAATAAGGCATTTTAAATTCATAGAACGCAGTTGAATAAGTTAGAATATTTATTCAATAATTTTATTACTGCACTAATGGTGATGAATGTGCTAAACGACTTTGACAATAATTAGAATTATAAACAAAATAAGGATTGTAATAAGATTTTTTGGAAAGTTACGGCTTTAATAGAAGTTCAAACTGTATATAGATATGTGTGAAAAATGCCAATCAAATGAAACATACTACCATAATAATTTCAAAAAAGATTGATCATAATGCAGCAAATCATTCTTTAAAGATGAAGAATGAGAATATATTTATAATGTTTTGGAAGATCAACTATATTTCTAAACTTCGATTTCATTCTGAAACATTTTCGGCATTGATTTTTATAGCCGAACTAAAATTTAATCGATTTTTACCAGCATGCGATTAAGCTGCAGGTAAAGAAATTGATAAAAACTATCAGGAAAAATGCTATTTTCAATGACTTCGATTTTTTTTCTGTTTTCATTTAAAACCGAATTTAAGATGATTTATGAAACATGATTACAAACGAAAAGGTTGAAACAGATTTCTTAATGAAATTTATAGATTTGTGAGGTTATTTTCAGGAAATTTGTCTGTCCGAAATAAAATATTTACAAGCTGTCAAAAATGAATTCTTGTGTAAATTTATTCCAAAAAATTATTTCACGTTGGGTGTATTCAATCTATAAATATATATTTCAAAAATATCTGTTACATCTATATTTGCTTAATTGGGGAGTGTGTAGATGATATCCTCCTACACTGATAATTTCATTATGTTCATCAAGACAAGAAGTTTCGATCGCAGGAATTTTATCCAATTTTGGGGATGAAGATGTGTGTAACTTTTGAATGAATAACTGTTCGATGAAGAATTTGAATAAGTCTGTTTATCTACATACTAGATATATAGAAATTGAAATCTATGAAAGTAGAAAAAAAATCCTGAAGTCAGACAAGATTTGAACTATAACCTGTCACTGACGTATAAACACAGATTAATGAAATATAAAACTACTATAAATATGAAATTAAACGTGGACTAAAATTATATTTTGTGTGTAAAATATACTCTGATTGTCTGTTATCGGAATTAAAATTGCAATTTTTTTAACGTATGACAAAAAATTTCTCTTTTATTAAATTTTTTAAAATTTATTTAATTAATTATATTTTAAATTAAAAAGAAGATTAATTATTTTACCTTCTTAGTTCTTCGAACCGAATTTAATTAAAAAATGAGTCCTAAATAATAGTTTGAAGGAAACACATAAACTCGTTGTTTCAGTTTTGCTAAAACGATATTTATAATTTACAATTTTTTTCTTTTTATTAATTAAATTATTCAATTTTTATTCAATTTTATTCTGAATATATGAAGAATTCTTGATTTCTTAGTCTCTCAAATCCGGAAATTTTGGAGTATTTCCAATTAATTTTATTAGGAATGATAAGCATTATTTATTTTTTTAAACCATTGAATTTAAACCGATGCTCATAATTTCAATTGATGATTTCATAAATTCGTGAACTTTTATCCTAAATTCCGAATGTTTTCTTTGATTTGTTTCAGCGATTGGTTATAGTTTACTTCTTTAAACTTTTGTAAGAAACATCATATCAATAAATGATTTTCTTGATGATGAGTGATGTTACTCATCATTGATTATAAACTGACGATTCCTCAAATGAAGTACTTTTCAGGCCATAGTTTTCCAGACGTTTCGAAACCCTGACAGGGTACGGTATGGTAATTAAACAACTGATTCTGAAGGATAACACCCGTCATTCATGAGACATAAAATTATAAGATGGTAGCAAAAATTGAAATTATATATTTCATCAAATGAAGCTATTTTCAGGCCACAATTAGCCGAACATTTCGAAAGCTTGGAAATGAGTAGTATTGTCATTTGATTTTCGGAGTTCCAAGAATCAATTTCCACATAATATTTTTTTGCTGTTGAAACGGCTAGAACTTATTGTTGATCATTAGCAATTCTAGAAAGTTCAATTCATTAAAAAACTAAACATTCGGAATAAATAATAAGTTAAAGCAGTTAATAAAAACTTATATGCGTGAATTGAGTGAAAAATATACCTCTAAAAACATTTTTTTTTCAATCAATACAAATTTTACCCAAAACAGGAGTAACAGTCATTTTAATTGCTGTAAGTAGCTTAGCAGATAATTTTTCGAATGTAATAACAGATAACGAAAATTTCTTTTAAACCAATAAAGCCAGAAACTGTCATCTGGCAGAAACTGGACGGCAAAATATCTCCAAACATTCTGTAGATTGTGAAATGTAATTTATATTCTTTATATGATAACGCTTATGTTTCAATTTTTTTTATCATAAGGCTATAATGATGACGAATCTTCTTAAAATTTATTGAATTTTGAACAATTTACAAAAAAAATTTTACTTTTGAAGAGCTCTTCTCTTTTTAATAACTGTTCTTTGACATCTGTGATACATCAACTTATAATCTGCTACTTGAAGAGGAAGCACACTGTCTGCATCAAAATATTTTACTGATCAAGTTAATAATTGCTGGTAAAAACTGTAAATTATCCATTTCTAGAACTTAACAGGGTGTATGTTCATGAAAATAAATAATCGGTTATTATGTGAAATCCTTCAAATTGCTCCTATTCCATTTTTTAAAAGAAATTCTTAACCACTTCGCATACAATGACGTGTCTGACACGCGCATCGAATGACTGAATTTTTATTTTAAAGTCTGCAAGTAAGCCACAGAATTAAGTTTTTAAATGCGAAAAAATCTATATGAAACGATTTTGTATCCCAAATGCTCCATATTTTATTTAAAAAAATCACATTAATAATAAATTACCAAAATAGGATGAGTTATCGAATCAGAAAGTTAAATAAATTCGTATGTAAAGTGGTTAAGGACTTTGATCGATGCTGATTTACAGAAATTTTATTTTCTTTACTTTGTGGGTCCATCCTAAATATTAAAAAAGTTTAAAATTAAATCTGCTATGCATATTTCAATATATCATGCTATAACATCATTTCTTGAACGGCCAAGCACCACGTGTTCGCGCAAGAAATTATATTTTTACTCTTTTTAATTGTTTCGTTGAATGAGTCACTTTAGTATCGCAAACGATCACAAAAACTTTGTCTCGCATTTATTGTTTGAAAAAATATCACATTTCCTATTTATTTCTTATCATATAACTTTTTGAGATGCTCGTGTAGATGATAACATTTTTATTTTTTGACTACGGATTTTTGTTGACGCCGAAAACCTCAACCCAAAAACCACATGTTCTAACATGATAAAAAGCAAAAGTAATTTTGTTTTCCGTTTATGTTTTCTGCCTGATCTTCATTTATCTTTTTTATTATACGCAAGAAAACAGTTATTATATTTTCGGATCGATTTCTCCATTTTCGGGGCATTAAATGTATCTTTCATTGGTAAAATTTAAAAAAAATCACTGCATTATTTAAAATACAACCAAGAAAATATGATGCATTTAAAGCATTGCAAGGGTTTTACCACAGCTAATTTTATTTGTAAAATAATAATTATTTTTAATTATTCTTTTAATTATGCATTTAAATTCATATATAGCTTCTGCTGATGACTTCATGGTTTCTTAAAATACGAAATTTTTTTATAGAATAAATTTCAGTTCTTTTCTTCTTTAAATTTTTGCTTGGTTATCCTTTTACTGAAAAGATTTTTTCTCATGTTCTGTAGCGTTATTTACGATTATTTTTGCAATCTTACTGATTGTTTTTTGTAGAATTTTTTTAAAATTCCAAAATATGAATAATTTTTATCAAATATAATTTAAAATGTGATCATCCAGTTGCTGTCTGTTTCCCGTTTGAGGAGTAATCCCTTTAAACTTTCTCGCATTCTCCCTTTATTAACTATATGATATTGGTGAAAAATAGTTATTTAAGTGCTTACTAGAATGCGATTAATCGCAGAGATGCTGTTAATACAAAAAGCCTTACCTTTATATGCATTTAAAATTACAGATAGTCAATCTTTTGATGGGTTTGATCTACTCTATAATTAACATAATGAACTAAATTTTATCTTCCCTTGTTGATATCTATGTTTCGTGTTTATCGAGTTAATTTATATTCAGACAACCGAGCAGATAGACACTCCGAATAGATTTATTCAAAATTTAATAGCAACCTACTAATTTTGAGTGGATGCCATGTGCCAAATTTAATCTGTTCAACACGAAGTAATTTTGAATTATCGTGTTTACAACAGACATCACTCCAAAATCTATTTTTCAAACTCAGGACGATCTGAAAATTAGAGATTTGCCAAAATCTTGATTAGAATAATGTTTAGACAATTTCAATACTTTCTCAATGTATATTTTGAATATTAGAAAGTAAAAAATGATATCCTAAATTAAAGGTGATTATGCACTGTTAAAAAGATGAAATTTCTTAACCCTTTAGAAATTAAATTTTTGATGCAAATGTTCAAAGATATTAATAAACTAATTGTATGTCCATTATTTCTAACAGCCTTATGCTTAACGGGATTTATTAAAATTTTTTTTAATTTCATTATATTTTTCGCTGTTTACATAAATGATTCTATCAGAGCAATTGTGAAATTTGTTTAGTATTTTCCAGCTCCATGCTTGATAAAAGAGACATTAAACATCCTTATTATATACATATATAATGACTTAACATTCTTTATTTTAATTTTATAAGAAGCTTTATATGCAGTAAAATCAATGGTGTCGCTTTGAATCTTTAATATTATTGCGAATGACATTTTACAGAAAATTGAAATAATTCTATTGTTAACAATACAAAGATTTTTTTAGAATCAAATTCTTCGTGGAAAAAAAAGTAATTCACAAAAAAAAATTTAATATTTTATTGTTCTCAATTTTTATTAAAAAATCATTTTGACTATTTTTAATTATTTTGTAACCTTTAATTAATAAATTAAAATAAATTTTAAAATTAGTAATATTTAATATGATTTCTTAAAATTGCATAAAGCACTCATATTTTCAGGAAATAATTCTGTAGGGTAGTTAAGAGTTAAATGTATGAAATTAAATAAAAAAATTCAAAGAATACATATCTCAGGAAATAGTGAAATATTTTTGAATAATAAATGTCCAATAACTATTTGGAACATTTTAAGATGTCACAAATAAATTTTATCCATTGTGATGATAAAAAAGCATCAAAAGGGTCCAGTAACTGATTTAGTTTAGATAAATTTAAAGAACAATATCAAACTATATAATATATTATTAAATTTCTGAAAATGTAACTGATAAACGTACCAATACTTTTTCAGAGTGTTATATGCGTATTAAAAGTATATAAAATTTAAAATTCTCCTAAATTCCATAAACATTGCTGATGAAAAATTGCTCTAAAGGACAGAAAGATAAATAAAGGCTTGACCTATATATATATATATAAATGAAAGTCGGGCGTTATTAATGATGCGTAAAATTTGGCACTGAGCTTCGCGGAAAATTTGATCTGCTTAAAAATGAAGGATGCAAATGCAATCAGTCATCCTGCCTTTCAAGAAAAATGAAGCTTTGGGAAAGAAGGGACTTTCACAGGTGATAAAAAAACGAACGTAGACACCTGAATGCATTAATGAATGACAAATGTCACAATTAGGCAATTAATTAAACAGCATTCAATTCTTTTACATTAGAATAAAACTGTTCTATTCAATCTGTTCAATTCTTCTTTCTTGCATAAAGAAGCATAAAGTTACAGACGGATATTACAATTTATTAGAATTAAAAGTATTATAAGCAATAAGTGATGCATTCGAAATTTAATTGTTAAAGGAGTAAATAGGAACATATAAGTTTTTTTAGTGTTCTCCACGCCAGAAATATTCAGAAAAGTAATGAAGCGAATTAACTTCGTTTGAGAGTATTCTAGAGTGGGAATGTCCAACCATTTTTTTTACACCGAAGCACATTTTGAATGCGTTGACTAATTCGATTTATAATTTTTCTTGAATTTATACATACACTAACTTTGAATGAATTAAAAAATTTTTAACAACGACCTAAATTAAACAGCAACACCCAAGTTTCTATTTCGCATCAAGAAAAGGCATTTGATCGAGTGGCAGAGGCGGATTTCCAACCAGGCGCATGAGACCCGCGCCTCGGGCCTCATAAATTAAGGGGCCTTAGAATTTAGTTCTAAATAATAATTAAAATTATAAAAAAAGAGGATACTTTTTTAATAATGTCTTGCATTTTTACACTTATTACCACTCTCGGTTCATCTATCAGAATCAAAGTATCATGCAGCATCAGTACCCTTGAAAAACCAATTATTCTGAGAATGAGAGAGTAAAAAGTCAACCAGGAGGGGGGAGGCATTTTACATCTTTTATCTTGTACGAAACTAAAGAGATAGATAGCATATTACACCCTTCTGCGCACTCGGACTCTATGATGTACATGAATGGCTCTCAAGGTAACGAACGTGCTTGTACAACAGGACATAGGATGCATTTTAATTAACGACCTTGGTTAGAAGATCTTTGCTCAAGGAGGTTAGTTTCACCAAAACATCCTGTTAGCGATTTAGTGTTTCAGGTTTGAAAAATATTCACTTTGATTTGTGTTGTGGAAAGGAATTCCTTTCTGTGTTTGGCCTTTGACTAATGTAAAGATTGGTAAGCATAAAATTTTTTAATACATTTTCGTTTCTATTTTCGTACTTTTGAAAATACTGTAATTGTGGCTTTATATTTTTGGGCACATTTGAAGGTTAAAAACAGGGCTCATTTACTATACGAATCATTAGGTATTGGCATTGCTCGAAAGGATAAGAGGAGAAAGTAACCAGTTGATTTTAACTGAAGGGGGAAATTTTTCTACTCGGAAAGATCGTCAAAAGTCCAGCTAATATTTTTTATGTGACTAATTTGTTTTAATGTATTAGCCATGCTACAGAAAAGAAAGTTTAAATCGGGAGCTTCAAATCGCAAAAGGCAAAAAAAAAAAAAAAAAAAAAAAAACAGAACGACATAAAAATTAACTCTATAAATGCATTATAACACTTGAAAAACGAGCTAAAAGGGAAAATGAGACAGAAAGAGCAGTTGAGCAACTCGATACAGCATGTGTACCTAAAAGAATCTATGAGAAAATTGAAATTGAATATTTAAATGAAAAAGCGTTGTGCAAGCTGAAGTAGAATATGAATTCTAACAAATTAATGAGAGACTTGAACAAGAATACGTATTTGAAAAGATAAATGAGCGTACTGAAACAAAATATGCACAAGAAAAAATCACTGAACAAGATGAAGTCGAAAATGAACTCGAAGAAATTGACGAGATAAATGGAATTTAAAACAAACCTAAAGAGACAGATGAACAAATTAAAACAGAATAAGCACAAGAAAAAGCCGATGAGTGAGGTGAAGCAAAGTGCGAATTCGAAGAAATTAATGACGATCTAAGAATGGAACAGAAGAATCAACAATTTGTAATTTTAAACAACAAAATAAAATATCAGCTGATTCTGATAACGTTTTAAAACAAAATCAAAATATTTTTATTCCCAAACTAGAAAAACAGCTCTATTCTCTAAAATTGATTTAGTGTATAATGAAATTTTAGGAATGTATTTTTGAAAAATATTGCGCAACTATGGTACAAAATAGCACTTACTTTTTTTAAGAACAGCCTTAACACACCCTGAACTTTGTCATCCTTTAAAATATTGCCCAGTAGAATGAAAAAGTTTATTTTAATTTTCAATTTTATGTACCTAGGTTCCCCACCCCCGTTCCTTTTTTTAATACAAAAAATCGGATACAGAGCTTAACAGAGGGATAAATATATAGAGAGTGCATACTATAAATATAACTGGAGGGGAGGGGGGCCACAAATTGAATTGCGCCTCAGGCCTCTGAAACTCCAAATTTGTCACTGTCTAGTGGGCATTGGAAACCAAACCATTTTGGTTTATAACTGAAACCCATCTCAGTTCCCACGGGTCTTGTTGAATAGTAATCGATAAAATATCAGTATACCAATAAAGGAGGTACATACTTGCATATAATAAAGATGAATGAATGTGTGTGTATTGGCCCTGTACAGGTCAAATCTTTTGACCTAAAACTACATAACTTGGCATATATGTACTTTGAAAGATTTCTATTAGAATTTTAGTTAATTAAAAATTTAGCAAAATTTTGGAATCGTTTTACGATAACTGCCGAAAACATTACAAGCACAATTTTACATTATCTTAAAATTTAGAAAATTATTTTTTCGATGATTTTTATTATTTAACTTTTAAATTGTGTCTACATTTTTAATTAATTTAATATTATATATATATAAACCAAATTTTTCAACAATTTGTTTTATTTCAAAATTTTTATAATAACATTTAATTTGAATGAGCAAGTTACGCTCGTATAAAAAAAATTAGCATTTATCAACGCGTTACCATCATATTTACAAAATCTCGAACTAAAAAATAAGTTACCTGTCATTTCCAATTAAATTTAGAAAAATTAAATTTTAGCACTTGTCTGTATAAAATTTTTAAAAAATTTTTAAATTTCATAATGTTTACGTATTTATAGACCGAAATAAAATAAAATATTATTATTGACATCTTTTAATTCAATTAACTTATGCTCTAATTTGAAGTTTACATTTAGGGCTGGCAAAATTTTCAGATAAAATTTAAAGACACTCAGCACAAAGAACATACCAATTATGACTCGTATTGGTTATGTTAGTTGTATCAATGTGATTATCAAAATAATTTAAGGACAATCTATATAAGAAATGTGACTATCAAAATTTGAACCTTAAAATTATTTTGCTCGTAAGGATATTAAAAGACTAATTTTAATAAATTAATTAAATTTTTGAGAATTTCAGTAGGCGTTAATCACTTGCGAACCGGTTAGTCATCACAGGCGATTAGTATCAAATAAAATATAAATGTCCTTACATTATTTTGTAAAATTTCATGGTATAAAAGGAAGTCTCCTGAAAGCGTCTATATGCTTGAACCTCAAAAACTCAAGAAATAGTTAACGGATATTAGAGATATTAATACCATTTTGTAGAGCATTTATTGGGAAAGGTTTTAGTACATTAAATGCATATCAGCATTAAATGCAAGTACATAAATGTATACATTAAATGCAAAGGGGTTTTATAATTGTGATTTTAACTTTGAACTTATCCGGGCAGGCGTGAAAACCTCAAACTGCGCATGTGCAAACAGTAAGAGCTATGGCATGCTTATGCGATACATTTCTTTGTTTAGGTCTGATTTAAAACAGAGTTTCAAATCTTGTTATGTCCAAAAAAAAGGAAATTAAACTTAACCTGAATACATTAAATGCCAAAAAGTTTCGTTTGTTGAGCGGTAGGCAAAATGAAGAGGAAAGAAATGTTCAGTTAGAGAATATCAGATGAATAATGTCCACACTTAGGGAAGGAGAGTCTTTTGATAAGATAAATAACCGTCTTTCTTATATCGCACTGCAACTGAGTTGCGGAAGCAGACTGAATCTCTTCAGGTGCGAAATGATCGCTTGTGTTTTGTCTACAAACATATCGTATTTTTACCTTTTTTAACAGACTAAATATATTTGAATGTGAGCTATATAAAAATAAGTTCAGCTATTTTTTGATCATTTCTAAATACATTTTTATATTTGTTTGATGTTGCGTAACATGCTCATGTCATATCGGGCGCATTATAGCTTAAGTTTAAAGTAATTTTTCGTCTAGGGTGCTAAGCCACGGGCAACGTCGTGCGGGTACTGTTAGTTAATGATAAAAAATGAATGTGTTTGCGCGCACGCGTCAGCGGTCTATAGGTCAGATTGTTCTGAACTGCAGCTACTAAATGTGGCACTTTGGGTGAAGGGAATTTGCACCTCGGTGCAATAATTTTTAAAATTTAATTAATTAATAAAGGTGAATTCTGGCTTTCTTCCTCGATAACTCCAAAAATATTATTACTCAAATATGAATTTTATACAGTTTTAAAATTGTATTTTCTATGATATTAATTTTATAATTGTGTAATTTTTTTGTTGAATTTTGGCAATTTTTTATAATATTTTATTTTTTAACAATATATTACATAGTTGCCCTGTTTTTGTCATTTTATCAACTATCCTATCGATTGATTTTTTTTCCCATTTTTGAAATTTAAAGAAAGTTTATTTGTTTAGTATTTGTGTAATTTATCAGATATATAAGATAGTTACAATATCGTGAAATTTAGAATTATATGAATTGGATATTTATGTTATGGGACTGTTCCCATTAAAAAGATTAATGTACACACTATTCTAAGTAAGACAATTAGGGTTGGGCTTTAATGTTACATAGTTTGTAAATTATGTACATGAAGTTATATCTGAAAATAAATAGAACTAATATTTTTGGTGAACCAGTTGGTCACTTAAGGTGACTTAATAAATACATTTGCTAAGGAAATCGTTTAAAATAAAAGATCGAGCTGCAAAAATTTACTGATTTGCTCATAGTCGTTTAAATGGTGTTCTGTATTAGAGGCATATTTCGTAGATTTTTCTAATGTAAGCAGCCATATTTGCAAATCTACAAAATTCGGAGACCCCCTCTCCTGCCAGCATGAGGGTGTTTTAACCATCCTGTGCATTTTAGATCATTCACATAAAAGAAAATGATTCAAGAATAAATTTACACCGTTCAAAAATAATATGCGAAATTTTTGATGTTCCCTAAAAATATTCAAAAATCAAAAATGATTCAAGAATAAATTTACACCGTTCAAAAATAATTTTACACTGTTTTAAAGTCCAAAAAGATTATATTCCTAATGATGCCAGTATAATATCTGTAAAACTCTTTATTTTAGATTAGATTAACTTTTAAACGTATTTTAAGAATATTTAAATTAAAGTTGTGAGCGAAACCTGAAGCGTCATTAATTTTCATTATTTCGTCAGATATTAGTCATATATTTTTCCCGTTGTGAAAGCCAAGAAAGAAAAATAGATTCCATTTAATACTTCAAAGTTAGCATGTAGACTTCTGTTAATAGCGCGTAGTTCTGATCTTTTTTAATGGCACGATAATGTTGCTTCACTTGACTTGATTAGGATAGCTCATACCCACAATAAACAGAACAAATAGAAGACAATTAAAATAACACGGTTTTAATGTTTTACATTCTGAGGAAAGCCTGGATATAATAATATGTCTAAGCGATTTTATTAAAATAAAATGCAGCTAATATCTTTGGGAGATTAGCTATTCGCCAAAGGTGGCTAGTTACGCATAAAATTTCTTCACTGTTAAATAAGAATTTTGGCAAAGCCCTGAGGTCACAATCATTTTTTTTTATAGTCCACATTGAAAATGCAAATTTTCAGTATGGATTATAACTTTAAAAATCCCCAAACATTTTTGAATATCTTTTGACTCAAAATTTTAATTTCGAACTCAAATTCTGAATTTATTTTGAAATGAGCCTAGATGTCTTTCAGTGCTTATAAATGCCGTTTGCCTTTCTCTAATATTAGTGCTTTGATTTGATTTTTTAGATGTTTACTATCTCGAGATAACAGAGTTTAAAATCATGCCACTCCTTTTTACTTTCTCGTATCCGAAGAATAGAGAAAGTATAATACTCTTCAAAAAATTCAAACCCAAAATTTTGATGAAATTCTCCAAGTTACAGGACTCTCGAAATTCAAAATGTACATTTTTAGCCGTTATGTCTGTCTGCTTTTGACAAAACTCTGTGCTAGAATGAATTCGTTATACGGTCTTTATACTAATTTGTACATTTCTATTAAATGTTGAGCAAACTCTTTTTTAAGGAAAATTGTCTTTTCAGTAGTTGAAAATGTAAGCTTGAATATTCAGTTGTTGAATGTTGCGATAGTTACAAAATGAAGCGAGTTGGATAGATAAAATCCAGTGAAGATCAGCATCGTAGACACCCATCAAATTTTGAGCCAAATCCAACTGATTGGCGATGATTATCTGTCAGGTAGACAGATAATCATCGCCAATCAGTTGCAGGCAGATAGCATTTTTCGAAGCATATGAAGGCGTTAATTTAAGATGTGATGCGATTAATGTCTCAAGTACATTAAATTTAGGATGTGACTTTGTGACTAAAATTGTAGTTTTGTGTTAAATATTTATTTCAATCGCTTGGGGAAACAAGTAACATAAAAAAAATTTCTAAAAATCAATTCCTACTTTGGATATTAGGAAAAATTTAGGAAGTTAGGAATTTTTTTATTTTAGTTACTCTTTTTAAAAAAATAATTACAATCGTTGTGTTCCACTTTACAACGGAAGGAATGGTACAGTAGCTTCTGAGGGTATGGACCCCTGAGTACCGAATAACTATCAACTTCAACTCAGTAACCCCAGTGATATAACTCTCAACATGAAGAACTCAGTGACCAGGTTCGAACTCGCAGCAGAAGAGATGCGAATCCAACGACCTAACAAATAGACTATCCCGACTAACAATTATGCATACTATAAAGACGAGAAAATTAGTTTTTAATTAATTAATATTTGAAAAACTGTACTAATATCGAGTGCCATCCACTAAAAGCTTTAAAAAATTTACTTGAACTTGATTGGATGGATAAGAAGTATTTTATGAACGATTGAAAATGTGAACACACACACATATTATATTATATTTTATATATATATATATATATATATATATATATATATATATATATATATATATATATATATATATATATATATATATATATATATATATATATAGGGAGAGTGTGAGCTAATAGTAGGAATAGAAAAAAAACGCATCTAAAGCACGAATTCCATTTTCGAATGTTATTAACCGCTAAAATAATTGCCAAGTATTATCCAAAAATTCAATAAAAGATGCTAAATTCACGGTGATGGTTAACATTTCATGCCTATTTCACATCAATGTCATTCAAAACGTTCTCTACCTTATTCAAGATTCATATTTTTTGGGGGGGAGGGGAGGGAGGATCTTTATTAACGGGAGCGTATTAAACCAGCAAGAACTCTGTTTCTTTTCCTTTTTTGTGAAAGTTTAATGTTATTTGCTGACCCTATAGCGATACATCTCTTCTCATCACTACAGAACTGAAACTCAAAGTGTGCAGATAAGATAAAGTTCTTTAAATCTCACAGCCTTTATTTTTCTAAATGAAATTTCTATTCATTTGCTTTTTTAGTATATAGTAAAAAGATTAAAATGAAATCTGCTATGCATATTTCAATGTATCATGTCAGAACATCCTTTCTTGAGAGGCCAAGCACCACGTGCCCGTGCGAGTTAAATTATGTTTTTATTCATTTCGAATGTTTCATTGAATGAGTCACTTTAGTATTGCAAACGATCTAAAAAACTTTTCGAATTTCCAATTTGTTTCATTTCATATAACCACGTGCTCAAAATGACATTTTTTTAGGTGTTTTATTTGCTGTAGTCATTAGCTTATTTTTTTAAAAAATCTGAACTTTTGTAAATGCGATTGCAACGTGTTATTAAAAGTTGATTTTTTGAGATTCTCGAGCAGATAATAAAATTTCATTTTTTCGTCTACGGATTTCTGTTGACTTCAAAAACCTCATCCCCAAAACAGCATCATGTCCTGACACGGTAATAATTTTTTAAAGAAAAACTTCTAGTGTTCTTTTTTAAATACAGAAAAGAAAGAAAGTGAGATGAATTATTTCTTAAATTACAGATGTATGAAATCAGACAGAAGCTTATGGGCTAACAGTACATTTTTGTTATGCTTTAGCATATATGTCCAATTTTTTTAAAAAAAGGTCAAATTAATTCGATACAGTGCATATTTTAAATACGTCTTTAAACTTCATATCAATAAAATGTAGATCGAAATCAGATGTAGATCTTCAGATGTAAATCTCTAAATTCATGTAGATTTTAAGAATAAGAAGAAACCTACTGAAATCATTCAAAAATATTACTTTTAAAACAATATTTTTACTGTATGGATATTCTTTATTCAACACATCTGTTCGATTCAGTTAGATCAAAAAGCTTTAATATCAGTATTTTGCATCCAAAAGGCTCTAAACCAATGCTTGGCACATTGGCTAATAATTTCACATTTGGAGGAAATCTTATTCTTATGGCTCGTGTTATTCAGAAATCCATTTTTTATTGGCATATAAGCCAGCTTGTTTGAATAATATGGAAGAAATTTTATCTTTTGCTTAATATGATGTTGTGGATATTATTTTAGCGAAAAATACTTTTGTAGGGTAAACTACACTGGAGTTCAAAATTTTTTCATCGCATACAAATCGAATAAATATATCTATAATATCTAAAGCCAAAATTTATGAATTCAACCTGACTGTCTTTTAACTTTTATCTTTGAGTCATTCGACTGAATAATTCCTTAAATGGCCAACCATTCATGGATGTGACGGAAAGCACAGTGTGAACTGAATTCAAACTTCAAAATATTTTCTTTAACAAACCGTCTCAGAAGGAAAAATGAAATTTGGGTTTCAAATAATGAACTTTTTTATAAATTATAAAATCATATTATCTAGTTTGACTGATTTAAATTCGGATAAATATTAACCCCTTAAATATTTTGCTATTTTTCTAACTTAAATAGATGACGATCTTTGTTCGGAAATCTACGATTATGCAAGTTGATTAAAGAATCCATGGAATATTTGAAGTGTTTGTGGATAATTTATAATTTTTTGTATTGAATTATAGCGTCTTTGAGCGATGCTATTTAGCTTATAAATTTAAACCCCCGGTGGCACCTCGGAATCAGGATAAGAGGCCTCCGGCATGGTGGTTGGATCTCACCTCCCAAGAGGGTACGCTAATAGGCGGGTGTAGCTCCTCTTATCGATGACAGGGTGTACTTCCTATGGGAAGGGTTGTACCGTGGCCGGTGTGGCTCTTAGATCTCAACCATAGTTCACGCCAGTGTTGCAGTTGCGGTGGTCCGATCACTCAGCTTTATGGTTTAAATTCCATATGCCTTCGGGCAGGTCGGAGAATCTGGTATGACTTTGCTTGTAAATTTGACAAGCTCGATTTTATGATATTTTCGTGATATTTGATAATATTTTGATGATAGTATGATGTGCTGGTGATATTACTAAAGGGTTAATTATACAATGCCATTGATTGATTGCTTCTACCTCTCTTTAGGCCTTCGACGCCAAGAAAAACCTCCCTACTCCTACATCGCTCTGATAGTGATGGCCATTCAGAGCTCTCCGTCCAAGCGCCTGACCCTCAACGAGATCTACCAGTACCTGCAGGGACGATTTCAGTTCTTCAGGGGTCAGTACCAGGGCTGGAAAAACTCCGTCCGACACAACCTCTCCCTCAACGACTGCTTCATCAAGCTACCCAAAGGTCTGGGCAGACCGGGCAAAGGCCACTACTGGACGGTCGATCCGGCCAGTCAGTACATGTTCGAAGAGGGCTCGTTCAGACGCAGGCCGAGGGGGTTCAGGAGACGATACCAGGCTTTGAAGCCCTACGCTCAGTTCTACCATTCAGGGGGAGTCAACAATTTTATAGGTGAGTAAATTTACCAGAAAAAAAAAAGGGTTTTTCTTCATTTTATGCAATTTTAAATATTAGACGATTGCAGTATTTCATGTGGACTGTACAGGGTTATTCGAAACAGCTGTTCCGAATACAAATAATTAGAAATCCTGATTACGAAATAAACAAAAATGTAAATTCCCTTATGAAGAACTAAGTTCAAATCTTAATATAAATGACATCTTAGAACTTTTGTTTGGGTACTCGATAGTTGTCCGGTGTGCAAAATTCCTGAGATGAATGATTTTACTAGCGTGGGAGGCAGTTCCTTGCACCACAATCACTGTTATGTTCAAAAAGGGCATTAATCCTTCAAAATATGCCTCCCTTTTTTAAACATTAGGATCATTTTGATTACAAACTGTCAAGTACTTAATTCTTATCGGATTAATTATTTGCATAAAAAACAAACATCATTTGAGTATATCATTATTTTTTCATGCAAATATGTTCCGTTTAAGATGCAAAGGCAATTTTTAATTAGGGAAACTAAAATTGAACTTAACCTCTTTTGTCCACACTTATTCTACTATATGCAGTTTTGTATGAAGGCACCTCGTTCCATTCATACAAAACTTATTATATTTATTCTAAATAATTTTTTTCCGTAAAGGAATATTAAAAGAATAAGAAAGTTTAAACTTTGAATACAGTTTACATTGATTTTTTTTTGGTAAAAGAAGCTTAATAATTCATCTTTGGAAATTCCACATTCAAAATAAAATGAGTCTTTGACATACAATTCAAGATAATTTACTCATATTATAGAATAATGCATTGTATATAAGGATTTAATACGTTTTTCATCACGTTTTCTGAAGTGTACAGAATTTTTATTTTGATACGATTCTATAACGAGATCTCTTTCAGCCACTCTGATGAATCTAAGAGAATTTCATTTTTTCTATCAGTAGAAACATTTGTGGGAAAATCTCTGAATCACTTCTACTGGCGTTAGCATATTGTCATAATCACAACATTAACCACTTAACTGTTTTGCCTATATTGCATACGTGCATCGATTTGTCGAATTTTGATGGTTGTAAACAAAAAATAAATAATTCATAACAATTATAATCAATAGTAAAATGACTTCGAATACGTAGATAAGTCAATTATTCAACGGATTTCCGTTTGAATCAAAATAAGAAAATATTCCCGAAATAGAAGGTGTCATCATATTAGATAGTAAAGAAAATAAAACTGTTAAGTGGTTAAAGGAATTTGAAGCATAGCACTAGCCCGAGTCAATTTCACCCCAATCCTCCGATAATAATAATAATAAAACCGAGAAACATTTTTCCAGGATTTTCGCCGTTCTTATTTTCTTCTTCTAATTCTTTCGCGAAGGTACAGAAAGATATAAACTTTAATAAAGATATAAACTTAACGATATAAACTTTCTCGAAGGTACAGAAAGATATAACTTAAACTTTTGACAGATATAAACTTTAATTTTTACAATTTTTAAACAAAAGATTAAGTCTGTGGTCTAAACGACCTCATGCGTGCGCTGACGGGTTAAGTCAGTATCACTAGTAGATTTCCGGTTGGGTAGATTAGGAACTTTCCGCAAAGGTACAGGATATAGGACCACAGGTAGATAAAGGAGCACAGGGACATTTTAAAAAATTTTAATTTCCTATGTGAAATAAAATAAAAATTCGTAAAATATACTAGTTTTATAAATTACTATTAGCATTTTATTCCTGCATTTCATTACGGTCTTTTAGTTATTATTATATTTATAAATACATAAAAAGCATTTAATTAATATTGTATATAAAAATGGGTCTCTTTACAATTTATAAAAAAACAAAATAAAAAATAAAAACAAAATATTTTTACAAATATTTTCACAAGAGCTAGAGCACCTAGAAATAGGTAGAGGACCGACATGGCTCTATCACACACATTTTCTTGCACAGCCCCTTTTTACAGGGGGGCACAGTCACACATCTCCCAGACAGAGCACAGAAGAACAACCATGCCCTAATCAGGACTCCCAGAACACGAGGAAGACGCGCTTCCTCCGTGCCAGAAAACCGCCCTGTCAAAGATTGAATTATCGCCAACGGTATTGGATGTACTGACGTGTTCTGAGATGGTAACAAATCTTAATTATAAAGGAACATAGATCAGAAAAACTTGCCATTATTCTAAAAAAAATAGTTTCTGATTACTTAAAGATTGATATATTTATAAAAAAACAAAACGATATTACAAGAAATGAACCTTAATTGATGTTGCCTAGTTATCAAGCCAATTTTAATAAATGTTTTCGCCATTATACAGTAGAACCCTAGATAAGTATTCAAAATAAACGAACTTTCAATTGACTGTGAATTACTTTCGCTTTTAGAAACAGATTTGAATTCGGAATAAAGAAACCGAGATATCTTTTATATTGCAATGTATATATTCATTGAAATTTAGTTATTTAGATTATTAATACTCTTTAGTGTCACCAAATTTATTTTTTGAATAAAATGTCATTTCCCCCCTCCAATTTGAATTAATTGTTCGCTCAGAAATAAAACTTTGGTTGATAAATATTTTCATAAAAATTATGTTATATATTACCGTACGAAAATATTACAACACAAAATCAATTGTTTACTCCGAAACTAAAATGATTTCAGATAGATTACAGGTGAATTGTCGCACCAATTAAATAATAGAAACATAATATCTAATGATCGCACTGAAATCCATTATCTTAAATTCTTTTGAAATTCATAACAATTAAATATAAAATAAAATTTTATTCCTGTAAAAGGTGTATATGAAATATTTATTCGAGAGTAATCTAACTTTCTCATAATCAGAAGTTTTTGAGGATGAAGAAATTTTTAGATACAAATTTGAGAAAATGTGATGAAACAAATTTTAACATAAAAATTTCTGTAATATCGTAAAATAATCAAATGCATCTTTGTTTGAAAACGTTTAAATTTCTTCATCAAATGCTTTTAAAGTTATCAGAATCAGTTAAAGTTATGAGAAGGTGCTAAATTGAATGACTTTTTCACAACAAATTTGCAAATATAGTTTTTTTAAGATTAAAAAAAAGAAAATGTTATTCTTTTATTGTAATTAAAAGAAAGAAACGCATAAATATGATTTCTATTACATTGAAATAAGTAAATTATAAGAAAAGTACTGAAATTTTAAAATAATTTTAGTCGAATATTAAAAAAGGTTCCTTTTTCTTACAATATTGGTATTTGTGAGCTAAAAATTATTTTTTTTTCGCATTCGAAAGTTTCTGATAAGATTTATGGGGGAAAAAGCTTTTTCTTATCTTTTCTTTAACTTATCTTTTCTTAAAGAAATATAATACACAACATTCAAAATACTTGGTTCTCTAATTAAAATTTAATTTATTTATTTTGTATTTCGTGCTTGCGCTTATTATAGGCAACAAAGCGATATAAATTTTTCAAAGTTATTTTTATTTTAATTTTTCGTTTAGGTTATATGACTATGCTGAATCAATTTTTTAAAAACTTTGTAAAATAATTATATTTTTTGAGTTTTTGCATAAAAAAATGATTGAAAGAAATATCTATGACGCCAAGATGTGACAGTTAAAGGATGAAAGTTCTTTAGAAACTGGGAAAAGTGCCTTTTTCAGCTAAAACAAAGATATAAAATTAAAAAAAAAAAACTTTTAGTTTAGAGGTTTATCGAATGATTTGAGAAAATTTTTGTAAATACCTCAAGAAATTTATTACCTAGTTTCCGAACTAAAAATATCTTTATAAATTGTTCGCAAATTTTTTAGCATTGAAAAACATTAAAACAACTGCGGAATATTTCTAAATGAATTATTTATTCTCTAGTTCAGAAACTGCAGAAATATATTAAGAGATTATGATACCAAATTTAGACAAAAAAAAATATGCCTTGCATTTTTATTTATGAATATTTTCGAAAAAAAAAAATGCTATCAAAGTTTAAAATTTGAAAAAAATTAGCTTTGAAAAATTAAAACTTAAAAAATGAGTGTAACTTCCCAAATAATGGACTTATAAACAGAATTCAAACAATTTTATAAATAAAATTGTTCAAATATTAAGAAAAAAAATTTTTAATAATATTTTTGTAATAAATCCACGTTTTAGAGAACGAACGAAATTGTCAGTATTTTATCAGTACTATTATCAGGATTTCCATCAAATATTTAAATATGAAGTAGTTGAAAAATTTAGAAAATTTGGTTTCCTCCGTGTTTTTTTGTTCTGATGTACAAGATCCCACACACGTACAAATTAATAAGATACGAATACTTAATTTGGAACTTTAAGGCTTGATGTTATTTTAGGAATCGCTCGTTTGCTTTTATATTGTTTCTGAAGAATTTATTCAAAATTACAAATAACCGGAGAAAAGTACATCTAATGTTATACGGATATAAATCCAGTAACTGAAAAAATGAAAATTACAGCTTTAAAAACTGCAATTAAAAATATTCAGAAATTAAAAAATTACACAGAAATAAAGTTGATATCATTCGGAAAAAACTGAGTTTTAAAGTAGTACTATAAAGATAGATTTAGCGCAACTATATGTTCTTAAATTATTGAGAAAAATATAAAATCTTCAATCATTTTAATTAAAAGGCCATAGAGGCTATGATTAACTTTTAAAGAATGGGAGAGGCTTTCCAAAAACACGTATACTCTTTGATTAACCGATAAAAATGCTGGACGTTGATAATAAAGAGAGCCTTGCGGTATTGATGTGTACAATAATCTGGGAAATATCAAACTTTGGCTTGAAGTCGGCATTTTTAACGAATCTATCACGTGAACCTTGGCGAGATTTTTGATGATGAATCTCTGGCATACGCTAGATAGTATCGGAGCGAGGTTTTGTCTAAGACGCGTTTTTTTTTTCCCTCAATTGATTGAGACCAAAAATCAAATTTAAAACATTGAATTTTTGAGCTATCACGTCTACATTATTTTGAAAGGTTAGATGGACAGACAGTCAATCGCATGAAAAGTGTCTTCACTTCAGATGTTAAATCTGTGCACCAAATTATAATCATCCAGTTCTCTTTGTTTGTAGTTATCGTGTGAAAATATATAGTACTACTTGCGTATTAGACCATCGATCCGCCAACCACGCCAAATTTCTTTAATACTTTTGAAAATTCGGCAAACCAATTTTAGCACTTAGGCAATCTATTCGCTACTATTTTTTGATCTGGCCAAAATGATCGACGGCTTAATACTTAAGTACCAAAATATATTTGAACAGCTTGACCAACTGACTTCCACTAGATAGATTTTGCTCAGAATTTGATAGAAATCCATAAATTGGTGTAAACCACATAGCAGATTTCATCCATCTATTTGAAAGAGTTTTTTCAGTTATCTTTGCCACAGGCAGACAGACGTGCAAAAAGGGGGGTTTTAAATAAGACAGATCTTAAACAGAGATTATTCAAAATCTTGAGATGAAAATTTATGAGGATAAAAATACCATGTGAAAAGAATGTAAAAATTGTGAAAACATGGAGTGGAGGGGAGATTAGTTTCCTCACTATTCAACAATTAAAGAAACATTATAGAAATGATAATTGGATTTTAAGACGGCATGAAAAGTGTTTTCAGCGAATAATATGTTTTGAAGTTATGCATGGAAATGTGCAATTATAAAACAATATTAAGAAATCAACATTCTAAAAAACAATTTTCGAAATCCTAGGAGGATGTTGATGACAATCGAGGACGTTTAATTGCAAAACACAAGTGCATACATAAGATCCTTCTTGAGTGCACATTACTCATCATAAAGCAGCCGTTTTTCAATATTTGAATTAAAATTATGTTATGTATATATTTAGGTAAACAAAAAGGCATTTCTATTTATAAAAGTTAAAGATATTTTTTACATTTTAGTTTTAAAGCAACTTCTCCTTTCCACGGCCAATGCAGTTTTTTTCGAAAATGTATTTAAGATCTCACACAGGAAGATAGCATATACGAAAGCAGTAACACCCTCTACCCTCATCATGCATGCGTGAAATAGTATGTAGGATTACAATACTTTCTCTTTTATAGAGAAAATACCAGAATAGAAAAGAAATGCGAACCCCAGATTTGGACGAAATTCATTGTTTTTAGCCCTCTCTGGGTTCGAAAAACCCATTCTCGCCATAATATGTGATAAAAAAAAACTCTCATTTTCATAATCCAATTCATCCTTCCTCTCTGGGGTATCTGGCTCTCTTAAGAATTCTGAAAAATAGGGACTACGAAATTTTATTCTGCTGGAATAATAAGAAATGTTAAGACGGACAACGTTGCATAAACAGCGTCTTAGTTTATGCAACGTGAGGTCCCCTACTTCGATGCGAAGAATTCGATCACGCGTCGGGTACACACTATAAGGCACGAATCAAGAAAACAATAATAAATTAAATTTTATCAGACCCACAATTACATTATGTACTGCTTTTCCAGTGTATCAGCTCGAAGTCAAATTGACTAGACTCTGCGTTGTTCACACTCGTTTAAAATAAAAGCACTTTTTATTAGGCGAAAGAGCTCCTTTTTGCTCCAGATGCCAAATGATTTCAACGGTTCTTCTCCTGTTAATTGAATCCCCTGATTGTAATCCTCATCGTTTACGATTTTTTAATGTTCCAACTGTGGACATGAAAATGCTTGTGAGGGAACGTCCCCACAAAAATCTCTTTAAATTTTTAAAAGCATTTGGTTCAAAATATCTTATTTCTTACTGCCGTTTTTTCATCTCGTTGCTAACTTCAAAAGAGAGTGCCGTGTCATTTTTTTCATTAGGTTTTAATTTCACAGATTTTGTTACATTAAGACACGTTTTTTGTATTCTAACCATATGTGTGGCGCAGTTTGGTTAGATACGGCTCTTTCATCTTTAAATCTTACAATCTAATCCTGTAAAAAACTAATATTCGATACTTGTGCATTAATCATAAACCCTAAAAAGGTATGAACATAAAGAGCCCAATTAATAATGAACTATATTAATAAAATAATATTTTAATGCCAATTAAATAGAGCGATCTGTATACGCACCGGATCTTCACAAATCAAGTCTCCCAATATTTTCAAAGTTAAAAGAAAAACAATAAAACCAATAAATTACTTACTGATATCACTGACATCGAATGGCGTAAACAATAAGCATTTGCTAAAATTTTGTAATTATTTATTTTTATAATATAATAATAATATATATAACTTTGTCTATTTTGGACAATAAGCAATGGCTTTTCTGATGAAAAGAGTTTATTTTAAGGAATTTTCACTCGTCTGATAGCTCTGGTCTAATATGTGTTGCATGAATGGGAATATTTAATTATATTAATAAAGGGAGAGACAATTGAAGCAAGTGATGAATGTTCATATAGTTTAATTAATGTTAGGCTGGTGCGTATTAAAATGATTTATACGAAACACATTTCAGTCTTCAATTACAATTTGCAATTAATTTTTTGTGTTATGCATTTTACAAAGTAAAATATTGACAGTGCAAGGTACCATAATGGGTAGTTAGATTCGATGAGCGAAGACGTTTGCTATGATAATTTGATAATTAACCCTTTGCACTCCGATGGTGCCTCTGACTCACCATTCAAAACTGAGCATCATTTTGACCTTTTATTTATTTATTCTTCAAATTGTTAAAAATGCCTCCATCATGGTTAAGAGATGTAGATTCATTTTTCAAAGAAATTCGACTTAAAAGATTTATGTACATTTATTTTTCATGGCAATAAACAAATTTTTGTATTAGGTGAATAATTTCGCATCTAACTATTTTTTGGACTTCAAAGGGTTAATGTATGCTAAAAAGGTTTAATTTGTTTAAAAATTCTCAAAATCAATGCAAAAAGTTTTTTTTAAAGATTTTTATCTTATGTTATATATATAGTTAGATAAATATTTAAGGCAATTTTAATTAACTGGATTATTAAACAAAGTACTGGATTAAAATGAACATCGAAAGGTTTATTTTAAGATAAGGTTTATTTTATGATAAATTATACAACGAATGACTTAATTTAACTTTTTTTTAAAAAAGTGAGAAATTACGGCTTTTAGAATCATATTTCTTAACGAAGATAAAATTTTTGAAACTTATAAGTTTCATGTTTAGAGAAAAATAATATGATCAAAAAATTAAAAGGACAAATCGATAATTTTATGAGAGATCAATTTAAATTGGATTGCATAATAAGTGGATCAGGATTTATTAACAGAACATTCATTCATTTGTTGAAAAGAATTAATTAAAGAAAAGAAAGAATAATTTTTCTCACACTTCGAATAACTCACAATCTAAGCATACGTGTGTGTGTGTGTGAAAAAGAAAAAAATAAGGGGGAAAAATTCACTCCACGATTTCCAATATAAAAAATATATCATTGAAAATTATATACTTTATTGTTATATATGTAAGTAAAGACTTTCGGCTTCTGTTTTATAAGTGCTTATTATTAAGTCCTATCTTACTACACAATACATTTAACTTTTTTGTTTACTAAGATTTCTATATGTATACCATATCATAACAGGAAAATAACATTCAAAAAGACAAAAGTTGTAAATATTACTAACTTTTTTTGAATAAATGTTTTGCTAACAAATTTGAAATATTAAAGGATAACAATATAACTTTATTTAATTTCGCGTATATTTATGATGCATACATTTAAAGAAAAACAATCGATATTGTAATCATTTAAAGAAAAGCAATCTATATTGTAAACATTTAAAGAAAAGCAA
>JAOUZG010009953.1:2109775-2141244 GCA_026289955.1 Argiope argentata
TAAAGAAAAGCAATCTATATTGTAAACATTTAAAGAAAAGCAATCTAGATTGTAAACTTTCATTGCTTCACCTTTTGGCTTAACCTTTTTTTTTGTACATTTCTTTATTTTACTGTTGCTTTATATCTGCATTAGCATACAAAATTGTATTTATATTTCATATTTTTTAGGTTTTGACGGAATTTCATTTCCCTCCAACAACAATGGTAGCTGCTGGCTACCGAACCCCGGTAATTATCCTCCTATGGCGCAACAGCAATATTTCCCTCAAGAAAGTCTTCCAAATACAAATGCTTGGCCATCTAACTCAGTAGCTTCTCATTGGCCTCAAAATGACCACATTTTTGGCGACGGTGGGCCAATTCAGAATACACAAATGACTGGAAAGCAGATCTCTTCTCTAACTGACGTTCAGAACTACGCCAATACTTTCGCCAACGCAATGACAACATTGGCGACTGAAATCGAAGACATCACCCTAAGCAAAGAACAGCAAGACCGATCAGTTCCCCAGGTACCTATTTACCCAAACCAAAGACCACCCAATTCTTCCCAGTTTGGTCAGCCCGAAGAGGTGGCACAGACTGGCTGCAATACAAGGCAAGACTGGGCTTTGCAGTATTCGAATTTGCAATCAGAAGTGAATGGTCTGCTAGCCCCCCGACAGTCCAATCAAGTAACAGAACATGCGGAACCGAATACACATCTCTCTCAAAATACCGATATGTCACCTAATCCTGTCAGTTCGATTCCTTCGTCCGTGTCACAGTACCCTTGGCTAGTCAACAGGTGGACGTGCTTCTGATGGAATACTTCATTGTGTGAAAAGTGACAAGAAATATTTCACACTTATCGTCTCAGGAATGTAAAAATAAACAGAATATTAAATTGAATTTTATTGCACTATGAGCTTTGAGGAAACTGCGATATTTTACGAGAAGAGACGGAATTAATAAAATATATATATTCAAACAATAGAATTTTAAATGGCCGAAGACATTTAAATTTAGATTAAACATGAAAATTTTCCCTAATGAAATTTTATTTTTAATGTTCTGCAGGGGGTACCATAAATATATAAACAATTTGAATAAGTATGACCGGAACAATTTATGTTATACATTAATCTTCCATAAATCAAATCAAATCAATACAATTGCTGAATAAATCAATTACCAGAGGTCACACAAATAAACCATAAATTAAATGTTAATCGTGTTGCGTGGATTAATTAGAGATGGGTTTTGAGACTTTCGGAATATTTTAATTGGTGAGTAAATGCAAACAATTCACACTTCTTAGGGGGGTTCATACTGATTTATGTGAATTATGAAATGTTGATATATATTATTTATTTATTATCTAAAATTAGTCAAGATCTGAGTACATTTTTGAAACATCCAGCACAATAAAAATTTGGGCATCAGATTTACTGTCGAAGAATTATAATGTATCTATTCCTAGTAAAATCATTATATTGTACGAGATCTGTTTTGCAAGACACAATGTTTCAAAAGAAGCGACTGCTGTTGCAGTTTAGACGTTTATCAAGAAAGACTTGTGATGAAAATCATAAGCTGACTCACACTTTGAATTAAATACGGAATATAATAAAATGAAGAGCAAAATATGAGTTTGTGTTTTAATTCCATTCAAACATGCCATGTAATATATGTAATAATAAATAATAATATATTTTTAAGACTTTAATGATAATCTTTGGTGCAAATCAAATAATAAAATATTCAAGACAGATGACTATTGGTGTGACGATTATTTTCAAAAGCAAGAGTTTAGGAATAAATAAAATAAAATGTTTAATATGGTCAGAAAACACATAACTTGGAGAACAAATAATTTAAAAGTCTTAACGAACTATGAAATTATATTGTATAACAAATTTATAATATGACAATTGAAATAAAATTTTCCATATTAACATATAAAAAATCCGATGAAAATCCCAAAAAAATTCAATTAAATGCCTGAAAATGTATGTTCTTTATAATGGGGAATGCGAATGCACAACAATAAAAACACATTCATTTTTTAATACATATATCCTCGATAATAGGATTTTTTACTATTTGTTATAAACAAAATAATTTTTATTTAACTTTAATCAAAAAAGGCAAAATTAATATAAAAGCATTCATCTTTTTTTATAGTACCATTTATCTATGTGTTAAACTAGAAGAGTGGCTGGCCCTAATTAACGTCCTCAGCATAATATAAATTGTATGTTAGACACAATTCCAGAGTATTTTCGCAATTTCATTAAAATGCCATGAATGATATTCCTAAAAGTATTATTTATGCTGTAATTTTTGCTGTCAAATTGGTTGTACAGGTTTCCAGGCTGTTGTGTGTTTTTTAAATAAACACCATGCATCATTTCTGATTCCATCTGTTACATTAAAAGTTTTTGTATGTGGTTTTTGATATACGTCATTTCGGTATATCATCCACGATTTAATATCGAATCCGAATAAATATAAATTTTTTTTTGCATATCTGATATTTCTATCCATATTATGAAACAATTTAAGTAAAACTGTTATCAAAATTTAGGAGTTCTAGTTTGTGCAATTGCAGATTCTTCAGTATATTTTTCACATTTTTCAGTTTGCATAATGCCATCTCCTTTTTAACCCTTTCACGGCGGAGCTCTCAGAAATGTATTGCGCTTCAAGCAGCAGCGTGACGGTGAAAGATCGACAGCGCGGACAGCACGATACGCGAGCAATTCCTAACGCGGTGTGCAGATCCTATTTTACTCGTCATTTCCTTGACGCTGTTGGTCGGCGCACCGATCAAACAATAAAATTAATAACAACAACAATTTTAGTAATCTATAACAATCTGTATTAAACTTACAATTTTTAATAATTTTCCTTTCTATGATATAATTTAATGGACATTATTGGGCAGCTACTGATAACAAGCGAACGGCGCCAAAAGGCGCTCTTTGCTCGGAGAGAGCATCTATAGCTGAGCGCCAAAAGGCGCTGTTCGCCGTGAAAGGGTTAATACATTCACAGCCGCTGAACCTAGTTAACTCACGAACTGTGACTCTCACTTACTGCCTGATTAGATGACTCCTCTTTTAATCATAATAAAGAATAAGCTCCATTTGATTGTAAATGAGGCATAAATCACAGCCATGGCAATGATTGCATTAATGAGTCGCTATTCGGAGTGATTATAAATAAATATCCCAATGCAAAGTTATTTTTTTATGTTTCTTGTTTTTAATAAAGTCAATTTCTACTTAGGTAAACAAAGAATTTTTTTTATTTTAGTTGCTTTTCATCAAATAATTATAATTAATGTAAATAATTTATCAAAAAATGATCATTTTCGCAAGAAATGAAGCACGCTTCTTCACCCACGTGAAAAATACTGAAATTCCCGCTTTTTACCAATCTAGCTCCTGCCTGTTGATTTCAATTTTCTTTACAAACTGCTAAAACTCAATTTAGAGCATTAAAAATTAATCACATCTAATTAATGAATAAATATTTGAAAAAAATGTATTCACATCGAATATCATCCACTACAGGTTTAAACAAATGACTGAACTTGAGTGGATGAATGAAAAGTATTTTATTAACGATTTAATATATAAATATATACAGGATCAGTGCGAGCTAATAATAGGAATCGAAAAATCAAATTACGACCTCGTTGATCATCTGAAATTACAAATAACAGCTGAAAGTTTAAATCCAGTGCAGTTGATAAGTCTGCATTGTGGGCCCCTCCAAAAGAACGAACGATCTCTGGGCGGTAACGATAGCTCAGATTATGTGTTTTCACCCTTTTTGACGTGACGCATTGAAAATTGCAAATATGCCTTTCTCAAGTTCGTCAAGTCTCCCCACAGAGATGACGTATCGGTTTTACTTTCTTGAATAGTGAAAATAAAAAATGTGAAAAGTAAATGAGCGACTTCTTTTTTATTAAAATAGTAAGCAATTACTGTAATTCTGGAATTATTACTCGAGATTTTAATTATTAGTGATATTTCAGAATTCATTGAATTCAAAACAATTATTTTTAAAAAATCTCTGTGAGTACACGTGAAAAAAACAGTCTGAAACCTAAATTTGCAAACTTATATCAAAATTTCTTACCAAATGAAAGGACTACGATAAAATACTAAAAATTGAAATCTGTTTGACGTATTTCAATGAGGATCATGTCATAACAAAATTTTTCGAACGGCCAAGCACCACGTGCTCGTGCGAGTTAAATTATATTTTTATTCATTTTAGCTGTTTCATTGAATGAGTCACTTTAGTGTTGCAAACGATTCAAAGAACTTTGTCTCGCATTGATTGTTTAAATAAATATCGAATTTCCTATTTATTTCCTTTCATATGATCACTTGCTTAAAATGACAATTTTCTAGGTTTTATTTGCTGTAGTCATTACCTTATTTTTTAACAGAGATTTCGATGGCAACACATTATTATTAAAAGCTGATTTTTTGAGATACTCCTGCAGATAATAAAATTTCATTTAATTGCTCACGCATTTTTGTTGACGCCAAAAACCTCATCCGAAAAACAACATCATGTTCTGACATGAAAATAAATTTTAGATTTTCTTCTTTAAAAAAATGTAAAAATTTGTCATCATTATACAGATATTTTAATAAGAGCATTGTCATTCGCATAGACTGAAAAAACCACATTAAATTTCTAATAATTTTATGCATTTGCGTGTACTTTACTTCTACTTTCATCAGAAATAATACATTTATTCCTAATTATTGAAGTATTTATTATATATTTTTATTTAATTAAAAAATAAGAAGAAGAACTACTTAGCAAACAACTTAATATCATTTAATTTTCGGAAAGATGAAATATGACGTAAAATTAATTTTCGTCTGTTGATTCAAAATTACTTACGAGTTATTAATCTATTTTT
Organism: Argiope argentata; assembly: GCA_026289955.1. Taxonomy (NCBI): domain Eukaryota; kingdom Metazoa; phylum Arthropoda; class Arachnida; order Araneae; family Araneidae; genus Argiope; species Argiope argentata. The sequence continues at coordinate 2,114,714 of JAOUZG010009953.1, forward strand.
TTAATAGATTGCTACTTATTCATTAAAATAAATGAGCACTCAAAACCCAATAAAGGCGAGTCGTTTCTGGAAACCATGATTTGGGGTATTTTTAGAGGATTTCTATTTTGCTAGTGGCAAAAATTTGTTTTATTATACAAAACAATTAATTTTGTCCGGTTGAAAGCAATTCTTCTAAATGAAAGTGCCTAAGAAAGTGAAAGAAAAAAAATTATCTTTTTTTCTTTTTGTGTTGAATAAAATTTACGAAGCAAGTATGCTTTTCAATTATTTCAAATCTCTTAATAGTTATTTATATTATAATGAAAATAGATAAGCTGGAGTAGTCTCCCCAAAACTTTCCCGCTCACCATCTAATAAAGGTGAATTTGCGTTTTAAGCGCATTCCCCCCCCCCAACGGATAGAAATCAATCAGAACTGAAGCTGTAATCATAAAACCTCTCAAGTCTAATACACTGAAGTCGCCGCGTGTTTGAATAATCGTGTTTACACGATTCTAAAAGCACAGACCGACAGATGTTCAAACCCACGTTGGTGTCGGTTTACTATTAGATTATTGATACTAAACCTGTGTATCGAATTTCATCCATCTCGCTCGCCGCGGTTTGCATTTATCGTATTAACTTATATTCAGGCGTCCGAGACTTCCTCTGAATGGACTTTGTTCAAAATTTGATATAACGGTCGTATACTGAATTTCATCCATCCAGCTCAAAGGGTTTTTGAGTTATCTTTATTACAGAAGGAGGTCATCGTGCCAAAATTTTGACTAATCATGGAGGTCTGAAACATGGAGATTTGACAAAATCTCGTTTTCGAATTTTTGACCATTACAATGCTTTCTCTTTAGATTGTATACGAGAAAATAAAGATGTAAGGATTCTTTCTTAAATCATTCGTTTCTTAACACCAACTTAACAAACAGTTTTAAAGGCAACAAAGAAATCGAATTTTAATAGGCTGCCTCTAAATGACTTCGCAAGAATTTCGATGTACTTTCTTGTTATTTTAATTCGCAAAAAGGAAGAAAAATAATTGGTTTGTCTTTTCCCCCTCGGCTCCTGTTTGTCTTCAACCACTTAGTTTATGGCTTGAAAATAAGCAGCAAGAATACTTTACTGCAGTGCTAACAGCCAATTAAATTTGGAGTGGAAAAAAATAAACTTGACAGACCCTCTGAAGTTTTAAACTGCGAAAGAGATAAAACAAATTCCGGCAGAGCATTGAAAATAAGACGTGTCTCCCCGATGAACGAAAAAGAAATACGCATTTGTTGTTCTTCTAATTAGTTAGAACTGTTAACAAAGTAAGGAACAACATAATTTTAAAAAAGTTAAAAGAAAACAATAATAGAACTTCAGAGGAAACAAGGTTTTAAGATGCTTTTTCAAAAAATAAACTTCTAACGAATTTAAACTTGACACATAACTCCTCGGTTTCTTTATTCGATAAATTAAAATTTAAAAAATTTAAATATACATTTTTATTTATTAGTGAGATAAGTAATGGAAACTTTGATTTTACTTACTATCATGTCAGAACACGATGTTGTTTTTGGCGTCAAGAAAGATCCGTAAGCGAAAAATAAAAATTTTATTATCTGTACGAGCATCTCAAAAAATCAGCTTTTAACAACGCGTTGACATTACATTTATAAAAGTTCTGATTAAATAAAATAAGTTAAGTACTACAGCAAATAAAACCTAGAAAAATGTCATTTTGAGTACGTGATTATATAAAATGTTATATAAAATGATATATATATATATATATATATATATATATATATACCCTTTTTCAAGAACATAAAGTCTTCCCTTTTCGATCTATGTGTGAAAACGATTTAGTTTTAAGTTATGGGGTCGAGATTTCTATGATATAATTTCACGACAGTAACATTGACCCTACAGGACAGGACATTTGATTCTAATGGAAATCATTACCAAGAACTTATTAATTAGTTCTATTTGCAATTAAAATTATTATTGATATAATTTGATATTGATATATTGATATTTATTTATAATTATTGATATAAATAAAATGTAACTTTTTTAAGATTGCCTCCAACCTCCTATCCGAATAGTTCAATTTTAAAAAAATCATTTTGATAACGTATAAGTGATGTTACCGTCAAAACTTTGCAACACTTTTTTTTATTAAACTTTGAATCAGAAACAGTATGTATTTGAATTATTTTTCTAATAGTATTTTCACAGTACTGACTTCAATTCATTAGCGCGATTCTATCTCTTTCTAAAATTAATTTATGTGATTAGAACTAATTTAGAAATAAATAATTTTTTCAGTTACTAAATGTATATCTTAAATTTTACAGTTACCAGGTAAAAGAATATATTAAAATAAAAGCTTTACTGAAATTAAAGAATGAATATAAGATTAAACGATGCATAGTTTTTATCAATGTTGCAATTTTTTAATAAAATCTTATTTAAATAAAGAAAATAATTTTTATATGTAGACCTAATTTTGAAAAAAAAATTTAAAGTGTACCTTTTGTTATACTTGAAAGAAAAGTCAGATATTGTTATATTTTTTGCCATTATTAATCTTTTCGTTTACATTCTTTAAAATTTATCAGCTTTCAACTTTTTATATTTATACAAATCAGAAATTTTTGGAATAGGTGAGATGTTATCTCTTTTACGAGACCATAACAGAAAAATGATATTTAGGAAATACAAAATCGCCTTATACCATTCAAAAGAGTATCGATAATACGTATACGAAAATGCAAAGGATACGCTAAAAAAGTAAAGTTTTATAAACTAAAAAAGCAAAATTATTAAAATGCAGTGAACTTTTAAATGCATTCTAAAATGCTAAGGAGGAACTTAAAATACAGAGAAGCCAGTTTTATGCGCATACTAAAAAGCAAAGATTCTACTTAACCTTTACGTTGCGGGAACCCAAACTCGAAAAAGTTCCTTTGAATACGGGGATTCTGTGAAGAAGATAACAAATGCTTTCCCCCTTTTTTAAAAGCGATTGTTGTCCGATTTCGGCCACCCGTAGTGCTAATTGGTCATCTGTCCTCTCCGTCTTAACCGGGTTGCTTTTTTGAGGTTTTACTTTGTCTGGTCTCCTAGAAAAAGCTTTTTATCGCAGTTTTTTTTCTTCTGAAACACTAGTTTTCTGATTATATATATATACAAGAAATGACTTAAATTTTATGATATTAAATAAATTTTAAATAGAATAACTGCGGCATAATTATTTATCGTTGTCAATTTTTCAATCATATTTGTGATTAAATAAATTTCTCAAGCCGTACTGAAGGTGTAAATTTAATTCTTATAAAACATGAACACATCACCATGAATTTCATTTTGTTTTTCTTCTAACTCATTTATCTTTATTAAATGTAAACATTTATAAATAATGTATAAAATTCATAACTAATTTTTTTTGAAAATATTTTCATTTCTTTGCACAAAATAGAGAAAACAATTCTTAGCTATTTTGTAAGTTAAATGTATCTGCAAAATAGCATATATGATTGTCTGCTATTTTGTTAATTTCAAATTTTTAATATTAATATATTGAGCTCATAAAAAATAAATACATTTTTTATTCCTAACATATTTCGGACGGTTTTCAATATAAATCACTAGTGACGTTTCCCTATTTTATTGTCGATTCTTATAATTTATAGTGATTTTTTCCCGAAAATTTCAATAAGTCATAGCAGTATAGTATTTTTGAAAAGTACGCTGAGTTTTGTAGGCAATAAATAATTGATTTATGATTTTTTTTCTGCTTAAAAATTTACTAATACGTAACTAATCACCAGATTTAAGACGGTTAATTTAACCAAACTAAGATTAGATATGGTATGTTTAGAATTTGATACATAAGATTTCATTGATATAATAATATGTTGAAAAGTAGTTATCAAAAAAGAAAACTTTCAAAAAATCTTTAATGAATAAAGCTAGCATTCTAAATGATCAGCTTTCGTAATTAGCTACAACATTTGTACAAGCAGAGTATTTAGATTATATTTCAGAAATGCTTAAAATTAAATCTAGAATTCCTACTATTTTATTTGAGTAAAAATGTTTCTGGAAAAATTCAAATGTCTAGTAACTTTTCAGTGAATTGAAATGAAGGCATAAAGATTTTAATATTTCTCTTCTGATGTTTGAATGCATAAAATGCTACCAATTATTATTTATCATAGATTTAAAGAACCTTTTTCAATATTTTAAAATTAGAATCATAACTTTTAACGAATGATTATCTATAAATAATTAAAGCAACCGTTTTCATTAATCATAAAAAATAATGATGAAACTTACAGTTGGCTTAAAAATCACAACCCAAATGTATTTTTAGCCTGAAATATTTGTTCAAGTATTAAACTTTAAAAGTTAAAAAATCTTAAGTAGTCAATTCTTTAATGTTGTGTTAGAATAGTACATTAGTAACTGCGAAGTATATATGCCCGAGATTCCAGTCATAGAAGGGGAGGCAGGCATGAAGACAAAACAGTGTTGTGTCACTTTTCAATGTAAAACAGAATAATGATAGGGTGAAAGAAAAAAACCCAATCGTAGGTTCAATTTAGTTTTTTTGGACTATGACGAATGACGAAAAATGTAGCAATTTATCTAGGTCACCGATTACCTACACTACACCATTCCATCAGAAATGAAATTTCAAGTAATTCTTGATTCAAATAAAATTATAAACGGACATTATTATAAATTTACAAAATTTTATTGTTAAAAAATTAACAATTTACAATGGTTAGAAATTAAGCAACGGTGGAAAAGAATAATGTTTTCAATCGAGTATTACAAACTCATTCCATACCTCTCAGAAATGTTACTTAAAAAAAATGTCGCCAAAGCAAGGTTCACAAAACTGACTAGCGCCAACAGTGATTATAACTACAGCAGGACGAAATCTCCTGACCCTGAAGGGTATAGCACAAAAGGGCAGGGATTTTTATGAGGCAATTACGGTTCGCCGGGAAGTTCAAGTGGGGGGACGAAATCCAAGCTTGTTACTGGTACAACAGTTGTACCGACCCGTAAGGAAAGGTAAAAAAAATCTTGGTACAGCAGTTGTACCGCCCGTAAGCTAGAGGTTAAAATGTAGAAACGTTTACCGGTGATGAACGGCAATCTGTAATTTTAGGTTTCATCCCTCCCCCTTTCTCAGGATAACCGAAAAACAATTGTAATAATAATAAAAATTAAGAAATTTTTAAAAAAAAATCAGGAAAAAATTAGTTGCTGAACATTGATTTCATTAGCATCTGCTACACAGGGCCCAACTTAGCCTAGTTGGGGCCCGGGGCAAAAACATCTTTGGAGCCCCCTCTGCTTCACTTCTTTAGTAATGAAGAACACTCATTAAAGGAGGCGTAAAATAAAAATTCTATTTGATTTGGGGGCCCCACTGATGTGGCGGTCCGGGGCAACTGCCCCGTATGCCCCTGCTGTTACAATCAGTCAATAGTGAAATAAAACAACTGTAATTTTAAGTTTTTATTCAAGTTTTAAGACTTCGAAATGGAAATCAACGGGATGTAGTTCAATCGATAAAATGCGACGATTTCAGTATTTTTCACTTGAAGGGGATGAATGTGGGTCCATTTGTTGTGAAAAGCGATCATTTTTTGATAAATTATTTATATTAATTAAAATTATATAATAAACAGTAGCTAAAATTAAAATTTTTTTGACTTAAGTAGGAATTGGCTTTTTTTGAAAATTTTTACATTACTTGTTTAATTATTCCCCCCCCCGCCGCTTTTAAATCACTGCTAAGAATTGCATTTTTTTTTAACAATGCTATTCGATGTAACAAGGTTCCCGGTCCTACTACTAACCAAGATCGTGTTATTCTTTTCTTTTCGTTATCAATCCTTAGAATGGAGTTAATAAGATCGAATTTGTGTTTCAGATGAGTTTTTCCCAACTAATTAAAACAAAAATTTAACACAGAACACAATTGGCATTGTAGGCACAAAATCAAGCAGCAAATTTCGTATGTTTCAATCATTCCCGTTTGCATGTTATCACGTTAAAATGCTTCCAAAAGTATTCACACCATTAGAAACTCCTCCCCAAGTGTAATTTGTATCAAATTTTGATAAGTGTCTCAATTATAAATGTTAAATCTGTGTACAGAATTTAATCCGTTTTATATCTCTTTGTTATTAACTACTATGTTTACTTATATTCGAACAGACGATCAGGCAATCTTCTTCGGAACGGATTTCACTTAAAATTTCAAAGAAATCTAGAAATTTGATATAAAGACCATATAAACAAATTTCATGAGTCTATTTCGAAGTATTTTTATTTCTGTCACGGACGGACAGACAGATAACATCTCATTTATCACAAAATCACATTTCAAATTTGATATATTTAAGTCATTACGTTTTTTATTTATTTCGTTTTCATGGTTCTGAAAGTACAGGACGGCCATAAAAAAATCAATCCGTTTTAAAATTTGGTTTAAAATCTCAAGTGTTTTATATATAAATGTTAAATATGTCAAGTTCTCCTCGTTTTGTAGGTATTATATTAACTTATATTAGAACAACCGGGCAAACAGCCCTTTTTTTAACAAATTTTGCTCAAGTTTTGATAAAAATCTACCAATTTGGTGCTAGAATCCATCTAGATCAAATCATGTTTAGGTTATCAATGGCACAGACAGGCAGACATGCATGGTCCTAAAACATACATTTATTAATCTCATAGAAATCTGAAATATGTCAATTCTTCAAAATCTCAAATCTGATTTTTTTTGGACTATTAAAATATTTTCGACATATTATTTCGATATGTTACGATTAATATATACCCGTAAAATTCGTGTACGCGAAAGTAAAAATGGGGTAAGCGGATGAAAATAACAGTTTCTTCAAAGTTCATCGATTCAATAAGCATTAGTGAAATTGATTATTGAATTTTGACGACGTAAAAGAACATTTTTTTTTCTCGAATTATATGTTTCGAAGTTATGTCTGGAATGAAGAAGTTATGAAACATTTTCTGAGAAATCATCATTCGAAAAAACAATTTTCGAAATTCTAGAAAGATGTTGATGACAGTCAATGACGTTTAATTGCAAAACGCGTGAATATGCATTATCAAAATCTGCGATTTTAATTTTTTGACGATTACGACATTGCCTCTATATTTCGTATACGAAAATATTATACTATATATAGAGAGTTGTTCAATAAAAATAAAAACTTTCTATGTAATATGAAAGAAATCGGTGATCATTTTTATGGACATCATCCTTTATTTTGCTTTTTCTAGCTGAACTGCAAATTCTTTAAAGAAAACTAGAGTCTCATATCTTTATACGAATTCGCTTGCATTTTTCAAGGACGAAACGGTAGAAAATGAGAACTAAGCCAAAATTGGAACATCACGAAAGGGGTGTCAGACTTCGGAATGCACAGTAGCACATAACACGGACAACGGAATTGAACCTCCCAGTAAGATGGAAAAAAAGCGCAATTTAGATGTCCCAGTTGATTTAAGGTACTACTGACTCGATATTATAGAAGAAAAACAGAACACATTTTCGAAACTTTGTTAAAAGTTTTGAGCTAATCTAACCTCTTTAAATTTGTAAAACTGCCCCGATTTTTCTTAATAAAAACGAAAAACCATTGCGCATGCTAATTAACACCTTATTTTATCAGCTTTATTTTGTTAATCAATATTTCATACACATATGTGTAAATTGGGTTTTTTGCCTGTATCGTAAAATTATTATATAAATATGGGAGTAGGTACATATGATGCCAAATGGGGTCGCCCTGCGTTTGGAATATATTTTTGTTTCTGAGTTTTAAATTCAGTTAGCATTTTTGGAAAGTATCTATTTTACCGAAAGTTTTAAAAGACGCATGAAATTTCAGAAAAATTATTAACTTTTATCACCACTTTTTAATACTAGACTTGTTCTTAATTCTTTTAAATTCTTTTGATAAATTTCAAAATTAGGAGACGATTTTTCTTTTTAATGAAATAGGTAGACATTTCAACCATATTTTTTTTAAATATATTTTTAAAATGCTTAATTTATCATATGACAATTTTTGAATATAATTTTCAGGCATGAAATGAGGATCATGCTTAAATCAGTATTATCAACCAATACTATATTTTTTTATATATCTTCTGAATCGTTTAAATTTTACCCAACCATTTGGTTTGGAAATGAGACGTGCCACGCACATCGGAATGCTTTTGTCACAGAATCACCAATAATATGTTGTACATCTGTCAGGCAGTAATCATAGAAGTAAAAATGATGTTCGTGATTCGTCAACTGAGATTTTATGGCAAACTCAGTTTGAAAAAGCACCGTCTTCAGTTGAAAATTAATTCATTTATAAAATAAAAATTCTTTCCCGATTTCTATGCGGTGTCAGACTCTTTTTGCCGTTCTTAATGCTAGCCCCAGTCGACTGTTTTGGCACGCGCACCTACGAACATTTAGGAAGATCGAATCATCTCTTTCTCAGAGAGTGCTTATTTTTTAAAAAGTAAATGAAGGCCAAATTTGGTAGAGGTTTGATAGCCAATGTAAAGAGGTTTGCTTTGAAGAGAGTTTTGAATATTTTTTTTCAGCTCGTATATGCGACCTACAGGTGGTATTCCAAACTATAAATATTATTCCATTAAAATGGGAATAAGGATAACAAGTTCAGCCTGATAAAATATCTTCCATAAAGTATGCCAAGGAATGAAAAAATATTTAGATTTTTTTCTCTCAGTTGATATGATTCACGGCTTAGACAAAACAAGGAAGAATAGGATGAACGATGGTCATTGTAAAGTCAAAATGGCAATAAAAATCCGTCATTGTGTGTATATATATTATTGAATCCAGGCAAATGGACCGAAACCATTGACTAAAACAACAAGGTAATGCCGTTTTAACTTTCCCCTAATACATTTTTGACAAATGTTCGTCTATCCTTGACAAAGGCAACTCAGAAACGCTTTGAGGTAGATGAATGAAATTTGAAAATTCGATCTTTATACCGAATAAGTAGATTTCTGTCAAATTTTGAGGAAACTCCCCTCAGAGGAAGTCAATCGGTCGATAGTTCGAATGTAAATTTATACGATAACTTCAAAATGAAAACGGCTAATTAAATAAAGTTCGATACGTTCACGCATCTATTGTGTTCAACAAGGGTTGATCTTCTGTCGGTCTGCACTTTTTGACACAAGTACACGTGACAGCTCAAAAAGGCAATGACTTGTTTGTCGCTGCAATGTCGAATTTTGGCTTTGACCTGTTGGGGAAAAACGCTTCTAAAAAACTCATTCCTTTAATTAGAAAGTAGGCTAGAAGGTTTTGGGAAGACCACTCATCCTTGCTCCCTTACGAAATCTGCATTAATACATCCTACTGATAAATTCAGCATCTAATTGCTGCAGGGATGAACTATGCCGATGAAAATTTCTTCACTGAGGTATAAAAAATTTCATTGGCTTTAACTTTGAAACATATCAATCACTACACAAAACTTATTTTGCTCTATCTTACATTTCTAAAAATTTAATTTTATAACCTTGAATCGCTAATCAATTTTTTTCAAATGTCAGTTAAACATCAGTTGTATCAACACTCTTTTCTTTCAAAATGTTAAACATTCGATTATTAGGTAGCCACTGCTTTATCATATGTCACTCATCAGCTTTAAGCAACGTCGAACTTGCTTTCTTCCATTTTTAAAAAATTGTGCTTTTGTTTTGTAGAATAATTTCTTTTTGACAGCTGCTCGCTGTAATTTTTCAAACACATTTCTTAACATTGTTGAGATGTCTTTAAATGTGTTGACTTATAAAGTTGTTTCATATTTGAGAACATTTAAAAAATTAAGGCGCATAATATAATTTTTTTTCTTTAGCTTTTTTCTTTTATTTTATTAAGTCTCAATTTAAACATACTGGATTTCATTTTAAAACATTTGAGTATCAAGATTTTGAATAGTATAGATATGAATGTGAACTATAAAATCTATACCGAGCCAAAAATATTTTAATCACACACATAAGAAAAAAAATTATAAATATATATTTATCATATACGCTTCGCATTTCTAACGCTTTTCTCACTTTTTGAAAGTCACAGTACCGAGTCTCACTCTTTAAAAATTATTTATAAGTCGGTTATTTGAATTTAGAAATTTCTAAGTCATTTTCGACTTTCGAAATTATGTGTGTTATTGCTTCAATTCAATGAAAGAACTATAAAGTTCATATATATACTATTAAATCAAAGAACTATATATTACATAAAGAACTATTAAATGAAAGAACTATATATTGTGAGATATCAAAATTCTCTCACGGTGACTTTTTTAAATATTACAAGTCTCTTTAAAAAAAAACAATATGAAAGTAGAAATTCCTAATTTTTCCCATTGCAAAATTCCATAAAATGAGTTGCAAAAAAGTATGGAATTACATTAGTTTCTAAACAACAAAAAAATTGGCTTTCTCATGAATAAACTTCAAATACTACAACATTTTTCTTAATTCCATCAAACACTAAATTTCAAGATCTTATTTGTAAAGATTTCTGACATATTAAAAAACAAACCAATAATTTTTCTTTTCGTATTTCTTACAGGTATTTGAACCAGTATTTTGAATTTCTTTCTGGTATTGAATTAATTCCAAGATAATTTTCAAGGATATTATACATTTCACAAAATCCATTCGAGTTTCCTGTTTTTACCTGTAAAATTTGCTGAAATACTAAAGTGCGAACTTTTTGATTCACAGCATTTTTCCTACGTCTGGCTGGTGTTTGTGAAAAAATTTGATTGTAATTTTCAAGGATAATATACAAATCACAAAAGATTATTAAAATGGCAAAATCCGAAAATAATAACGCATTTATTAACTTTCATTAAATTTTTAAAAATGGCTAGATCGTATATTGAATTGAAATGCTTAAAAATTCGTTTAAAATAAGTACCTCCAACATGCACACAAATTTACATTTTTTTAAAAATAATTTCGCATTTATGATAAGGCTCGTCATTTGTGACTAAAAGAAAAAATATTAGAATTAGTCGGTAAAGTTTTAAAGAGCGTGAGCCTATAAGCCTATTCCATCTATTAGTTCAGATTGTTGTTATTCTCATGTTCAGCTTTACAACGGAAGGAGGGGTGCAATAGTTTCTGATGATATGGACCCTTGAGCACACGAGGGTAGAAGTCTGACTTCTTGCTCACACACGTCACAAACCCTTTTTAAGTAGCGGACTTCATTCATGCATTTCATTCATTCATCCACAGATAGTAATTTAGATTTGAAACAGAGGACGATCACTTCTGATCCAGTACCCCCAGTGGTATTACTCTCTACATAAAAGATTTTGTGACTACGACAGATTTAATGTGAACCAGCGAGAACACACACTCGGAGATACTTCGGCTGATGGGTTCGAACTCTCGCCCCAATTGATGCGAATCCAACACCCTACCAAACAGGCTATTCCAGCCTATAACAATTCAAGTCAAAACTAACTGCATATATGGGTTCACCATTCTATATCATTGTACGAAATGCAGCTATTGAAAGTTAGTCTAAAATTGCAGCACTAGGCTTTTACAGAAAAAGACCACTGAGGATGATCTTTCATGTTTTTACTATCCCGAAAATATTAGGTTTGAAGCTCAAAGTCTCTTACTCGATTAAAGCAAAATACGTCTGTCCAAATTAAATTTATCAGAAGAAAAGGCATTTGGTTTTATCTAAGGTAAAAATTTTTAAAATTCTTAAAATCCCCCTTATAATTGTTCATGAACTCTTGTATGAGTTCATGAACTCCATTCATACTGCATTGTTTAATCGAAATTATTACAATGGAAACAATTTCTTTATTGCCGATTTTGGAATACTGAATTGAAAACTGGCTGTTCGTACACTAGTATGGTGCTTTGAAAAATAAGCCAAAATTTCAAAAAAAACTTATATATTTAGAACGTCTTGTTCTCTCCGGAAGAGTATGGACTCCGTAATTTGTAAACACATCTCTTAAAAGGATGCTTGAAATTACAATTACATAAGGATCAATTGTTAACGGTTCCTAGTGCTTTTTGTTATTAAAATATGCCAATTTTTTTCAAAAGCATGTAAATCTGAGTAATGAATTTTACTTTCTTGGACATGATTTCAGCCTTAAGGTATCTGAAGTGTTTGGTGTTTTTGCTCTTCTTAAGAAAGTCAAGGTTTCTATTGTCGACCAATAAAAGTGAACAACATTATTTGTTATTAACCTTTTGCACTTCGAAAAATAATTAGATGAAAAATGTTAACCTAATACAAAGATTTGTTTATTGCTATGAAAAATAAATATAGATTATTCTTTTAAGTCGAGTTTCTTTGAAAAATGAATCTACATCTGCATCTTGAATGGTGAGTCAGAGGCACCATTGGAATGCAAAGGGTTAATTGTTCTTTTTTGCTGTCATGACGTTTGGATGATGTATATTATACTTCCCAACAGATAAATGCATATTTACAAATACATAGAAATTTTACCGTATTGAATAAATGTGCACTTCTGAAAAAATGTTTTCATGCAAAATCTATGAATAATCTTTCTTGATATAATTAAAGTATATATCTATAAATTTAGAACTGGGATGCACAACCTTTTCAAGATGAGGGGCCAAAATAAGAAAAATAATCATGTCGAGAGCTAAAGCAGCACGTGGATGTTAAACATGTTATAAACTTGAAAACACGGGGTTTTTTTTTGTAGCAATAGGCATGAATTACAATTATTACTTTAATTATTTTACTCATGCACACACTATGGAAAGAATGAATGAATGAAATGCAAACATTAAAGATATGATTGAAATACGTCACCTCCACAAAATAAAAATCTGCTAAAAAGGTGGCAAACATGAAATAGAACAGAGGAAAACTTTTTTGGTAATTATAAAGAGAAAACAATTAACATTTTGAAAAAAAATTAGTTATCAAAACTTGCAAAATTTAATGAGATGGCTTGGAGTGAATATTTGAAGTTATTGATTTTATATTGGGCTTAATATTGGCTGTGGAAATATGCAGAACAAAATAAGAAACATAATAGCAGGACGGTTCTCTCACTTACTATTCCATTTCTTTGATTGCTTAATTTTACTTTTGAATTGTTTAAATTCATTAGTGAGAAAGTTTGCTCACAAATGTAAGTGCTGCCAAAGGAAGTTGCACATACTGCTGCATTTTGCTTTAAGCACGAAAAATCCTCGGGGAAGTCTTCAAAAAATTCTAATATCGGTTTTTCTTTAAACTGATTTTTTTTTAAATCTGAATTTTGTAAATCAATTAAGGCTAATTGCATACTTTCAGTCACTAGATTTACATCAACAGATAATGGAGAAGAAAAAACATCAATTTTTTTGGCCCTTTTCAAAATCTGAAGATCAATCATCGAATGCATTACGCAAAATTTGAATTTGATCCTCATTCTGCATTTTCATGTGCGGAAATTTTTCACGTCCGCGAGCTTCTCCTATACAAAAACTCGTACTCGCAGGTATCCATGAAGGGAACGAACTGAAAAACCGCGTAATAAAAAGTAAATAAACCTAATTAACTACTGTCAATTATTAATTCTGATGTAGAATAGTTTTAGTATCCGAATTATTCCCCTGTTTATTTTAAAAACGTCTATTTTCATTTTAAATTGATCTTATTTTGCTAACAACATTTGTGGACCAACTTCAAAGGCTACGTGGACCAATTTTGGCCCCCAGGCCATAGGTTGTGCATCCCTGATTTAGAAGATAAACTATGAATGAGCGAAGATGTAAGTAAGAGAAACATTTCACTAATGGGCGCTTATCCTTTATGGGAGCAGAAAAAAATTTACTTTTTAAGAGTTTTTATTATCAACTTCCACAGAAGTCGAAGTGTTTTTATACAATAGTCTACTTTGTTGAATGAAACTTTATAACTGGTAGTATTGGTTTAAATAAAATATTTAGAGAAATAAAAGCTTGGCTCACTTTTCGGGGAATTGTGAATTTTTTGCCTATAAATATGAAGAATTATTATTTCGATAAATTGAGACTGTTTTCGAGACAATAATGATAAAATTGCAAAATGTACGCAAGTATGTTAATTTCCATTCTGATGCAAGATCAACGAGTCATTTTTAAAACGACGTCAAGCGAAAAAGAATTTGCAAAACTCTGGATAGCTGTGTTCTAATACAACAGAAATTTTATTTCTGAATATTCGAGCTATAATTGAATCGAGGCGCACTTACTTTTGATTGCATTCTTACTAATATCAATTCGCAAATACAATCATTAGTTCTAATTACCGATACCATTTTAATCATAGAAACGAAAAACAATGAAGGTTAACGATAAGTAACATAATCACAAAAAAAAAATCGTTGCAAAACTCAGTTTCACCATAATTTTAAGGTAATTACTTTTTAGAGCAGTATGAATGTTGTAAGAAAAATACCCAGGATAAGAAGATTTTAGGTTTCAAACATTCACTTCTATTTCCTAGAATAGTTATTTTATTTCGTACACTTTTCAAAGGATATCGCTCATCTTCTGTTATCTCTACACGCATCATATAACAAAAATTCGTTAAAAAATCACATTGTGTGATTCATAAGTATAATCACATTATAGCATTACTACAGATTAAATAATTACCTAAAATAATATTAATAATATAACATAATACAAATTGTTTCTATCAGAAGAATAATGGATTATAGAAAGAAATTAGTTGTAGCACTTTAAGCATTAAACATTTACTTGACTTCAGAAATTTTCTCAATGCTATTTATTGCACATTACAATTTGTTTATTTAAATAGCGGGTTTAAATAGCTTATTAATTCGCACTCTGACAATATTACTCATACATCAATCTTATTGTTAAAATTGCGTCAAAAATATAAATTAAGTTCTTTAAAATTATGAACGGTTTTTTGAAAATGGAGTTCTTTGAATCATTTAGTTACGAAATTAATAATGTGAAAATGATTAGTACAAATATTTTGTATGAAAATGAATAAGTATTTATAATGAATCTGTTTAAGTCTTCTTTTTACACCTGCAATTACAAATTTAGTAACAATTCAATTTTTCTGCCGTAATCTAAAAAATACATTTGTCTTTCTCTGTCATTTTATAATAACTTTAAACTATTTTGTTATTTATCTGTTATTCAGCAAAGGCAATTCAGAGGAAATACAAATGTCAATTTGCTCAATTTAAACCCTTTGCACTCCAATGGTTCTCTCTGACTCACCATTCCAAATGGCTCATCATTTTGGCGTTTTATTTATTTATTTTTCAAATTTAATTGTTAAAAACGCCTACATAATGGTTAAGAGATGTATATTAATTTTTCAAAGATATTTGAACTAAAAGAATTATATATATTTAATTTTCATGGAAATAAATAAATATTTGTATTTGGAGAATAATTTTGCATCTAATTATTTTTCGGATTACAAAGTGTTAATCACTTAAAGTAAGGATTAGCAAGTAACAAAAATTAGTTTATTAGAAAAATTCGCATTGAAACAGAGAATACGTAACAAAATATTTTGAAAATATAAATTGTTGTTACATATTCGCAAAAATAAAAACAAAATCTAAAAATCAAACCAATTTAAAATTAACAAAAATAATATTAAATAAATAAAATCAAGTCCCCCAAAACTTTTTCTTCAAATTTGAATTCGACTTTAATCGGAAGCACAGAGAATCTCACGTTTTCGAAACATTATATTGGGCATGAAATCGTAGAAGGATGCATTTTATTACATCAACAATGCTTATTTCTTCTAGTTGATGACTTTTCTTAGCAGCGGGATGTTTGAAACAGTACTTCCACTACATTAAATCACTGTCATCTAATTATAAATGCTGCCGGTTGAAATCAACAAATCGCTTTCATCCACTTTTGTCACATTTTTTTTCTATTTAGAGGCGCTTAATCTCCGACTTTTCAAGTCCAGATACAGCTGTCTGTTACAGCTATCGAATGACCAGAAGATATACGTAAATAAATAAGCACTGCACGGTTTTTTGAAATATTTGTAAAAAATTTATATTCTCAAGCAAAAAAATAGTAAATAAATGAATACCAACAGATTCCAGAGTAGAATACGAGGCGCACAGTTTCTCCGATTTAAAAAGGATGGGGGACAAATATATTCTACATTTACTAAACATGCAATCATTAAAAAAAGCCACTATTATTAATCTCGGTTAGTCAAGCCTATCACGTGTCTCTCAGAGACTTCATCTAAATAAAAATGTAAATCAAACCTGTAATATTAAATAATAAACAAGTAAATACTTAACATTTTAATCTATGTAAATCACAGTTAATATATTGCTGGAAATCCGACTAAATAAATTGTAAGAAAAAAAATTAAAAATTGATTCAATGTTTTCTACTTAAATTCCTTCATTGTATTCAAATATCTCACTTTCTATTATTTTAAATAAATTGCTTAATGAATACAATAAACATTACCCAAAGAAAAAAATCTTAAATAAAAATTCATAAGTTCATTTTTATGATTGAAGAAGTCTATTCTGAATTTCTTTCTTATTTGGCAAGAATAATAATTTAAGAATTTTAGCTTTTAAAACAACAAACTTAGAAACTTTCGTAAATTGAAATCAATTAATAACATTAATACATAATTATAATTGGAATTATAAAATATATTTGAGTTTGTCTGAGAGTTGTATTTTCAGAAAATTTGAAAAGATGAAATGAAAATAATTTCATCCAATTCCCGCCCCCGATTCGAACTTGACGTTTAAAACTGCTAATTTAACACACACAAAAAAAATGCAAATCGCTAAAATTCGTATTCAAATCATTAATTGGAATCGAAATTTTAATTTAAATTTAAAAAAATTGAAGAACTTTCTTTTCAATATGTTCAATTGAGTTTTCTTACAGAAAATTGATTTTTTTAGTTGAAAAATAAATCTTACCTAGATAGAATATGAAGGTCCACAATCGTTTATAATTCTCTTCCACGTATCCCATTCAGAAAATAAATCTAAAATAATAAGAGGTTTACCACTCTGGTACATGCTGCCAGTGTATATCCAGACAGGCACCTCTTCCTGCTGGATGTGCTCACATGTATCAATCCGTACCGATCTGAATGTCAGAGCGACTCACTACGGCGTGCAGGACGCGAAATATACATAAACACAGACCCTATATAAACATTTTGCATGATGAAGAATTCTCTTTTACTTTTGCGGCGAAATACCCCCTCCCCCCTTTACCAGTTCTATGAAATCCCTTCATTTTAAAGAGACAGTTTTAGAATATTTTAAAAAGGGAAGTGTAAACTTTACCGCTAGTATAAACAAATATTTCACCGTCCAAGTAGTAACGGGGAAGAAGAATGTTTACGCCGTTCGTAATCCTAAACGTTCGGAAATTCTAAACATCCGTTAAGAGGCTTATCAACAAATTGAATCTGGGTGTTATGTATGTTTATTTTTCATATCTTGTCCGTCTGTACGTTTTCGACCGCTGCAATTTTTTCTCCTCATTCCGAAATCATAACTCCGGAAGCATGTTAATATAAATAACCCCCAAGTCATGTACGTCAACGTGTTTTTCCGCTTGTTTATATTTATCATAGTAAGAGAGCAAGATGCAGTGTTGTCAGGTGATGATTTTATTTTGAGAGCCTTTTGCGGGGTTAGGGATACTCGGACGGAATGGAAACGACAGGGACTGCGTTCTCTCGCTCGTTTATACGGTTCATCTCGCAAGAATTATTTCGCTTTAAATTAGCTTGGATTTAAGAGCTTCACCGTTTTCCATTTTAGCTTTCATTTTGAAATGAAAACAGATTATTTTTAGGGTTTTATTATCCCTTTTAATTATAAACCTAAAAGGGATCAGATATGCCTTATAGATCGTAACTTCTAAGATGATCCATATTATGACTCAGTGTCATAGATTTATCTAGAGTTTCAATTTTAAAAAAGTCCATTTTTAACTTCATAAATAATTCAAAATTAAAAATGTTCATAGTTTATTTTTTTTTAGTATTAATTCCTAAATAGTACTGCTTTTAAATTTTCAATTAGCAAAAAAGTCTGAAACGGTCCTAATATTTGAGTATTAAAACTGTTGGGAAAAATTCTGTTTATTCCGATTTTAAGTCAAACATTCCCGTGTGGTCTCAGTTTTTACCTGTAAGTTCTAGTATAATATTAACCCTTTGCGGTCGTATGTCTACTCTCAGCCACCATTCAAGAAGGTGCATCATTTTGACATTTTATTTATTCCTTTTTTAAAAAAATTTAATTGTCAAAAACATTTACAGAATGTTAAAATGATGCAGATTCATTTTTCAGGGAAACTCAACTTAAAGCAGTTGCATGTATTTATTTTTTGGTGTAATAAACAAGTCCATATATTAAGTGAATAATTATGCATCGAATTACTTTTCCGACTGCAAAGGATTAAAAGTAAAGTAGATTGATCATACTTAAAAAAATGTAAAAATAGATTATTAAGTCTTAAATTCTTAAAACTACAGTTTTAAAAATCTACCAAGTTTTTATTTACAAATTTACCACGCATTGAATACGATTATCATAATAAAATCAATGTAACAGGAATTTAATTTAAAAGAGTATTAATAAAAGTAATAATGAAATATTACTAAAATTTATTCATCGCTTCCCATTTCGCATTCGTTTACTCGTCCTTTTTTCCAGATTTTATTTTATTTTCTTATTTTCCAATTCTATAACCTTTACACTTACTTCTTCCGAGATGCAAATGATCTGTATCTCAATATGTCCTTCGTGGTACTTAATAGGGATATTTAAAAAATTTGATCATTTTAACATCAATAATGCATATTCAGAAGGATAAACATGTATTAATCTTTATTCGTTTAGTTTAGTTGTATTAATTTCCTGTTTTAAAGTAACATTAGAGCTGTTTTGGGACGGTACTCGCAATTCTGAATCTCGGTCAGATTTACCTTGCATCAGCGCCCCTTGCGACAGTTGTAGGGTAGAATCGGGTCTCGAATCTGGACCCCCCCCCCATTTCCGAAGATGAAAGAGTTTCAGGGATAACCAAAAGGCCACCGCATCCTTTAATCTTTATCAGTAAAATATATAAATCTTCTTGCGTCTTTCTTTTTGCTTCATTTGTTTGCTTCATTTGTCATTCTCATGACAACAGTTTTCTCTCCTTCAGATATCTAACCAGTTTCATTCTAGTTAAACCAAAAGAAGCAGGTCGAAATTCCCTCACTACCTTGGCTGCGTTGGTCAAAACTAAATAATCAGGACTGACGTGATAAGACCGAGATAACTCGGTTTATCCAATCGCACCAATCTTAGAGCACAATGCATTTATTTTTATAATAAATGAAGTCATATGAAGATCTGTACTAAAAGTATTTTGTTTCAAAAGAGAAATGTTTTAAAAAGACATTGATTTGCTAAATGCAATTTAAAAATTGCAATGAATTATGTTATCTTATATAAACATCATAACTTGTCGGCTTTCTGGCACAGAGGTTGCGTTTCTTCCTCGCCTTCTGGGAGTCCTGGTTCGGGTATGGTTGTTCTTCTTTGTTGTTCTGAGTGCTATCTGTGAAATGTGTTACTGTGCCCCTCTGTAAAAAGGGGCTATGCAAGTGAGTGTGATGAGTGTGTAGCTAAAGTCGTACTCTTGGCCCTATTTGGCGCTACCTGAAACACGAGAAGCATACTTTCGACTTAAAATCTGCTGATGTATCAGCGGGGCTTGTCCAAATGGCAGGTCCCATAAGTAAGAACAGCGTATCAATATATAAATCACAACGATTACTCATCTGGAAATGGTTAAGCTTATATTCACTCTCGATTAAACTTCATTTCCCATCTGTTTTATATTTATTTCTTTTGTATCACATTTCCTCTGAATTAATAGAGATTTCAAAGAATCCTATCCATATCATTTTTAGTAATATGCAGCTTTATTATTAATGTAACATTAAATAAAATAAAACTGTAAAAAAATTCATTGAAGCAGTCTCAAATGTTCCTATAGTAATTTGTTTAAATTTGACTGTTCCCACTCGGTATAAAATTCATTTCTGTACCACATCTCTTTTCGTTTTATACATATATGTAGATTTTTATCTTGGGAAGACGCTGATGATGAAGAGCCTACTAAAGGACCCCAGAATATCAAATTACACAAGATTAAAATGAAAAAGAACTCTCTGCATACGGCGCTCTGTGCACTCAACTCACTTCCAGGGTCTGCACTTTATTGAACGCTCTAGAAGCAAGATTGGCAAGCAATAGGGTGCATACATGCATGTTTTAAATTTGACATTTGTTATTATATTTACATAAAGTATTCTTAAATATTAATAGGTATTTTATACATCCATTCCTTATTTAAGATTTTTTACATTTTAAAAGGTCGTTTCCTTATAAGTTAAAACAAGAACTTTGAAATAAACAAAATGTACAATAATAAACACTTTAAAAGGCACGCTAAATGATTGGACAGATCTACCGGCTAAGCTGATGGATTATCCCCGCATGATCGGAATATCGACACTCAATTATTTTGCTAATCATTTGTCATAAGAAGGCGTAAGGCTTCGTTTTAAAAATCTTCGCCTCTGGTTGGTTATGCATCGATTCCGCCGAAAAAATATGAAAACGAGATAACTCGTGACCGAGCCAGCTGAAAACGAGAAATCTCGTGAACCGAACGCCATGTGTTAACAAGTGGATTGCAAAAGGCGGGTTGACGGAAACAAAAGGAAACATCTCGCAGCATTGTTCTTTTTCGGGTTCATTAAGCCTTAGTTCTAACTCTCCAAAGATTGTCCCCTCTGCCTTTAACTTCACATCTGTCTCGTTTTAGGCAAAAAGAATGAGGCCGGATGAAGGTAGAGCGTCAAAGGGGAGAACTACCAGAAACCTGTCTCTGCTGGATGACAGGTGCATTACTCAAAAGTACGAGGTGGAGTGATGACAAATTCTCCCCGCGTGGCCCTCGGGCTCACCTGGAATGCGGCCCTCTTCCATTTGGCGCCTTGGCCCCGGCCCAAAGTGGGAAGAGCCTCCCCGCGAATTGATGATGGAGTGCTGGCGATGGCAATTAAAATATATTTATCCCGAGTGCGTGGCATCGCGCAATGGCATGGTGTGTAGGTTGGGTCTGGGATGGTAGGTTTGAATTTAGAAGGTGATTAATGCCGCAGACGGAGATGCATCTTAGCATTTTGCAATCACTGGTGAATGCATTTATGAGATAAATGAGTAGCATCTTGATGCGTCCTGACTGAAGAGGTCTACACGCAAGTCTGATTAAAATCCAGAGAGAAGGGGTCCCACCGAAACTTTCTCGCAATTCTATCGAATCAAGGTTAATTTGGGTTTTGGACACCTTACTCCGTGTCGATTTAAACAAAAATTTGATACAAAAATTCAATTGTAATCAAAAACTCAGGTACCTAATTGGATGCATTTTAAATCTTTGCGTTTTTGAAGTATCGCCTTTACATGTTGCTGAAAATACAGACTGACAGACAATCAAATCTTTAAGTGTTTACATTATGGATTTTAAATTTGTACACTGCATTTCATCCATCTAGCTCCGTCCTTTTTGTAGCCATCGCATTAACTAAACTCAAACAGACGGGCGGGCAGACTACCTGTGTATGAAGTTGCTCGGAATTGGAGATAAATCTTAAAATTTGATACAAAAACTAAATTTCATCCGTCTCTCTTAAGGCGTTTTTGATTTATCTTTGTCGTTGATAGATAGTCAGACGAACATAATGCCAACAAGGGTTGTTCGAACTCAGGGAGTGCTTAGGAGGTCTAAAAATTCGAGATTCGTTAAAACCTTCTGTTCAAATATTTTGACTATTAACAGTACTTCTTTTATAATTCTTATACCCGAAAGTAAAAATGTCTTCAAGCTAAAAGAAGGAGGCATGAATTATAGCGATTTAGCTGTAATAGCTACGGGTTCTTCACCCCCACTTTCTCTTTTTGGGACAAGCTACGTTAAGCTTCGAGATAATTTCATTAAAATATTGATTATGTTGAATTTCGATGAAATCTGTTAGACACGAATGTATGCTTCCTCATCAAAGCATTTTTTAAAGCATCAAAGTGATAGAGGACATAAAAATTCTGAGTTTTTTTAATATATACATTTACACTTATTCTATTTAAATATTTAATATATTCAAAAACCTTTGAAATGGATTTAAATCCTATGACATCACGATTTAATATTTTGTGAAATAATAAAAGTGGTTTGAGTTTCCTTAAATAATTTTAAAGAATTGTTAGAAAATAATGGAAATATTTTTACAAGTTATTGGAATTTAAAAAAATGTACAGCATTATAATTGGAATCGTTAAAATGAATAGTTTTTATATTTTAAATTTGAGCAATATCATTTTCTCAAAAAAAAAAAAAAAAAAAAAAAAAAAAAAACTTGGGGGGGAGAGAAAAAAAATTGAAAAAAATTCCAGAATCTTAATTTAAATAATCAAAATTACATTGCGGTCGTGTTTAGATGTACATTGTTATCCTCCACAACATATTTGTGCTTAGTTTGAAAGTTACCAATCAAACAATCTGATTTGTATTGCTCCCTATTTGTATTGTACCCGCAATATTACGTACTGTTTAAGACAAACTGGCATACTGAGACAAAAGGACATTAGTGGCATTTATTACATGGACTTGCAGAAATAGTCAAAGTATCATATTCTATATCTTAAAAAATTAAATTCCTTGGTTATGTCTTTGTATGGCATAGTGTTTTGTTCTCGTTTGACTTTCAAAACAAATTTGAAAAATATAATGTGTGAAAAAAAATATTTTTATTTTAATATAAAAAGCTAGAATTTAAAAAAAAACATTTCATAGTTTTAGTTTTCATAATTTTCCATTTTAAATATCATGGAATATTGTCTAAATATTGTTGAGTTATAATTTTGTAGCATCCATCACTATTTTTCAATTCCTACCATTAGCTCATACTCCTCTCCTTATATTATATTATATTATATATATATATATATATATCGCACACATTTTCAATCGTTAATAAAAAACTGTTTATTCATCCAATCAAATTGGTAAAAAATTTTACATTTGTAGTGAATGACACTTGATGTTAAAAGTGTTTTCAAATATTAATTCATTCATTTTATTAATTAATTAAAAACTCACTTTCTCGCCAAAAATCTTCATTTCTCCTTCGCAATAACGAACTCAGCTTGTTTTTCCCAACGCCAATGAGGTTAGGCTTAACATGCTTTCGGTCGATTATTTTAAAAGATTCTGCTTATTTTCATATTGTTGATGCATGTAAAATCAAACATTGTTAGTTAAATCAATTTTTCCGATTCATTTTGAAGTACTTTCAAATTAAAATAATACAGAATACAGAAAATTAAAAATTTCTAATCTATATTGCTACCTCAACTAATGTAGAAAAATCACGTATTTTGCATTGCCACAATTAGCTTTGAATCCTCAAATGGTGTTGAAAATTCAACGCTAGTATGTTTTTTTGATCAATTGTTTTTAGTAATTGTAATTGTTAGGCCGGGGCAATCTGATTGGTATGGCGTTGGATTCCCATCCCTTTAGTTGCGGGTTCGAACACCATGTATAGAAAGGAGAATGGAAAATTGTCAAGAAATTCGCTTTCTGTTTTGACCCTTAATATTGTGACAGTGTCATATTTCTATACATATTTATATTAATTCAGATTATTTAATGAAAAGTAACTAAAAGTTTCTTTGTTAACTTAAGTAGGAATTGATTTTAAAAAAATTGTTTTTCATATTACTTGTTACTCTCAAATCCACCAGAAGTTGGAGATGTCTATACGAAATCCAAATTTATTTAAATGAGTTGATGAACTTGATATTGAGCTCTGACACTGCCAAATTCAAACAGAGTTATTGAAAACAGAAAAGTGAGAAATTCTTCAGCCATTCAAGAAGTGGTTGAATTATCGATTACAGAACGGTCATGAGAAATAAAAGCACCTAAAATGGGACTTGATAATCCTTGAAATCACTTTTTCCGCCAAATGTCCTAATGTTCTTTGATTTCACTATTCTCATAGTTTCCGGAGGAAATTTCATTTAGTCCGAAATTTCCCAATACATCTCAAGACAAGATTGTTTATTATTTCAAAGAGAATATCACCTCGATTAAGTCATTATGCACTGAGTTAAACATTTTTAAAAAAATCATTGGATTTTGGGTTTCATAATTATATCCCGATAAATCTCTATAATATAAATGTTTGAAAAGTAAAGAATTTTTTTCTTCATTTTCACAATAAGCATATTTTTGATGAAATATCTATAACATAGTATTTAGTGATATGAGCTTTACTTTTCTCTGTAATGCTCAACATTATTCGAGCATTTTTCATTCATTATTTAAGATAACCAAAAATTTTAAAAAATTGAAGCTGTTATTTAAATAACTTTTCAAAAAGAATTATTTTATATACTTGCATTATTCTTTCATACTATTTTTCTTATTAAAAAATTCATTCTATTTAAATTTCTTTTTGGAAGCGGGAGGCTTGTTGTTCTTATATTCGTTTTCAGCATCTTCACCTACGGGAATACTTCACCTATTTGAGAGGGAATATTTATTAGTTTTGTTTTATTAGCGTCCCATTACAAAGCAACGCTATGACTATTTTAGGACGGAAAAGAGAAAATTGGATTTATTTCCACAAACCTGCATTTTAAAAATTATGTGCCGTTTATAGCTGAAACTTCAAGCAAAAATGTAACTCATTTAAAATGTAAAATTTTCAGATTAGAGTACATTCTCGTTTTTCGTTCGTTCGCTGATGTTGTAAAAGTTCTTACTTACAAGATTTATTTATTTGAATGAATGAATGGAATTCAACTTAGGCGATGCCACGTTTAAGCAGAAGATGTTGCTGTTGCTGATTAATTCGTAAAATTATGTGGTACGCAAAAAGCGTTCTGCATCACACTTCAAATACATTGCTGTTATTGAAGAATGCAGTTAATTGGCTTTTCAATTCAGCCCAGTATCAGGCAACAGTTAACGGGTGGCATTTCCTCATAATTACGTTGTCACTTGCTTTCAACGGATCCCCAGCATTGAGCGGTACGCGTCCTGGAGTTACAGTTTTCGCCAAATATTAAACGCTGATTTCCATTCCTTGTATTTCATTTAATTCGCTTTTAAATAAAGATGTGGTTACCTTTTTACTTTAATTTTTCTTTCCGATCTTTGGTTTCACTTATTTCATTTTTTTTTTAAATACAAAGAGATGAGGCCGCTTTTTTGTATCTTGGATTTCCTTTAATTTTTTGCTTAAAATCGTGCTGACTTTTTACACAAACGCTTCTTTGGATTTCCTGGGTGTCAATTATAGTTTATATTTATTAAGACATAATTTTTCTTCTCGTTTCAACGACTTCCTTTAATTTTGATTTTAAATAAGAAAAATATATCTTTAAGTTAAAAGAGAAATGTTTTTAAAGGGAAATTTCGCATTTGAAGCAATTTAGCAGATTAAAAGTGAAGAAATGGTATCAGTTGACTAACCTACTGATATTTAAAGTAGATGAATCACGTGTTTAAAATGCGGTCAATTTATATCGCGATATTATGTAATTTTTATCAAGAAAGAAATTATTTATAAATTATTGAATATATACAGTTTTTTATTTAGTGCTTTCAAAAAGATTATTCCTGTATAAACTATATTATATATAACAGATAAACAAAAATAAATACCTGTATATTTTTGAGAAACATTTGTCATGTCTCTGATGAAAAGCGAATTTCGTCAGAGATCGTTACTTGATCTTCGGTTATATTTGTTGAAAGGAAATATCCTTTTTGCTAACGAAATATTCCGATAAAACTGCTTTTCTACTTCAATATCAAAAGGATATCATACAATATTTATCAGAGTGAAGAATTTTGAAGTTTAAATTCTATGAATATTTATATCTTTTACTTCTAATTATTTTAATATAATAGAATCGTATATTATTTTTCAAAAAAATATATATAAAAAATTTAAAAAGTCCAGCACACGCACACAAAATAGAGAAATGTATTAAATTAGCACAGCATCCATGGTATTCAAAATATATCAAGAAACAGCATGATAGTTTCTTAGTGAATCAAATATTATTAAAAATTCCAATCTATATGCACAATTAATTTTTTAAAAAGGATTTATGAATCATTCAGCAAAACACATTGACAATTTAACGACAATTTGAAGTTCAGATATTTTCGACCATCTATAAATGAAAGACACAAAAAAATTTTATAACTTTTTAAAAGTTTACAAACAGAAGTCAAGTTTCGAAAATGTGTAAATTGTTAAATCTTGTTTATGTTAACTATATATATGAAACTTCAAGGAAATATTA
>JAOUZG010009953.1:2146244-2163257 GCA_026289955.1 Argiope argentata
GTTGAAATTCTCAATCGTTACTAAAATACTTTTTATTCATTCAATCAAGCTCAAAAACATTTTTTAAATACATTTTTCTCAAATATTAATACATTAAATTCTTATTAATTAATTAAAACTCATTTTCTCGCCTTTATAGTAGTTGCAGTTGTTTGGTAGGTATAGCTTGGTTGGTAGGACGTTGGATTCGAAGTGCTGCGAGTTCGAGACTGGCCACAAAGGCCTCCATATCGAGAGTTATACCAATGCGGTACTGAGTCACAGGTGATCGTTATTTGGGTGCTCAGACGGTCCATACCATCAGAAGCTATTGTAACCCCACCTTCCGTTGTTAACCGGAACACGAGAACAACAATTGTTATTATTTAATAAAAAGTATCTAAAATAAAAAATTTCCTAATATTCAAAGTAAGAGTCGTTTAAAATTTTTTAATATTATTTGTTTATTTCATTTGAACACCATTGCGAATTCCTAAAATAAAGACGAATTACAGTGATAAAGGATTAAATAAAAGAAAATATGCTCGTTTAAAGAAGCATTAGAAAAGGGACTAATATATATAAGATTTAAAAACACCTTTACATATTTTCATGAGGGTTGTTCTTCAACCTCTTATACCCTAATAGGATGAAAGAAATAATTTACTGTTAATAAGAAATGTACAACATCATTTACTCTTCTGTTACGCTTATGAATTCCTTGATGGCAACATGATCTAGATGCAAATTGATAATGAATGAATAATTATAATTAATTCTCTAGAATAAATTAATTCATTATACTGGAAGAATTGAATCGTTTTAATTATAAAAGATATTTAAAATTGTTTCAATGTTTTTGTTTTATTTTATTTATTTCTATTGTTATTATTATTTTTGTTAGAAAATAATAAATTGGGCTAAAAAGACAAAAGAATTCTTTTAAGCCTAAATACAATTCTAGGCCAAAAAAGGAAAGCCGTATTTTATATATCATGCATATATTCTTTAAATTAAAATAGTAATCGCCAAATAGATAATAAAAAATTTGTTTTATTTGTACCTATTTGTGCGATACGGGATTATAATAATAGGACCTATTCAGGTGATATGAAAATTGCATTATATATTATGTAACATATATGTTATGTTTTTTTTATCATGTCAGAACATGTTGTTTTCGGGATGAGGTTTTTGGCGTCAACAAAAATCTGTAGGCGAAAAAAAGAAATTTTATTATCTGCATGAGCATCGTAAAAAATCGGCTTTTAACAACGCGTTGCTATTGAATTTACAAAAGCTCTGATTTAAAAAAAGTTAGTGACTAACAGCAAATAAAACTTACAAAAATGTCTTTTTGTGCCGGGGATTATATAAAATGAAATAAATAGGAAATGGGATATTTTTTTTAACAATAAATGCAAGACAAAGCTTTTTAGATCGTTTGTGATACTAAAGTGACTCACTCATTCATTGAAACAATTAAAATGAATAAAAATATAATTTAGCTTTCACGAGCACGATCTGATTGGCCTTTCAAGAAATGATGTTCTTATATGATACATTGTTGTTACTTATGGCATTTGCCTGTGGATAAGCCCCCCTCTGATACAGCAGCAGATTTAAGCGAAAGGAGCGTCTCTTGTTTTTGAAGTAACGCTAAATAGGGCCAAGAATACGACTTTGCTACCCACTCACTACATTCGCTTGCACAGCCCCCTTTTACAATAAGGCACAGTCCTACATCACATAGAACAACCATGCTCAAACTGGGACTCGAACCCGGGACTCCCAGAAGACGAAGAAGACGCGCTACCTCTGTGTCAGAAAGCCGGCATATGACACATTGAAATATTAAATTGAAATCTGCTATGCATCTTTTTTTATAGTTCACTTTTTAATCATATTTTAAACAATGCAATAGATTCAAAGAATTGTACTGTGCTACCACAAGGAAATGAATTGACAAATACGATTAATTGGGGTAATACAGTATAGTGAATATAAGTATTTTTACCAATTCTCGCTCAGATTTTTTTTATCTTAAAATTAATCCGTTCCATATGAAGAAGATCAAAACTCTTTGACGAAAGTTCAAGCTATAAGCTAACCTTCGTTCACTGTACTTTCAGCTCCGTAAAATATTCTCTTAACTGAATCTGGCAACTTCGAAATTACTTGCTCTTTTCGACAAGCGGCATTTCTCGTTGTTTGTGGAGAGGAAAAAGAGTGAAAGCGGGTCGGTGCCGTGGGAAGGCGGGCCACACCGCTGAAAACACGTCGTTTGGTCACTCAGCGGGACGTCCGACAAGAGGGTCCTCGAATCCAGACACCAGCAACTGTCACTCTTTCGGCGATTTACTGCGCTCCGGCACCTGCACCGCCATTTCTCTCTCCCACAGGTGGAATTCTGCCGTCCGTCCGATTCCCGCGACCACTGCTACGTGGCTGGAATGAGGCATCCGCAGAGAGCGCGGAAAAGGTCCTGTTTGTTTAACTCAATATCTTGTCATAAAGCGCTGACACCGAGTGTGCTGACCTTTGAAATGGATCCGTCTGGGATCCTTGGAACTTTCACGAAATCGCCAGCGTTGTTAAATATCTGCCAGCGTCAGTTAAATATCTGAAGTTTTTCTTCAGATATTTAAACTGAGAGCTAACTATTTATTTGGCAGCAAATTTTGTTTTAGAATGCTAATGGGGCCCTTTAATGAATTTTCATACATTATTATTATTAATAATAATAAAGGGTAGAACAAAGAGTTACTCATAATAACTAATATCACTACTTTGGCATATTCTTACTTTTCCACAATTTTTCGATTGACTCTATTCTATTCTTTCTTATTATTCATGTCAGAACGTGTTGTTTATGGGATGAGGTTTTTGGCGTCAACAAAAATGCGTAGGAAATGAAATGAAATTTCATTATCTGCAGCAGCATCTCAAAAAATGAGCTTTCAATAACGCTCTGCCATCGCATTTAGAAAATTACTGATTTAAAAAAATAAGTAAATAACTACCGCAAATAAAACCTTATAAAATTTCATTTTGAGCACGTGATTATATGAAATGAAATAAATAAGAAATGTGATATTTTTTTTAAAGAATAAATGCGAGACAAATGTTTTTTTTTATCGTTTAAAGTTTTGATCATTAAGTTTTTTGATCCACTAAAGAGACTCATTCAATGAAATAATTAAAATAAATAAAAATATAATTTAACTTGCACGAGCACGTGCTGCTTCAATGAGGGTTCAGTGGGATAAGGTTTTTGGCGTCAACAAAAATGCGTGGGCAAGGAATTGAAATTTTAAATTTCAACTTTCTCAAAAATAGTCCTTAGAAGACTCAAAAATATTGGTAAATGGATACCATTTCGAAATAAAAACCTTTTTAAGCTCGAATCTACCCCTTTTTGTTAACATGATTTTTTTCGGCATTTTTAAACTTTAGGAAAGCTTTCTGCAAACATGAATAAAAATCTTTTTAAAAAATAGTTTAAATTGTTTGATTAATCCATACGTTTGTAAAATCTGATACTTTTTGTTGAGATGTTTCCTTCAAACAATAATAAAGATCTTTTTGAAAGTGGATTAGATTGTTTAATTAAGTAAAACATTTTTAATGATTGGTAGTTCAAGAAATTAATTTTCTGACATGATACATTGAAATATGCATAGTAGATTTCATTTTTTAGTATATATGTTCAATTTGGAATGATAGTTAATTGATTTATTGTTTATATTACTGACCTCAGTAATACCAACATGTTATTTTGAAACACCATTAGGGCTATTTAAGGATGATCTCGTCATTTAAAACAACTGTCTGCTGATAAGGATTGAGGACTGAGCGATGATAAAACTTCATCATCGCGAAATCACGTATCGAGATTTTTCGATATATCGTGGTATCATTATTTATTTATAACCATTATAAGTTGCAAATAGCATCTCTTAACATATTGACTGATCAGAACGATCCCTAATAAAAGGTTCAATTTATACAATAAAAATATTTGTTTTATTTTGAATAAAATTGTTTAGAAAATAATTGAATTAAAACTCCTTTAATAAAGTGTACTAATGCAAATGCTTACATGTTTCAACTTATAACGTTGCATTTAAAACAAGTATTTTTTATGTAATAAAATATGGCAATATTTACAGAAATATTAATGAACATTCGGTATTGAGGTCAATAAGAATGAAGTGTTACAAAAATAAACACTAATTTGTAACCTAAACGAAATCAAAAGCGTGGATTAATTGTGAATATCTATTTACTGTATCTCTATTTATCATAATAAAATATCATTCATAATCATGATTTCAATAGATCTATTTTGTTCGATAAATCGAAAATTTACACAGCCCTATTTCTAAGTCAACCTTCCCTACCCAAAATTACCCACCGTACCAATGGAAGAATATGTAGGCATTAATGAAAGTTTACCAAACCTACATATATGTTGCAGAATTTAGATGAAATCGAATTTCGATCCAAAAACTCTCAGATTCTTATTTGTTGCAGGAAAAGAACACTCATTATTTATCCAATGTATCTTGGTTGCTAAATAGCTGACTTCGTATAAGATTTTGCATTATATTTTACTGTTTTTCTTTTACACACTCATATTTTTATCTGTTTACTTTGAATGTCCAAATGTTGTAACAGCCTACGGTCAATTAATTTAATTTGTTATAGTCCAAAAACACATTGTGAGTTTTGAAAAGAAATTGTGAGATAGGCTTTTTTAAATAAACTTCTCTGTTTGGAAAACTCCGAATATAATGAAGCAAAATAACAAGTTTTTAAAACTAAGGTGATAGGGGATATACATTACGAAGTTGGAGATTCCATCTTAGAAAGAAACATGAAGTTTAGGGGAATGAAGTTTTCATGATCATAAAACAAGTTTAAAACTTTTAAAAGCTTGCTAAAATAACTTATAATAATAAAGAAAATGTGTTTGTGTGTTGTCGCTCAGCAAATCAGAATGTTTGACAATCAGAAATCCCTTCTAGGTCCAGCCAATGTCCCCTCCATGTGAGTGAAGAGTATTCATTGTCTATAATAACTTACTTGCTTATATTAATCGCCATTGAAGAGTGGACTAACAAGCAAAACCGTATTTTAATTCATGAGGGAGTTACGTCGTTTCCAAAAAGTGCAAATAAACCATTTATTTGAAATACATTTCCGCTATCAACTATTCGCCTATCATTTATACATTTAAAAGAATTTGCAAAATCAAACATCCATTACTCCAGGAACAACAACTCTGCCGATTACTCCATTATTATTTCATGAAAATTTATGTCAACTAGATATATTACCAACATTTCACGGTACTTACGTATTAGAACCATCGATCTTTATCGCCAAATTTGAAGGCGTCGCCAATGAGCTGCTAAACCGTCAATAATAGCAAAAAACCGCCATTATTTAAAAAATTGTTCAAACATTAACCATTGTCTACAATTTTGTTGGTTTCGTTGGCATCGATGGTTTATCCCCAAATTTGAATCCGTTGGCAATGAGTTACTAAACCGTTGGCGTCGAAGGTCTAATACGTAAGTACCCATTTCACTACTCTGAATCACTGCTTATTTCTGAGAAAATTTTAGCAAGTGTGCTTCATCATACATTCCCTGTGATAAAAATTCTTGACGAAAAGCACCAAGCATACCAATAAATACGAAACAAACCCATTTTCCTTTCGCATAAAAGCTTATGGCCCCCTATATATTTCACTAAAGGTCGTCTTTTTTCTCTCCTTCATTCGTAAGAAATATTTTAAATAAAATTTATACAAAACTCTAGACTTTAATAATTGGAAACATTTTGACAATTTTTAGTGTAAGTTAATTTCACCACTTTGCAATCATAGAATATCAATCAAAATACACTATAATTGTTATACAATCATAATAGGAAATAATTATTTCTTTTATTTTTATAAAGTTTATTTCATCGAAATTGACCGACTTGTCTATATTAATATCTATAATTCAGTCGTTAATAATCAAAAAATTAATTTAGCTATATAAATTTTTACAAACTACATATTATTATAAAAAAGCAAAATTAAATAATTATATAAGAAAAAGTAAAGTTATTATTTTAAATTATACTGCATAATGATAAATAATTTTGATTCGTTAGTTATACTCCGAAATTAAATTAACAGACAGAAATTGGAGAAATCGACTCAAATGTTGAGACTGGGGAATTTTACTTTTGCATTATACCTCGATATAGAGAGGAAGGAGCATAAAGAAGGAAGGATAAAAAGAAGGATCGTTGATGTATCGTGAGTTTTGAAGTAAGGTTTTTGAAATTGATTCAGCGATTGTGGCTGAGAACTCTGCAATCGTTTCCCCCCCCCCCAAGAAAATTTATTGAGAAGTAGCATCACTCCTCCCATCCCCCGATTTCTCATCAAAAAATAGATGGTAGAAGGTAGGGATAATATATTTAGACCAAATACTTTAACATTAAATAAAAATTGAAAAATATGGATCAGAAGTCGAGGAAGGATTACTGGTACTTTCGTTCTCTTTATTATTTTAATTACTTTCAAAATATAGTCATATTTGAAGGTGCTGAAAAATAGTATCAATATGCTTATTGTTTCGTCAGTTTTCAAGATGTATTAGAAATTTGTGCTCGTTTTTAATATGATTCTTTTAATTACTGTGCAATTAAAAGTTCTTATATTTCTTTGATAACTATTGTATTTACTACTCATGTTATGTATAATATTCTTTAAAATAAAATGAGCTAATTCTATAACCTATATCAACCTATATCATGGTGGTTGATATAGTTTATCAACCACCATGATAACTATATCATGGTGGCTACTGAATGAAAAAGGCTACTACAGGTTGTTGTTGTTGTTGTGTCAAATGGCACTTGTCATGGACAAGCCCGCCGCTGAACCCAGCAGCAAATTAAGCCGAGTGAAGCGTCTCTTGTATTTGAGTAGCGCCAACTAGGGCCAAGAGTACGACTTTGCTACCCACTCACCACATTCGCTTGCACAACCCCTTTTCACACATCTCACAGATAGCACACAGAAGAACAATCATGCCCGAACCGGGACCTCCAGAACACGAGGAAGACACGCTACCTCTGCGCCAGCAAGCCGGCGGCTACTACAGGTAAATACATAATTTTAAACTATTCCTAATACTAGTCTTTTTTCCTCTGTGAGAAAATTTAAATAAAAAAAATGATGATGATGATTAAATAGCATTAGTAACAATTTAAAGAATAAAATATTCTCATTTTTCTTTTAACTTTGTAACTAAATTCTAGTGTGAATACAAAAATAATAATGATTCGTTCATTTTTTTCTTCTGAAATGCAATTACTTTTAATAGTTGGTCCTTTTTAAAAACAAATTACTAATATTTGGTGAGAAAAGAAAAAAAAAGAAAAAAAATTGCTTGTCTTTTTTTAACAGTTGCTCATTTTTAACAGTTTGACATTTTTTTAAAACTAGTCATTACTTCGGAATAGCCCGAAAGATAAGCGACGATTTATTTGATTTTCATCGACAAATGTTTCTTCGAATTTCGGATACTAATCACAAATAAAACGATTCTTGGCTCAATACATCATGAGCTGAATCTTGAATGGAATGTTTTTTTAAAGAAAAAATGGAATGAAATAAAGAGGTTTAAATAGAATAGGATATTTTTAAAGCGCCACATAGTTAAGGCAGTCATTTAAAAATGTTTTAATGTTGGATTAATCAGACGAATCATTTCTTCAAAAAGGGAATTTTTACTGATAACAACAGCAACAAAAAAATCAGCTAACTGATCATGATTGGTTTTAATCCTCTACGAATCTCCTACAGCCATCGTAACAAATGTATGGAAACATTTAACATATTTATTTCTTTTTATTGCTTTTAAGGTTCGCTCTACAACACCGCTTACTATGTATCACAATTCGATGGGTGGAGTTTCAGAATCTTTATGAAGTGTTCTTTCCAGGTCTCTCATTCTTTTGTTTGTTTCAGATAGTTTGGAATGAAATGACGGCACGGAACTGGCTTCGCCTTTCAAAATGGAAGCCCAAAGAGCGTGTACACTCGGAATTTATTACTTGATGAATGTGTTTGGGAATGCAAAAAAAATATATCACTTGCAACTTGCTAACAGCAATTGAAATGGTTCCAGTCAAACGAGTAGGCTCTTGAATTATGGACAGACTTTTTTTGTTGTTTTTGTTCGAAGGGGGATGTTGTACTTGCGCATTGGGAATGCGTGTGTCCAGTCAATAATGGGAAGACGAATATGGTGGCCAAAGGTCTCTTTCAGAAAAGACATAACAGCCGTTGAGTTAATCGGCTGGTTGTTTATATTCATAGCAGAAACTGTCCTGGCAGTTTCCTTTGGCACTTCATTTGTAAAATTTTTATTTTGTTGTAATTCAATAAAAAATCGAAACAAACGTTTTTTAAAAAAATCTCTTTCAAAAAAGCTATTAATATAGAAAAGAAAATGCTTTAAAGAGTGAAGTTTGCTAAATGTAATGGTAGAACGATATTTACTCAATTTACAATTCAATACATTTTAAACCTTATTAACACAATGCGTTACGGTGCTCTGTCCGCTCCCAGGGTCTGCACTTTTTTGAATGCTCCAGAAGCAAGATTGGCAAGCAATAGGGTGCATGTTTTTAATTTGACTTTTGTTATTATAATTACATAAAGTATTCTTAAATATTACTAGGTATTTTATACATTATTCAAGATTTTTTACATTTTAAAAAGTTGTTTCCTTATCAATCAAAACAAGAACTTTGAAATAAACAAGATGTACAATAACAAAAGACTTTGTAAGGCACGCTAAGCGATTGGCACAGATTTACCGGCTACGCTGATGGATTATCCCCACATGATCGGAATATCGACACTCAATTAATTTTCTAATCATCTGTCATCATAAGGCAAAGGCTTCGTTAGCCTTATAATGTAACAAAAATATTTGTATCTAGTAGTTATACATCTAATCACACGAAAAAACATGAAAACGAGATATCTCGTAACACGGCCACTGCGCGATGCGTCAATAATTAGCTGTTTTCGTCAATCAAAATTATTTTCACTAAGTTGTCTGTTGAAGCTGTGAAATAATTAATATGAAATGTAAGTGTCTTTTCTTTATAAAAATCAAAATGTGTTATTGAACAGCAGGAAGATATGAAGCAGTACACAATAAATTGTTGAGATGCGAATTAAAAAATGTATATACTGCGAATAGAAGCGAAAATCTTACTTCCGATGCAATGTCCAAACGTGGGAATTTTTTAATGATAACTTTAAACACTGGAAAAGACACAAGATTGAATATTTTCATGCGTGATTTCAAATTCTTTCATAACATCGCTTCAGATTAAAGCCAAAATAAGTTTAAAAGAAAACATTGAAAAGAAAGAAAAAAAATTGGTATCACGAAAAAATCATTTTTTTTAAATTTTAACCATTTGCACTTACAAAAATAATTTGATGAATAATTTAATTATTCATAGAATTTAAAACTCATTTCATTATTGAGAAGCATAAATACGAATTTTAAATTAGTTTTTTAAAACTCTCCCCACCATTTTCTTATAGCGCTATACATATTATTAGTTCTAGTAAACTTTTTCGGTCGAGTTTCAATTGGGGCTCAATTGTGGTGGGCGCTAAATCTCTCATGGTCACAAAGTTCTCCATGTGGAGGGTAATACCACTGGGGGTACTGGGTCAGAGGTGATCGTTATTTGTTTCGGATCTAAATTAAAATCCGTGAATGTAGAAATGAAATGCATGAATGAAGTTCATCCCCTTAAAAAGGTTTTGTGACGCATGTGAACTAGAAGTCAGACTTTTACCCTCGGTTGTCCAGGGGTCCATACCTTCAGAAGCTACTGCACCCTCCTTTCGTTATAAAGTGGAACTCGAGAACAACAACAATTGTAATTATTTAATAAAAAGTAATTAAATAAATTTTTTCCTAATAACCTAACTAGAAATTGATTTTTTAAAAATGTTTTTTATATGACTTGCTTAAATTATTTTTGCATACTAACTTTTTTACAATGAATATAATTTAGCATTTTCATGGTCCAAAATATAAAACTAAAACTAAAAATTTATGTTCTTTGCCTACAGCTGAAAAGAGCTTGATTTAAACCATTAATTTATTTTTAGAATGACTTTTAAATGTTTATGATTTACAATTGAGTAAAATTCAAAAAAAAATGTAGTCGTCTTTGGTCAAATAACTTTTTATTCACTCCCCTATGAAGATATAGATAAAAATTTTAAAAAGGAAATGAAGATATAGCATCGTTATATCTTCATTCTGTATTAAACTGTGGTTCACAAACCCAAAATGAGTCTAAGAAGTTTTCACATTATCTCTTCTTTCGAATTCTGTAACATTCGTAGTAAAAATAATTAGTATAAAAGTCTCGATATTAATTAAAATAAAAACTATTAAATTACATTTTGACAATTTGATTTGATCGTTATATGAATAATAACGATGAATTCATGTGTGTGTGTCGAGGCTTGATTTACCGTTTGAATTACAACTTCCAAATTTGGAACACTACAAATAGCAATATACCCTTCGAAACGATATTTTTTAAACTTAAATTAGAATTTTATCAGAAATTAAGCTGAGTTTCGTTTTTTTTTCAGCAATATTATTGTACAAAAAATATATTTAAAATTTAAAATTTTCCAGTTATATTCATTTAATACAGATACGAATATGATGCAAATTTATCTATTAATAAATAATAAATCTTATAATATATTATACGAATAAAATACAGGAAACTAATTTAATACAAATTTTCCTGAATTTATTTTTATAAAATTTATTTATTTATAAATATCTTTTATCCCATTTCTGATAGTAAGTTACATCGTTTTCCTACAATTCAAACCGTTTCCACTGTTTCATCGAATTCTTAATCGAGTGATTTTCTTTTATTGTTGAAAGTTAAAGATGAAGATTCTGTTTCAAACCTGCGTGCTTTACGGTTCAAATGAAGAAGCGGTTCAAGTGACAGTATTGGGGAATTTAAAAGAGAGATGAACCGGATCTTTGAATTTTTAATAGCGCAAAGAAGTTATGGGACTATCTACATTAGAAATATAATAAAAAAATTTCAAAAAGGGAAATGAATTAACATATTTTAATCAGATAATAGGGTAGAATCCTAAAAAAAGAAATTATCAAAACGATTTACTTGAAATGAAATATAATCACTATTCCCGGCGGCCAGCTGGTCGCTGATGGTGACTAGTCCTTAATAAATGCTTCCTTCATTTATTTGCTATAACTCTCTCTCTCTCTCTCTTTCTGATGACGATGAAATTTTTCTGACAAATATTGGATGAAAAAATTCATGAGGGGAGCTCAAGAAAGCCTGGAAATACCTTACTTACACCTGTCCAGTATTTTTCCTGTGTTACACAACCAGGCAGGGCGGTGACGATGCAGTTACGGAACTAAAATACAAATTTTTTAACCGCGAAATTTCCATAATGGCAGAAAAAACAACGGAAGTGAAGATCGTCAGGCCGTAATCGGCAGGATACAGACCATCTCCCGTGTTGTGCAAGACCCCCCGTGGACCCAGAAGCCGTTTGCGAACCGCGGGGCGCCGCCAACAAAACGTTTCCTCGAGAATAATGTTGGGTGAAGGTTTATAGCCACTAAATCAGACACCTCTAAGGAAACAGGAGGATCCTCCTCTGCCAAACGAATTCGTCGTGTTTTTATCGAGCAGAACGAATCGATGTTTTCCTTTTCTTCCATTTCATTTCATCGTCTCTTCCACGGCGGAGGGGGAGGCATTTGTCACCGGGGCGAGTGGCTGCGCGTCATTTCCTCATCCAAGGGAGGCTCTATTTGGGAAGCAGTTTACTCAAGACGCAACTCCGATGACAACCCAATTGCGCATTGTTCACAAAACAGCTGGAATGGTCACACCATAAACAACTGAGGAACATTAGCATGAAACAACTGATAAACATTTAGCAGTCTGAAAGACAATTGCTCAAATTTTTATTTTCAGAGTACCATATAAGAATGTTCAGCGTTTCGTTGTAAAATTAAGAAAATTGATTTTGTGTGTATTTTTTGTCAAATAATTGATACAAAAATACAGTTTTAGTTAAAAATCAGGAATCAAATTTCATGCAATCAAGTCATTCTGTTTTTGAACTAATAGCCTTTATTGCAGGCGAATATGTAAACAAAGAAATATTTAATCCATTGGCGATTCGATTTCAAGCTTGATATAGATCTACACTTTAGATGTTAATGTATACCCAAAACAAAATTTAGTGTTCAAGTTTCTTCTTATTATTATCACTCGCATTCGGACAGATATAACATAGCGCCATCCTGTACCCCCGGTGCCCGTAACGCTAAGTTATCCAACCAGTTGGATGAGCAGAAGATGGGAGAAAGAGACAGAGAAAAAAAATAGTTAAAGGAAAAAAGAAGGGACGATACAGCATTCAGGGACTTCCAGAGAGAATGCCATCGGTGTCAAATCTTACACAAATCTGTTCAATGTTTTCTGAAGTTATAACTGGATAGAGGGGACAAGAATACTGAAACGAATGATGATTATGGGTTGAACTTATAGGGGAATTAGATTACTAACTGAAAAGGGGGGGGAATTGACAAATTAAATTGTGAACATATGTATGGCAAATAAACAATCACTATAGAGTCAGAAATACGTAGCGTCCATCTGGGTCCTCGGGTCTTGATTTCCATCATGAGATCTGCACTTTTGAGGGACTTTTTAAGTTATCATTTTGGTTGATTTTCAAAAGGGGAATTCTGGTCTCAACCATTGTAGGTCTTGAAGATGTCTTGGTATTTGTGAATATGGTTTACTATGGAGTGGATTTTGCCGCGTGAAAGGGTATTTGATGCAACTCTCCTGTACCATTTTTTTTTTCGAAACTTCTTCCTGGCCTTCTCATGTGCCATGGGAGAGTAAACATTTTTACAAACAGATGAATTCAAAATGTGATTAAAAAAATCTACAATTTTGGTAAAAAGATCAAGCGCCAGATTTCATCTACCTACTCAAATTTGTTAAGTTATAACATTCGCAGACAGGTATAATTTCAAAAATATGTTTTTTGGATTCAAGAGTTCTAAAGCAAAGAATTAAAAAAAATATCAAAATCCGCTAAGCTTTTGTCGAATATTTTGTGATGGAATTTTGTATTCACCATATACAAGAAAGTAGCAATTGCATTCCCATTACAAACTATTGTTAAATTATACTTGGAAAAGTAAATTGTGGATGAAGTGTACCTATGAGCAGACTTTACAAGGCACTTTTTTTTTCTGGTTTGTTCGTACACATGTTTTTTTAATAGTGAAAGCTTTTTTAATAGTGAAAAAAAAATTCAAGAACCACTCTTCGTGGAATCGCCATATATTAGAAAACAAACAATCACTATAGAGTCAGAAATACGTAGCGTCCATCTGGGTCCTGATATTTCTGATAAAGAGGTCTTAACAAAACAAAAAAATGCAGATTTATAAAACAACTTCAAAAATGGATTATGTTCAGCATTCTGTAAAATTCTGTGAAAATGAATGCATAAAATTTTTTTAGTTTTGTATTTATTGTCATGTGAGAACATGATTTACTTTTTCTATTCGATGTTTTTAACACTACGTGGCGTTCTATTATTAATTTCATAGCGAAAAATATTTATAGTAAAAGTTAAACTTATTACATTATGATTATTTAAAACATTGCTGATAAACATTAAACTGTAATGAAGATTTTAGAATAATTAATAAAATAGATAAAATTTCATGAGTAAAAATTAAAAAGATAAATTCACCCACAGTAAAACCAGTAAAAAAAATGTCATGAATTATTTGAAAGCAAAACGATCAGCACTGGAACTTACAGGATAGAATAAATTACAATTTTTACCTAAACACTGCAGAAAAAAATTTATATAATAGTTTTTTATATCCTTTCCAAAATAACAAAAAATCGAAATTAAAATCAATAATGTAAAACTGAATTAGACAAACCCGGATATTTTTACGAATTCAATTATTTTTTACCTTACAAAGTAAAAATATATTACATTTTTGATAAAAAATATAGAAGTCATAACAAAGATTATAAGACCATGAAATGCAGATCTATACAAATGCTTTAAATAAAAAAAAGTTAGTTAGATTTAGAACGGTTGTTAATTTTTAGATTGGTGATTATTTGGAAATATTTTATTTCTTATGATATTCAATGTGGTTTAAA
The DNA here is from genome assembly GCA_026289955.1 of Argiope argentata. NCBI lineage: Eukaryota > Metazoa > Arthropoda > Arachnida > Araneae > Araneidae > Argiope > Argiope argentata. Next base: position 2,160,561 of record JAOUZG010009953.1, read on the forward strand.
ACTATTTTTGCAATATTTTCTTCACCTTATGTATTTACAATTTTTGTTTTTACCTCCATAATTGATATTTAGAAATGAATACCTTTTTGTTTTAAATACAATGATTAAAACAAATACATTAAAATATTTTATATTCATTATTTTTCTAATTTTTAATTTTTATTTCTTATGTTATTCACCTTTGAAATAAAGACACAAAACACCTTATTCGAGAACACTGGCCACCCCGGCATGGCAACGTCGAGACCATGGTTATAATTATGATGCCATCTAAAAATTACCATTCCTCAAATTAATACCTAAATGGTACCAACTTCAGTGAAATCAATTTTTCAATGAATTGATATATTAAATAACAATTAAAAACTCTAGAATTATTTAATTATTGCATTTTCATTGGAAACTATTAATTATGTACAGTTTCAGGATTTTTGTGTATGGATTAACGAGTATAAAATCGATTAAATGATAAAAATTTCATCCTTACAAAAGGAAAATTTGCAAAAATCAGTAAAAGCGTTTAATGACGTAAGCTAAACATATTTAAGCTAAAACATATAACAGAGACAAAAGAAGAATTCTCCAGATTTTAAGTCACCAGAAAAATTTTATATAAATTCACTCCGATACTTTGGATAAATTGCATGATATCCCATTAAGTTTCGTAAAACATTTCTCTTTTACATAATTTGGTTCAACTTGTATCAGTCTATCGATTCTATTTTTTTTTTTGAAGATTTTTTTTAATGCTCAAATTGTTGAGATTAATGTATATATATGCACAATAAAAACAATGAATAAAAGAGTAAAAGAAAACGAAATTTACAATCTCAAATTTCAAGTTATTAATTTGAACTTTATTATTTTGAAACCCTTATTTGTCTTAATTGAAGTCATTAACTAGTTTCATTCGGTTTTAAACAATCGTTAGACTTCTTTATCGGTCTATCTCTTTCTTCTGTATATATGATAATTTTTTGAACTATCATTTTCAATTTATCTAGCTGGCAAACAAAGTTTTGGATGAATAACAGCGATTTTGAGATGAAATAACAGCTATGTTGCCGTAGTTCTACGCCAACCTTTTAAAAACGCATCTGCTGTCAAAGAAGCATATGTAATAATAATGCCCTACTGGTAAATGCAGGTCAACCTTTTTAAAACGTATCTACTTTCAAAGAAGCACACATAATAATAATGCAATACAGGTAAAAGCAGGTAGAAAACTATGTGCGATTTAAAGAGTTCGATGAATATTGCCATTTAGGCTTGATTCCTTGCCTACGCAATTTCGAGCTTCAATTATTCTAAGCCCTCTAACGAAAACAACATGTTGTCCTCTGATAATAAGCAGAACCTCATGATTCGGTAGATCTTAGAAAATCTAAATCCTAATGAAAAATCCTTATTTTTTTGTCTTTTTTGTTTACAGGTTTTATTGTAGTCAGAATGCAATTGTCGCTAAATGATGACATAAGACTGAGAAAAAATAGATATTGCAAAATTGATTGTGGCGTGACTTTCATATGTACTTGCTTTTCAAAGGGCTAAAAAAACCAGTTTGAGCTGTTAACCGCCATTTTGTCATACCCTCATGCAATAAACCCAGAAGGGTTGAAGCACTTCCTTAATAACAGCCATTTCATGCGACCGAACACCTGCTCCTCCTCTGTATGGGTGACGATGTCATCACATCGCTAGCAGGTGTCCCGACAGCGCTTGCAGCTCACACGTTCAACAACTTTATTACCGAGGACTTAAAGGGTTGCGGCGCATCCTTTCCAGAGTTAAAACCTCGCCAATTACTCCCGTCGCTTCCTGCCCAATCGCTCCGAGTTAATAATTTGCGAGCACGAACTGTGACAACAAGTGTCAATGCGAGGGTAATTATTGGGTGAAGATTATTGTTCTATCCTCACTTTGTCAAAGGCATTAATTTTAAGTTTTCTTTGGGTTATTAAGTCGCCGACAGGAAGCTGTGTTGCGAGTTTCTATGAAAACTTTCACAGAAATTTCCCTTTCCCAAACGATTTAATATTTTTAAATGGAATGAAATTCAATGAGATTGAAATTTTAAAGAACATTTAAAAGAACAATTGTTTTAGAATGAGTATACTGTTTATAAGACAAATAAACCCTTTAATAGGTAAGTGATCAATCAATCAATCATTTATTATAGATAATTCCATTTACAAACAGAAATTAAGGATCAAGCATTAATTATATTCTGAAAATGAAAGAGAAACAAGCAATATAAAAAAAACAAGTTTTTAAAATCAATTACTTCTTTGAATATTAGGAAGTTGGGAAAATTTTATTTTAGTTACATTTTATTAAATAATCACAATTGTTATTTTCGTGTTCAGCTTTACAACGGTAGGAGGAGCGCAGTAGCTTCTGAAGGTATGGACCCCAGATCACACGAATAACGATCACCTTTGACTCAGTACCCCCAGTTATATAACTCTCGACATGGAGAACTTCGCGACCAGGTTCGAACTCACAGCAAAAGTGATGCGAATTCAACTTTCAACCAACCAGACTATCCCTTGAACTACTATAAAGGCGAATAAATTAGTTTTTAATTAATTAATAATAAAATTGATGAATTCATTTTCGAAAAAACTGTATTAACATCGAATGTCATCCACTACAAGTTTTAAACAATTTACTTGAACTTGAGTGGATGAATAAAAA
>JAOUZG010009953.1:2163657-2187441 GCA_026289955.1 Argiope argentata
TGTGTGTGTGTGTGTGCGAGAGAGAGAGAGAGAAATGATACTTGCGAATTTTTTATTTTGATTTTTTTTATCACGAGAGGCCTAATCTGTGTATAACAAGAAAAGTCAGTTTACATCGCTACGCCAGAGCAAAAGAGACTGAAATTTTTCCTACATTTATTTTATTCTGAGATTCTAAAAGGGATTTCTTTGTCACGTGTTGGTTTGGACAAGAGAATTTTACACATCTTTAAAAGAACATTTTAAGCATTTAAACATTATCCTTTCACTCGAAGTGTGAGAAGCAAGTATTTTTATAGAGCGCGTGCAGTTGGAACTGTATCAGGAAATAAGGACATTTAGAATTAAATTAGTATGGGCTAAATCAAGATTGGAAATTAATTAGGATTTAAATTATATATATATGTAATGATACTTTAAATTCTCAATTTAAATTCAAATTAATTTCTTAATTTTCAATTTAATTTAGCCATAGTTGCTTCATTTTAAAAATAGTCTCTTATTTCCTGGTCCATTCCACTTGTTCTAGTTAATTAATTCAACAGAAGCTTTGTAAAAATTAGCTAAGCACCGGCTATTTTCCCACACTCCGAGGGTAGAGACAGAAATTGCCCAGCTGAGAAAATTCCATTAAAAGATCTCTGCGATTCCCTTGCACGAGCTGTGCATATGATTGACATGCGTCAAATCCCTATTAAAATCTTAAAATATATATTCAGAGGGATAAAAATTAATTTTTTTCGTCATTCCATTTTGTGTTTTTCTGGGTTGTGCTTCTCGCTTTTGCTTGTACAAAATGTCTGCTTCCCGTGATGGAATAAAACGAACTAAAAATTCAACCTCTCTTTTCCATGATTCCGGCCACTACTTTGCTATCTGCTTTCAATAAAAATTTAAAAGCTTTACATTATATATATATATATATATATATGTATGTATGGTCCTGAAAATTGATCCGAACAAAGAAGAAAAATGAAGTGCTTACAGCTAATTGAAAAACGAACAGCTTTCGAAATTCATAGTTTACTAATAACCAACATATAGGATAAATAAATGTTATGAAAATCGGAAATACAGTTCCCGTTGTTTAGTGAGAATCGAAGGGCTACCTTCTATCAGATAACGATACCCATAGTTTAATTGAATAATATTAAAAAAAAACACGCTTTAAGATATGAAGATATTTTACTCTTACTTTATTTTGCGCTATATAAACGAAAACTGGTATATGGTCTTTACAGTAATTTATAGATACCTATTAAAATTCGAGCAAAATCTCTTATGAGAAAATCTGTCTGTCCGGTTGTTCGATGATAACACAAACAGAGATGATAACACAAAATTCAATACACAGATTTGATGTCTATAGAGTAGGCACTTGCCAAAAGTTGGACAAAATCTAGTGAGGGGTTGACTGTCTATCGTCCTGCACTTTCAGAAACATATAAACTCAATAACTCAATGACTTAAATATATCAAATTTGAAATGTGATTCCATGAAGCTTTATTTCATTCGGTGGAAAAAACATGCCTAAAACACTGCTGCTAGATACTGTTTACCATACGTCAAGGATGAATTGCTAAAAAATCGCAAGGATTGACCGATAGTTTCAATAAAATTACTAAATTCACTCCAAACGCCAATACTTCGTAACTATTGTAAGTCAGCGCATCATTAGAGAACATGCTAGAATGTTTGGGATACACTTTTTTTTTTCTGTTCTACTTAGTTTTCAGATTACGCTGACTTTTTTGCCCTGCAAAATCAATATTTTCTGTTTCCTCAGCTTAAAATTTGAGCTCTCTAATAGTTCTGTTGTTGCTACTTATGGCCCTTGCCATGGACAACCCTCACTGGTACATCATCAGATTTTAAGCCGAAAGATACGCGTCTCTTGTTTCAAGTAGCACCAACTAGGGCCAAGAGTACGACTTTAGCTAAACACTCATTACATTTGCAAGTACAGCCCCTTTTTTACGGGGGGGGGGGCACAATCGCACATCTCACAGATAGCACACAGAAGAACGAGAATGCCCTAATCGGGACTAGAATCCACGACTCTCAGAACAGGAGGAAGACGCGCTACCTCTGTGCCAGAAAGCCGGCTCTAATAGTTCTACGCTATATGATCATCAGATATGATGTTTAGCAGGTGTAAAGAGTTCCCAATGTTCGATGCATGTTCTTTTATTCAACAGATAAGTTGTCAGATGTTTAACAACAATTTTCCTAACGTATCACTTATTCTCGTGCTATGGCAGATATGAAAGACAAAAACACTATTTAGTAGTATGAAAACACTTTCATCGATTAAAAATCCTATTCTCTAAAGTAAAATGATATATTGAAAATTTGTGTCTTTATATCGGTTCAGCATCATGTCCAATGAAATTAAGTATTCTAATAAAAGTACAACTATTTGGTGGTTTAAGCCTTTGCAGTCCGATGGTGCCTCTCATTCACCATTCAAGACTGTGAATCCTATTGATATTTTATTTATTTATTTTTCAATTTTGATTGCTGGAAATATCTACAGAATGGTAAAAAGATGTAAATTAATTTTTCAGTAAAATTCAACTTAAAATAATTGTATACATATTTATTTTTCGGAACAATAAACAAGCCCTTGTATTAGGTAAACAATTATGCCTCGGATTATATTTCCGAATGTAAAGGGTTAAAATATAAACTCCGATGCCAACAACTACTGGTTTCGAAATAAAACATATAATATATATCATTTTTTTTAATCTTTGATGTGGGAATGCTCTTTTATCTTTATTCACCTGTGAATAATGATTTTTAGAGATGCTTCCATCTTCTGAGTCACTCTGTAATTAGGCGTGTGGTTGCAAAAAATCTTGCAAAGTATATTTCAGAGAGGATAGAGAGATAAATGGTATGAAGGTCTACTTTAAATGAAATCTACATTTATTTCAATCGAATCGGTATAACATTCAACAGAGGGTGGATGCTAATATGTAGAGCATTCCATGAATATATTCGTTTTAAAGCCACTGAGTATGAATTTCAATCAATAAAAATTAACTTGGCTTCAACTTTAAAAGAATGAACTATCTCCCTATCTATCAATTATTCTAATAAACCGTACCCCATTCTTTCAGGGACGAATAATTCAGAAGAGAAACAAGTCAACCCTCATATCGTGTTTCTGAGGAGGTATTCCACTACACGATACTCCACAAAAATTGTTTTCACTCATTCTTTCATTGGAACAACAATGGCAGTAAATAAAAATTGCCTCTTTTTTCCATTAATATATTCTTTTTTTTTTCCATCTCCACAGGCCGCATTATATGCATCTCAGCTGCTCCGAGGGTGGTCCTGGATAGGAAACAAAAACTCGTCTGCGCGGCACAAAAACCGAAATCAATCTAAATTTTCCCCTAATGTGCGCGTCGAATCGAAAATCATGGAGGATGTGCGCGTGGAAACGTCGAATGCTCGACTGACGTGAAATGCGGTGGTAATTTCTTCACCTGTTGGACCACCGGCTTGGAGACGGCGGCGTCCTCTGATCTAGGGGTGTGTAATTGAGGGAGGTGATGTGCAGATGATTCTGGAAAGGGTAGTGTCTTCTCGGTGTCGGAATTAATGAATCTTGTGGTTGTACGGGGACTCTGGTGTAGGGTGATTTCTCATTTGGTCAGTTTTTGGGGGGTGGGCGATTTCGGTAGTGATGGATGTTTAGAAAGTTGGAATGAAGTATACATCATTTGGTGGGGAATTTTTGCTCATGTTAAGGTGCAGTGAAAATTTTAAAGGCGAATCTATCATACGGCTAAACTTGCGTGGCTTTCAAACAGTCACTTTTATAGCGAAAAGAATTGAGAAGAGCTTATTAAAAATATAAATAAAGAAGATAAACAAAGTTTTTTTTTTTTGCTTACTTAATATCGAAATTTTTTTATAAACCGGCATACAATGAAAGGACTGCAATTAAAACGCAAACTTATCAAATAACGCATGATTTCCCAAACTATGGGTCGCGACCCCCTGATGGGTTGCTAGCAGATATTGAGTAGGCCTGGATAGTAGGACGAATTAGAATCTTGTTTAGAAGCATGCATTCGCGATTTTCTTTACCTTTTTACCAGGTGGACTTGAAACCTTTATTGTAGAAAATCAAGTGCAAACAAAGATGAACGTACTCTCTGCAATTTCCACTTATTTATCATTGTTAAAAAATAACTTTTGTTAACTATAGCCTATTTTGGGGAAGAGATGAAAAAGCCCGAAACGTCACTTCGGATTTGTAACCCATTTCAGGACAAACTGCCAACTAATATGTCGACAAAAGCGAGTGGAGAGCTCATTGATTTGTCATGAGATACATCACTGAAAAATACTTTCAGTCGCAAGCAATTAACTAAATTCTGGCTCTCGGTGCCCCTGAACTATCCTTGCCTGTTCAATGAAGCAATGAAAGTCCTCCTCCCCTTCACTACCTCATACCTATGAGGAGGCCGGATTTTCGACTATGATCAACATTAAAACTAAATACAGAAATAAATTGGATGTACCAAACTCGCTGCGATTAAAAGTAACTAGAATTGAAATTGATGCTTAAACTGTAGTGACAAAAAATAGAAAACAAATACATCCTCCCCATTGATATAAACTGTAAGTTATTTAAAATATTAAATAAAAAATATTTTTATTTTATTTTTTTTAAATTTGAATAGCAGTCCTCATTAATATTGGCAACACTCTTTCCATAGGGATTGTTTATGGAATTACAGTAGAATGTAAGTAGTTCCGCAACTCTCGACTGAGCATTACCAGCATTTATGCCCCCTTTTCTCTAAAGCAGCCAATAGGTGCGTCGGAAATTTGTAAGTTTTTGTTAGATGGGTCGGAGTCCAGTCAACTTTGGGTACCCCTAAAATAACGTATCTGATTTTGTGAATTGCAAGTGAAGTTCTGGGTCGATTCCTTTATCTTTTTCGGTTTGGAGAAAAGCCTTTTGAAACACAACTTCGAACTTTGGATAGTATTAACCGCAAGCCAGGAATTAATCGTCAAAAATGCTCTTTTAGATTCAGGAAAAATTCGAAATTCACATCAAAGGCTAATATTTCGTAACTATTGTGCATCAATACCGTGTTCCCGGAGACAGCCCCTTTTATTAGAAAGTACGGGAGAAAGTTTCGGGGAGACTACTTCTGATGATTTTATCGTTTTTGAATATATAACATAATATAAAATTTTGATTTAGAAGACAATAATTGTTATATTTCTGTCTGCAAACATCGAACTATTATTACGAAATCTATCTTTATCCGATACGCCAACTGCGACTTCTCCCACGATATATTCCACCTAATTGTGATAAGATTTTTCTTCTTTTTATTGTAAAAGGTATTTGGGGGGGGGTGAAAAGAAAGGATTTTTTAAAGAGAAAATAGCTCAGATATTGATCTTGCTATTTATGGTTTGACTTTGCTAGTCCTCAAATAGAACTGAATTAACTGGGCTGAGTTATTTACAAATAATATATACACCCTGAAAGAAAGGAATCTTTAAATTGGATGATCCCAGAAACGTTTCCACTTCTAGAAAAAAAAGCAGAAGTATTTTCTTCAAAGAAAATATGTTATCTTCCAAAAATGCAACCTCGGGATTTTCACAAACCTTCAAGTTTCTCTCTCTTTTTTCAGTAGGAAAAATACATTTTTAAATAAAATAAAGTAAACAAAAGAACAAAGAAAATAAAATTTTCCTTGTACACGAAACATAAAGAAAAGATATTGTAAATCGCCAAAGCATTAGAACTCTAGATTTTGACGATTCAGACGTCCCAGAGTCCGAAGGGTTGGAATTATGTTTGTCTACCCGACATGTACACGTTAATTCAAAAGCGCAAAGAACTAGATGGATAAAATTTGGTATGTGGTCTTAATATCAAATTGTAGATTTCAATCAAATCTTTGATACTACACCATCAATGGTTTATGTGTCCTTCGTGTACATGCAGATTTGGATACTTTAAAGGTGGAATGAATTACATGAAAGAAGGCTTGGTTTCTCGAATCGTAGATCACTCGTAGATCGCAGACATTTCTCTTAGATCGTTTCTTTATTCTGAAGACACGACCGTGATGTCCTTGCCATAGAACGTATTTTTATAATTGAAAAATTGTGAAAGAATCGTATCTGGGAACTATCAAATCCTAACTTTCCGTTTTGAGTTACGATGGAATGGGAGTTCAAAAGAAAATAATGCCTGAACTTCAACTCGGACCACATTCAGTTTGATAAAAAAAATTAATAGATAGATAAATAATAATAAAAAAATAGTTTGCATGCATAACAAATGCATTGCTCAAAAAAGAAATTATTTAGCTAGAATTAAAAGAAATTAAAATATTTCAATTGCCAGCAAATTTGATTTCTACTAGAAAAAAAAAGTGACTTTTGTACTCATTGCTCTATACTGTAAAACTGATATTTTGAAAGGTCCGTTTATAACTTTCTTTGATATAAATGTTATTTATCTTTTTTTATTATTTATAAGACCAATTAAGTAATAGTAAAGTAGCGAGTAAGTATACATAAATAGTGAGTAAATCATTTAACCCTTTATTTACTGAATTACGTTGCCATCAATTTTTCAACTTCATTTTTTCACCAGTAGTTAAGTTTCCTTGTAGAATAATCTCAGGGAGCCCAAGAGGAAAACTTTTATAGAAATATCTTAATTTAATTATTAAGGAAATATTTTTCATTGTTACTTTTACGTTAACTTCCAGCTGTTTGGGTTACGTTCTCCGTGTTTTTTAGAATATCATCGTCAAAAATAGTCATATTATGAAGATATGATCCAGATTTAAATGGTACTTTTAAGTACCGTCAGTAAATAAAAAGTTAACTTTTTTTTAAAAAAATGCAATTTATAAAAAATAATTTTTAAAAATTACAAGTAATTTTCTTCGATCTCAGTTTATGGATAATGTGCGATTTTTTATTTATAATTGTATGAACCAAATTTAAAGTGCAATGAATTAAAATTGAAGTTGCTTGTATTAAACATAAAACAATGAGTTTATACTACAAATAAAAGTATTCAAATTGAAATTCCATGCATAAAAGATATACAATTTAAACTGAAGTACGATTATATACAGGGTGTCCAGAATTAAACGACCCTACTTTAAGGTTGTCTACAAGCGAAACTATTGTTCAGAAAGTTATGAAATTTCGTATAGGACATAATAAAGGGATGGGAATTTGTTTGAGTGAATAAAAAATAGTTCAAAATTTCGCCACCAGGGTCAGTTTTTCAAATGAATTACATTATATAGATATGTTTGATAAATTTAATTACAATAAAACATGTTCAACATGGTGGCCATCATTTTCCGTTACCCTCTGGAATCGTGAGATAGCATGTTCCACAGTTGACTGTAGTGTGTTCTGGGAAATAGTAATAGCATGCTGTGAGATGCTGCTTTTTATGTCAGGTAAAGTTTTTTGATTATCAAGTCTTACCAGATGTTTTAAATGTTCCCAAAGAAAAAAAGTCACATGGATTTAGGCCTGCAGACAGGGGATATCATAGATCATGAAAGTGACGGCTGATGATATTTTCTTTCGTGAAACGGTTATAGAGAACGCCCTTTACACAGCAGCTAATGTGTGGATGACTCCATCTTACATAAAAATTGTGCTCGAAAGACTTTGACGTGCTTGCTGTGGTCAACTGTGGAATTCTCATCCCTTCATTATGTCCTTTAGACAATTCCATAACTGTCTGGACTATAGTTTCGAATGTAGACAGCGTAAAAGTAGGATCGTTTAATTATGGACACCCCGCACTTTCCTTTAGGTAGTACGGTTAACCCTCTGATTGCGTAATTTTTTTTAAATCACTATTTATATCTGAAGTTTGCAAATAAATTCAAATACTTTTCATACAAAGAGAACTAATTCTATATGTAACCCGGTAATAATATGATATAAATATCTGTAATCGAAAAAGTAAGCACACTAAACTGCGAAGAAAGCGAGATGCGATAGAAAATGGACCGATTGTCAACCCGTGGATATAGGGAATAAGCAGATGAAGGGTTAAATTATTATCAGGTTAAACAATGTTTTAACCTGATAGTTTTTATTTGAAACTAAAATTATGAGATCACTTATGCACTGGAGTACATTCGAGACACTTTTTAACGGAGTAGATAGGAGAAAGAGGAGGGAGAGAAAGTAATGGAGGCTATAAAAGTAGAGTTGACGCTCGATTCTATGCTTGCAGTTCTGTTTTCAAAAGCCATGCCTTTGTATGTTAATTCATCAATCCATTATTTTCTGTGGAAATGTCTACGAAGCATTATTTAAAATGATTGTTTTTATTTCTGCACTGGAATACATCCACTTTCCATTGGGGAGAGAGTGGGGGAAAGCGCAGTACACGCAGAGTTGACTCATGACTCCATGGTGGCAATTCTGTTTTCGAAAGTCATTCCTTGGCTATTAACGCGTTTACAAAACAGATCCCGAGCTGTGGGTTCGATCCTACTAAATTACTCTCCATCTGCCGATATTTTATACACTTCATCGAGCCCTGCTCCCATTCCTCAGGGGCGGAGGGGGCCCCCAACAAAGGGCCTTTGAAAGGCGTGAAGTGGTCCTCTGATTGCCCGGACAAAGGAACAAATGCCCTCGCGTATTTATATCCAGTGGGAGGGCAACCGTGGAAAGTCAGAATGGGAGGAGTATCGCGTTGCTGTCGAGAGGACTGTACATCAAACACGCCTGTGTCGTGCCCATTGTTCGGGGAAAGACCCATGAAAGAGGCATGAAATGCTCATGAGGGGTTTCGGGGTGTTAGGACGCCATTTTTCATCTTTTCCTCCGCATCACTCCCCTACGGAATTGTGAAGTGAGGAAATGATGTGAACATACACTCTGGGTGGAATGGCCACTTTGAGTAAAATAGGGGAGTGGGGAAAGGCAAGTTTTCATCGTCTACAGTGTCAGCGAGCGATGGCTTTTGCAGAGAGCCAAATCGATGCAAGGTGGTTGTCGGGAATTGTGATACCAGATACTCGCAGTGATAGACGATTTCCTCTGCGGCTTTGTGGGCCGTTTTGGGTGTATTTTTACTTGCATTGTTGTCTAGCATTCGTTCAGAAATTCCAAAGATATATTATTTGAAAAGCAAGAAGACACAAGCTTGTAAAGGAGTTCTAAAGTTTAAGGAAAACCTGAGAAAATAGATACATTTGTTTGAAAAATTAAAAGGGTGCTTTGTTTTCCCTCAATTTTGTAACGACCTTTTACAAGCAATTCTTTTTAAATAGAAAAAGATGGCAACATCTTCGTTTTCAACGGCGAGACAACCCTGGATGCACTCCAGATTTCCTCAGAATTCCATTAAATATCGTCTTCGTTATCACCTTGTCTTCGAATAGTGTGTGTGTGTAATGATATTTTAAATTCTAATTTAAATCCCAATTAATTTTTTAACTTTCAATTTCTTAATTTCTTAATTCGAAAGTAGCTCATAGTAACTTCATTCTAAAAATATTCTCTTACTTCCTGATTTCTTCCATTTTTTCTATTTAATTAATTCAAACGATGCTTGGTAAAATGCTTTAGTCAGAGATTCCCACTCTCCGAGTGAAAGGATGAAAATTGCTGATTTAAACGAAATACTTTTAAAAGATCCCTTTGTTTACCTTGCCTCGTTCGACATGTGTCCAGGAAATCCCTATTGAAATCTTATTGCATATAAACCCTACTAAAAAATATTTTCCCTATAAAATTCTTATGGTATTTAAGACCAAGGGTAGTGATTTCCCTCCTTCTGTTCGCTTCCGCTTTTGTGCCACGCTGTGAGCGGACGCGCATGGTTCGCTCGCTTGCAAATATATCGCAATCTCCCGGATTGAGTGAAACTTGTAAATAAAAAATTCAAAGCGTCATCGAAACCACCTTCCATTTTTAAAAAAGAATAAATGTTACATGCATATTCATAGTGTAAAATGAAATCACCTGAAAACGTCTGTATGTTGGAACCACAAAAACAAGAGAAATAGAGGATATTGGAGGCATTTGTGCCATTTTGAAGAGCATTTATTGGGAAAAATTTAATTTATTAAAATCATATCAGATGAAGAAGGAGTTTTATATAAGCAATATTAATTTATCCGCACGAACTCCAAACTACGCACGTACAAATAGCAAGAGCTGAGATATGCATATGCGATACATTTCTTTATTTAAGTCCGATTTTAAACAGCGATTCCAATCTCATTATGCCGAAAAGAAGGAATTTTAACCTCGAAATGATCGCCTGTGTTTTATTCTACGGAGGTATCATATTTTTACCATTGTAATAGTCTATATATTTCTGAATGTGTGCTATAAAAATTTGTTTTGTAGCTATTCTTTATCATTTCTAAACATATTTTTATGTTTGTTTGATGTTGCATAACATGCCCGTGTCATATCGGGTGGAGGCTAGACTTAAATTTAAAGTCATTTTTCTTCTTGGATGCTATGCCACGGTCAACGCGGGGGGAGGGGGGGTACTACTAGTACATATATATATATATTTAAATTTTGGCCACCCTCCCTAGTTTAATCAAAAAGATATTTTTAAATTATTTAGGGTCCGCCCATTCAATACTCTGAATTGCAACAAATTTAATAATATTGGTTTGTTGATGAAGTCAGTAAATCTACGAGTTGATGTCTTCTACAATTATCACATTTAATTCCATCAAATATCTTTCTTAAAACTCATCTTTAGAAGTGTGGAACAATCTCTAATAGCCATTGCCCTGTATCAGCAACGTATGAGGAAACAGGCCTAGTAAAAGTTTTATAAATATAACATCAGTTCAATAGAGAACTTTGAAATTATTTTTAAAATTGCCCCAAGAATGATAACATTAGTTAATTGTAATGGCATAACAATGGGAAATGGGGCCCGGGGCGTAGTATTTAATTTTCATATCCTCCTTCGGTCCATTGACTGGGAGATGTCAACTAATTAAATATTTACTGAAGATCCGACTGTCATTTTTACGCTTTGAAAAATAATTTCTGCAGTTATCTTTTTGGAACTTGATTAATAACTGTCCACCCATCCAAATAAAAAAATAGAGACTATTTACCTACGATACATAACGAAATCTATTCTTTTAAAGTTTGTCAGTGGGGCTGAGGACTTATTGGGGATTCCGTAATGATAAATCAAAGTAGAGATTCCAAAAGGATTTATTCTTCTATGTGATGATTCTGGAGATCTTCAAATGAAAGAGCCGATTGATTGTCATCAGTTGGTCTTTCTGATTATCTGCGGGCTATTGCTGTTTTTTTTTTTTCTTTTTTTTTGGGGTTCGTGACAGATTGCCTTGAAACCCGCATGACTGAGGTTTAAGCAGAATTCTGCATATCCGCTGATCCACCCTTTCATCTCACATTACGTGTCTCTTTCAGACTTTAAAAACATAGTAAACATGAGAAAGGGGATTCCAGAAAGAAACCTCAATATTGGCACCTATGGCACACCCCCTTTGTTTATTTCTCTTTGCGTCACTGAGTAATTTGGTAGCTAATTGTGTGTGTGTGGGGAAAACAAAAGAAAATCATAAATTTTATGAAAACGTTTTGGATTCCTATAAAAAGCTTGTATTTCAAATCGTGAACGCCTCATCATATGCGTTATAGAAATGCATTCACTTATTATCAAAATTCTTCCATTTAACAAACAATGTATCTTATTGTCTATGCCTCTCCATGGCAAATATATATACTTTTTATACTACCAATATATATGTTGGTAATGATTTTTAAAATTAAATTAAACCTTAATTAATTTCCAATCTTTTATCCTAATTTAGCCGTAGTAACTTCATTTTAAAAATATTCTCTTATTTCCTGATCTATTCCATTTGTTCTAATTAATTCTTGAGAAACTTTGTAAAATTGCTGAATCAGCTAAAAGTCGACTAATTCCCACTTTCCGAGTGAAGGAATAAAAATTTTCCAGTCAAGTACATTCCTTTTAAAGGTCCCTATGATTCCCTTACACGAGATGTATATGTGATTGACATGCGTCAAAGATTCCTATTAAAATCTAACAGTATATATTGAGAGGAATAAAGGTTTCATGAGCTTTTCTTCACTCCATTTTGTGTCGTTCTGTGTTCTCGTAGCTTCTGCTTGTGCATAATGCGTGCTTCCCATGATGGGATAAAACGAACTGAAAAATTCAGTCATCTATGTCTTCGAATGAGGAATCAACACGCAAAAGAATGGTAGTATAAAACGAATAAAATTTTCTTGAGTTCATACGAGTCAAAGGAAAGGAAAACTAATTTTAATCTAAAATATTTTATATTATCCTGTCAGAGCATACCGTTAATATTATCTGCACGAGCATCTCAAAAAATCAGTTTTTAATGTTGCCATCGCATATATAAACACTCTGATTTAAAAAAAGTTAATGACTACAGTAAATAAAACCTAGAAAAATGTCATTTTGAGCACGCGATTGTATGAAATGAAATAAATAGGAAATGCGATATTTTTTAAAGCAATCAATGCCAGACAAAGTTTTTTTAATGATCGCTTGATATATAAAAGTGACTCATTCGATGAAACCATTAAAATGAATAAAAATATAATTTAACTTGCACGAGCAAGTCGTGCTTGGCCGTTCAAGAAATGGTGTTCTGACATGATACATTGAAATATGCATAGCAGATTTCATTTTAATCTTTATATTATATTCATTTTTTTTCTTAAAAGAAATTCATATGTAGGTAAAAATCAAAAGTTAAAAAAAATGCAACAGCATATCGGAAAAACGCTCCATTAAGCAAGAATATCTAAATCAATTCTTTATCTCCCTATCGCACCCCTCCCCCCCACACACTCACACTTTCTGTTCTGGAACTTCTAAAATTTTAACAGCAAAATTTTTAGGAAAGATTCCTGATATATTTAACAAAAATAGGAAAGAAAGTTAATTTAATTACTTTCAAGGATTTTTTGGGCAGTTTTTCAAAGAGATGTTATAAAACTATGAATGTGACAAGTGAATCGGTTTCTGATATCCATCCACACCAGAGTAGCATTGAAAGCTCAGTTCCATGTTCTTCTTCAAAATCGATATCGTAATATATGGTTCAGTGGTCTGTATTAAGGAAATGTATTCGTAGAGCCATATGTTTTTTTGCTAAAAAATTTTTGGCAGTGACTAGACTTAAAGCAAATGAGCTTTTAAGACGCCCTGCTTAATATACCATTGTCAGTTATCGATGAAATAGCTGTCTGAGCCGCGGTAGATTAAAATAATATCTCATGCCCGTAAGTATATAAACTTATAACAGCACACAGGGGAAAATAAAAAGATGACTTTGAGAAAAATACAGAGAGCTTAACAGTAGCTCAAAATGTTTTATTTATCAGTTATCATCTATATTAATAAAAATGGAACTCGAAATGCGTTGCTAAGCGCAAAACTAGAGAACGGCTCGACCGATTCGGCTAATTTTTATTTTAATATTTTCGTTAAGACACGAGGATGGTTCTTATGGAGAGAAAAAATTAAACTGTAAGGAAAATAGTTAAAAAGACACTTTTCTTACTTTCCCGCCAAAAATCTTCATTTCCATCCCCCCCAACTGAGTAAGATAGCAGGAAGTAATAAATTATGATTTGTTTAGAAAGAAATGCGCGAAGTCAGTTGGTTTTCATTTATAGATAACGGGATGTTTAAAAAAGAAAGAAAATAGTTTCTTTTATTATTAGTCTGTATGGATATTTAATCTATGTCTGCTCAAAATAAAGTCGTAATAAAGTAATAAATAAAGAAAAAAAAAGAATAACAGAGCGCAAAAAGTGTTTGTAGAAAGAAAAGTAGTGAAGAAAAAAAGAATAGAAAAATAAAGAAAAGAAGGGTGTGTGTGTGTCACCATTATTTCCTCTATGCGCGGCATTTTCCAAGCTGTTTTTAAACTTTCGCATCTCTTGAAAACCAATTGTGTCTTTATTTGTTTAGTGTGTTTACATATATGAAAATTTGAGTCTTATTATTCTGTAAAAACGTAGAATTTTAGACCTTTCCCCCCACCATTTAAGTAAAATACCAATTCCGGGACAATCATTGCTCGGATAGAAATAGAAAGATGAGTAGTACAATGAACAGAATATCAGAAAAAAAATTATACTAAATAATACTATAAATGAATTATTTGATTATCAAAATTTGTTTGGTTTAAATATATTTTGGTGAAAAACTTATTATGAGACACAGCTACATAAATATTATATGAAAATTTTAACGAGCATTAATACTGGAGGACCGACTGGTCGCCAAAGGCGGCTAGTTATATCATAAAATTTTTTATCAGTTATTATTAAAAACAAGCTTATTTAATTATTGAGGATAATTTTATAAATCCAATTAATTAAATTATCTTTATTCATTGATAAAAATTGGTGTTCTGGAATCTCGTTGAATCTATACGCGAGCCTAATTTTTTGTAAACAAGCAAAACAGTAAAATTGCAGCAAGTTAAAAAGACAATATGGAAATGTAATAACTGAGATGAATGAATAAATTTAAAAAATAATAATAAGAACCAAATGAATTTCAATATCTAAAAATGGGAACATAAAGAATTTTCTCTAAGACTTTAAAACATGAAGAATGGGATTTTATTCATTTACCAGCTGCCTTTGGTGACCAGAGCTTAATCGACGAAACTATTGACTTTTGAGGCAGTAAAATAATTAATAAGTGCATGATAATAAGTATAATAAACACATTTCTTTAAAAAGGATTTCAGAGTGTTATTAAATTCGAATTACAAATTTTTGTGACGCATTTAGAAAGACGTATGCATTACGAAATGATAGCAGAAGCGAAAATCTTACTTCGAAAGTAATGTATAATTCTTTAGATTTTTTAAAAATACTAATTTTAACTTTGGAGAAAACGGATGATTCCTTATTTTGACGGAACAGTTTGAATTTCATCATAACATTGCCTCAGGTCGAAAAGCAAAGTAAATTTAAAAGATATTGAAATTGAAGAAAAAAAAAACTATTAAAATGAAATCTGATATGCACATTTCTATGCATCATGTCAGAACATCATTTTTTGAGCGGCCAGGCACCGCGTGCTAGTACAAGTTAAATTATATTTTTACTCATTTTAATGGTTTCATTGAAGGAGTGACTTTAGTATTGCAAACGATCCAAAAAAACTTTGTCTCGCATTGATTGTTTAAAAAAATTTTCGCATTTCCTATGTATTTCATTTTATGTAATCAAGTATTAACTTACTAACTCGCTCTCGAAAATCCTTTGAATAAAACGTATACTTCAAGGAAAAATTTATCCAAAAATTATTGATTTAAGCAAGAATGGAACTCTCATTCTTCCCATACTCATACATTTTACCAATTGAGCTCTGTTGATTTCATTTTTCATTACAGACTGCTAAAACTCTAATTAATTTAATTTAATTAACAAATTAATATTTGAAAAACATCAATTGTCACTCACTGCAACTTTAAAAAAAATTACTTGAACTTGAGTGGATGAATAAACAGTATTTAATTAGCGATCGAAAATTTGAATAAGATATATATGGAGAGAGTGCAAGCTATATAATAGTTGGAATTGAAAGAAAAAAAAACATTTATTGTAAACGATTTAAAGGTTTTATTTACCTCAGTTTTTTTTAAAAAAAAACGACAGAATTTTGAACAATTCTTCTTTTTAATGTTTTAAAGCATTTGACACAATCACAATCCAATGTTGCCGAAATCACTGTCTCTTTCGTTTTCCAACTAACGCCCCTTTTTGTCTTTTGGAAATGCCAGGGGAAAACCCGCTTCAAATCGCATATGTGCTAAAAATGGGCGCACTCCTACCTTGTCACTTTCAACAAGGGATAGGTGACAAAGACCCCCGATCACCCTGTCTACAATAGGATCCCTGTTGTTCACACTTCGAACACAGGCGTCTTGTATTGAGTGCGGGTTGCCACAACAAATGTCAGATAGCTCTCCTGTCACTGAAAATTCTGAAAGAACCCCTGGCTCCAGACGAGCGATGCTACGACCAAGAATTTGAAATTAGCACAATAGAAGGCTATTTAAGTACTTGTAGGATAGCTGGAAATATTTAAAGTACTTGTAGGACAACAAACTTCACTTTTTAAATATTTGTCCTATTTCGATATCGGATTTACTCAAGTATCCTTTTCCATGCATTACACCGCCCTTCCAACGAATAATAAATATCAAAAATCTTGTTCCTAAAATACGAAAGAATCTTCGAATTCACAATAAATACGTAATAGGAATACGAATAAATACGAATGAATCTTCCAATTTGTAACAAGTAAAATTTTGCTCCAAAAATACGAATGAATCTTCCAATTCGTAATAAATATGTAAAATCTTGTTCCTAAAATACGAATGAATCTTTCAAAAAATATATAACATCAAAAAATTATTAGTAAATTACAAATAAATCCTCCAATAAATAAAAATTATATTTAAAAAAATCTATTCCTAAAATACGTTCGGGAAAATTGAGTTCCATCTTGAAAAAATAGGCTAAAAAATACATTGCGGAAAATAATACTTCATAAATATTTCAGAATAAATACTTCAGAATTTATTATTATTCACATATATTTACCGGTTACAATTATAATAGTGCGATTCATTTTCAAAAAGGAAAAAATTAAACCAAGAAAGATCATTAATGCACACGCCAAATCACTTCAGCTCTTTTATTCAATTTGGATCCGAGAAATCTCTAAAATAATTAAGCTCACATCTCCATGTGGTACGGCGCCTCGCCAAAGGCCAAGTTAGCATCATGGCGCCAATGAATATAGCCGAAGAATTTCCAATCTGCCAATATTTATAAAATTCCCAATTTAACTTGGTAATTTATTGCGCAGGAAAAAGGAAAATTATCAACGTCATTGCAAAGCGTAATGAAACCACGCAACGATTGTCCAGGAACAAAAGGGAAGTCTTGAAATTCTTGGAAGGTTATTTTTAGGGTATTTCTTCAGATTTAGAAGCAGATATGATTTTTAAAAAATTATCTATTCCTTTTTTTTATCTACCGTATAATCAAATTGGTTTTTTTAAAAAGGAAAATGGGAATTCTGCAATAAAAATTGCCGAAATTTCAGTTGCAAATAACGACATTTTTTAGCAAGTAGTATTTAATATCCGATACAAAATTTAGGGCAAAGAGGGTGGATAATTTATTTAAAATATAAAACAGTAAAAAAAAATAATTGTTTCTTGAACTATTTGTTTTTAATGGCAAATCAAAATCCGTTAGGATAAGATAGTTTTCAAAATGTATATCCACAAATAGATAAATTAAGAAAAAGTTTCCGAGTAAACTCACTCCAAAGTTAGCAAAATATCTCATCGTATTCTTAGTAATTACAGTATTTCAATTTAAAGCTTTGCACTCGGAAAGACATTTCGATGCATAATTATTCACTTAATAACTGTAATTGCACCAAAAAATAAATACATGCAACTACTTTCAGTTTCTCTTAAAAAGGAATCTACGTCTATTGTATGTAAGTATTTTTAACAAATAAAATAAAATAAATAATAAAATGCCAAAATGCTGCACCGCCATGAATGGTGACTGAGAGAAGACATTCGATTGCAAAGGGGTAATATGCTAACAATAAGAATTCCCCCAAAAATAATGAATGTCATGAAAATTTGAAATTATAAAATATATAGGATGTTCTGCATGGTAAATAGCCTCTAAAAATTAATATTATTGCCTAGAAACAATAAAAATGTTTTATCTGATGAATAATGAATGTTAATATTGCTGCATAAAATTTCACACAATTGTAAAGAATAGAAAGCCTTCAATGCTGATCGAAATTAAAAGAAAGCTTGGTTCGAGAAAAAAATAACGTTTGTATTTCTATTGTAAGAATTCATGCTAGATTCTCTTAACGAAAAATTTATAAGCTTTCGACTTTACATACCTATACGAAAAAATTTTGTAACCAATGAAATATCTACTTTTTTATGAGATTAAAACTAAAAAAAAAAATTAAGTTATAAATGTTTTCAGTTCCCTTACAAATAATTTTAACTGAATTTTCTTCTAACAAAAATTCCTTTACGAAAAACTAAAAAAAAAATTACGGAACGATCAATTACTTTGTTGACTAATTTTAGTAACTAATCAAAGAATGACATTGCAGACGTTAATATAAAAATAGAATTCTTCGCATCTTAAGCCTGAAGTAGGCAAACAGCCCGACGTCGCGTAGCAGGGCCAGTGGGATGTGGGAGATTGAAGCCCCGTTCTCTTTTCTTGTTCATTCTCGATAAAACGTTTATGTGGAAAATTAATTTTGTATACGTCGAAAATGTGCCGAAAATCTTACAAAGTTTCATATAAGTAGCAAAAATTCATTTCATAAACTATTTAACTTTCATTTAATTGCTTCAAACCGTATTAGTTTTTTTGAAAATTATAATGTTAAAGAGCATAAAAACTATTTAAAGGCATCATTGCACCTTTTCTCATATTTTAAAATTCTCCCCGGCACCACCCTTCTTTCGTAGCAATGGATGGCGACCATTCGTTTAAAAAACAACTTTTATTTCAAGTACCGGGGGGATGGGGGGCCAAATGTGTCAACCCAGAATTCTGGGAGTCCTTGTTTTCGGGGGGATAGGATACGGAGGAGGGAGGGGAGAGATCATCAAGTCCCTATTGAGAGCGGGGTTTCGAGTTGTGTCATTGCGAGTCTATCATGCGGTGAAGTTCCCCTTGTTGAGTGGACAAGCTCCCATTGTTGCCGAGTCTGTCTATCTGGCCAAACTGTTTGACTCCTGTCAGAAATGGAGGCGGAGGGTTTGAGTGACGCGACGAGTTCGGGCGGCTCTTCCCTCACAGACGAGAAGAATAGAAACTTCCGACGGAGAGACATGCTCAAACGCTCACCCTTTGGGCACTCATTCTGGAGGAATAGATCCGAGAAACTGCTGATTGTATTAGAACGAGCTCAATTAACAGAAGATATTAATGTAAAACTAACATTAAACTTTTCATATTTGTTACATCAATTAATCCTTTTCGTTTGTATTAAATGTGGACACAGGTGCCATGCTGGTCGGCATTCATTTCCGCTGACACAGACGCAGCATGCACGATTATGAAAGAAAAGCACAATTCAATCATTCTCATTTTTTCGTACACTTCGATATTGTAAACACAATAATGTTTTATTCTCAAAATTATAGTTTATAATTCGCCATCGTGTGATATCTTTCAAAACAGTCACCATTGTGAAGTCCCGGTTTCCGCGGGCAAGTGTCGCCAAAATAATTCGTTTGGCGTCATTAATCCCTACGCTCAATTTTCATGGCGAGTCAGAGGCGGCTCTGTTAATTTTCGGTTTCTTTATCACGAAGTGGTAGAAGCACCGTATTGGTTCGTGAATAAATTCCTTTTCCTTTTCTGTTCTTTCACTGAAATTGTAAACTGATCCATCATACATGGAGATTAAGATATGACGAATAAAATGCAAATTAAGTGATCTTTACATCGGTAGCTGAGAGTAGACATACGACCGAAAAGGGCTATTCGGCACTTTCTTCATCACCGCAATTTATTCATTACAATTTATTCATCACCGAATTCTGTACTATATTATCTTTGACACTAAACTATTAATCAAAATCAATCTAAGTGATTAACTTTACATTAAACTTAAAATAAAATCCTAATAAGCTTCTCACAGGAAAATTGTTAATCTAGTTTCTATTAGCGAGTAAATTAAAATATTAAACTAATTCATTAATTAAATTGTTTTGTTTATTCTTATTATTGGTATCGAAAAACAAAGGACAGTATCGATAAAACTTTCATGCTGATTAATGACACAGATATTTGCATAGAATAATTTCAGAACTTTTTAATAAATACTTTAAAATGTAAAGATGCCTTCAAATGTTCGACCTGACAACTCCCCCCCTTAAATTAAAAGGTGTCCCCAAAATTAATGCAAGATTTGAATTTGCAAACCATTCAGTAAAATGTTGGCAACTCTATTAAAGAAAACTATTTGACAGAGGATAGTTTAGGGCCAGTAAAAAGGAAGTGTTACGCAATAGAAAAACGTGTTAGCGCAAGATTTGAATGGAATAAAATGCTCAGTTTTCTTTATATTGTTACATTTTCATTGAGTTGTAAAGTACACAGGATAGAAGTAAATATGGAATAACACATTTTGCAAATGACTTCCATGCATTTGCTGGCACATGCGCACACTTTTGTCGAAATTTTTCATGAACATCTTGCATAAATGTGGTTGAATTTCGTAGATGCAGTGCTAATTTTCTTTTTGAATGCACGAGCGCTCGTGGGCACTTTGGCATAGACCTTTGATTACAAATAACCACATAACAAGTAATATAAAAAACAATTATTTTTAGTCAATTCCTACTCAGACTAACAAAGAAATTTTTTTATTTTAGATACTCTTTATTAAATAATTACAATTAACATAAATATTTATAGAAATATGATAGATGACAATATTAAGCGGCAAAATAGAAAGCGAATTTCCTGAAAATTTTACATTCTGCTTTCTATACATGGTGTTTGAACTCGCAGCCCAAGGGATGGGAATCCAATGCCATATCAACCAGACTATCCCGGCCTAAAGATTACAATTACTATAAATAATGGATCAAAAAATTATACTAGCATTGAATTTTCAACGCCAATTGAGGATTTAAAGCCAATTGTGGCAACGCAAAATGCGTGATTTTTCTACATAAGTTGGGGCTCGCAATATAGATTAGAAATTTCTAATTTTCTATATTCTGTATTATTAATCTAAAGTACTTCAAAATGAATAGGAAAAATCAATTAATTAACAATGTTTGATTTTAAATGCATCAAGCATTACGAAAATCAACAGAATAGTTTAAAATAATCGGCTGAAAACATGTTGAGTCTCACCTCATTAGTGTAAGAAAAAAGCCAACTGAATTTGTTACTTATTTAGCGGTGGTAAAATAAAGAATTGTGGTTAGTTTTTAATTGATTAATAAACAATTAGTGAATTAATATTTGAAAAAAACTGTAATAGCATCAAATGTCATCCACTACAAGTATATATATTTATATATATATATTCTCAACTTTCGAACTGTGGCCGCCAGACTTATTTTTTTAAAAATTGTTAAATAATGAAAACACATAAATCTGTCGTGTGATGCTTCATTTTTACTAATCCTAAACTATCAGCTGTCAAATGGTTTTTTAACAGAGTTGCCAATATTTCACCGAACGAATGAATTGCAAATTCAAATCTCGCTTTAATTTTGGGGCACCCATTGTAAATATTCAACGAGAAAATGAATACCGATATATTCTCAGATACCCTGTATAATCGACTTCTGGGTATCAATTTGGGGTTTTCTATTTTGCAGAAGAATAGTACAAATAACTAAGATTTACAATGCCTCAGTGATTTGCAGTTAAAGTCGTAAAAATTTTGAAATTTGACTTATTCCTTTGCAAATTTATTTCATTGGGAGTTTTGAGCGACTATTCCTCGTGTTATTTAATTTTTCTTCCTATGCCGACTGTAATAGAACGTTATATCGCAGGAGGTATCAGAAATTTGGGAAGGGGAAGAGACGGACTATAGTTTTATTACTTTGCAACAATTTTGTAAGTGACAAGAGGAAATATGACCAGTAAAGTACAAACCCGTACAGTCGGTCACAAAATAAGATGAGAAGCGGTACCCTACCAGATTTTTATAAGATGTCAAAAAGTTTATATCGATTTTAGAATCTATGTTCAACGATGGTTATTTCATAATATTACCATCCCTCTATTTGGGAATTTTGAAACAACCATCGTTGAACAACGATTTTTAAATCGGCAGAGAGTAATCGATAAAATGTAATCAATTGCACTTTCCAACATTGATTTATCTATTATTTTATATCATTTTTTAAATCGATATAAAGTCATCGATTGTCACCTTTCCACATCCTGTAAAAATATGGTAAGGGTACTGGTGCTCAACTTATATTATGGCCAACTGTGCATAAAATCACGTTGGCACATTCTCACAACATTTGACACAACCTCACCTCATCCACTTGAATTCGCCTCATGTTCTGCCTCATTCACCCTCAATCCATTGAGAGCCGATTCTTTTCATTAGTGGAAATATTCCCAGCCTCAGAGCAGCAGTCCCTTCCATTAAAAACCTTTCTTCATCATTGACAAAGAAAGTGGAAAAGAGGAATTGCGCAATTGTGAAACGCATGGACTACCGACGCAACAACAGACGCGCGGCTAATGTGTCACCGGCTGTTATCTGCGGGACGATCTGCAGGTTATCTGTCGGAATGTCAGCTTGATTTACAGGCAGCGACGAGGACATGCATCACGCGCGCTACGGGAAGCGTTCGCTCTGCTACCGGTGAGAAGTGCTGCGGGGAGACGTTGACACACGGCCGTGTTTTGACGGAGACGCATGTTAATGTCACTTACATACTTGTTTTCCAGAGTTGACTTCTCTCCCAGCTTGATGTATATAAATAAGTTTTGAAACAATAAGCATTTGACCACAACACCATAGACCACAACCTGAAGTTAAGAAACAATCCATGTTCATGAGTCAGCCATATTTTGGTCATTCATTTACAAATGAAACTGTCTGAGTGACATTATTTACATTCGAGTGATTTTTTGGCGTTCTATCTTTGAATTTTTTTTAATGATAGTAAACTGTTTTTATAATGTATACAAAAAGAAGCCACTATGAATGGTCTCCCCAGAATTTTCTCACATACTCTAATAAAGAAAGAAGCTATTTTACTCTCTCAGTGAAAAATCGTGAACATTAGAAAAAGCAGAGAGGGTTTTGAATGACACTGACGTACACAGTTACGAAATATGAACCATGGAAATGAATTTAACATTTTTACTGAATCTATCGTACGATACTTGGCGATTTTTTTGGTGATTATTTCTTAGCATGCGATTAATAATTAGCAAAAGTCATATTTACGCTTTAGACATTTTTCCCCCCAACCATCGGAAGAAAAAATTTGACAAAGAACTGCAACTGCAATATAAAAAAATTACATACCAAGTAAGATATTTTTAAGTCAGAGACTATTTTAGGTATCGCATTTACATGCTTCTGAAAGAACAAAACGAAAGACGTTCGATCATTCCCTTAATCTATCTTAAAATTTGATTGGTGGTTACACTAAAGGTGTTAAATCTGTATATCGAATTTTATCCGTGTAGTCTCGGATTGTTTTGAAGTTATCGAGTTCACTTGCAATCGAACAGCCGGGTGGACAGATTTCCTGTTAAACGAGTTTTTCTCAATTTTTTACAGAAAGCTACAAGTTTAGTGTAAAGAACAATACAAAAGCGTTTTGAGTTATCTTTGTCAAAAACGAGCATATGGGCGGGCAGACAGAAATTTTCCAAAAATATATCAATCGAACCCAAGAAGAACTAAAATGTAAAGATTCATAAAAATGGCAAACATTGTTAAAAAGATTGTAATCTTTCATACACTTCATACACAAGAAAGTATAAAGATTTAATTTGTATTAAAAATTACGTTAATTTAGTTAACTCAAACAGATAAAAGGCTATCTATCTATCTATAGTAGCTATCTATCTATCTATCTATCTATAGTAGCTATCTATCTATCTATCTATAG